>CAWUFW010019254.1:0-192558 GCA_963921515.1 Calotriton arnoldi | reverse complement strand
ATGCCCTGGGGAGGATGCCGCATGTCATTGGCTCCATTGATGGGACACATGTGGCTTTGGTACCACCACAGGCCCAGGAGCAGGCCTACCGTAACCGCAAGGACTACCACTCGGTCAATGCACTGGTGGTGTGTCTTGCAGATATGACCATCACACATGTGTGTGCCCGTTTCCCTGGTTCAGCACACGATGCCTTTGTGATGAGGAGTAGTCGCATCCCCAGGATGATGGCACAGATGCAGAACCAGCGTGCCTGGCTTGTCGGTGTGTACTGACTTTGTGCCATTGTGTGTGATCTGATCTGTAGTATTCCGCCCACTTTTCCAAGTCAGCTAATGTGCACTTGTCTGTCCGTAGGTGACTCGGGATACCCCAACATGCTGTGGTTGCTGACACCCCTCAGGAACCCTGTGACACCAGCCCAGATGCGCTAAAATGAGGCACATGGTCGGACCAGGAGAGTGATTGAGCGGACATTTGGTCTCCTGAAGAGCCGCTTCCGCTGCCTCGACAAGACAGGAGGGTCCCTCCCATATGCCCCAGCGAAGGTGTGCACGATTATCATCGTCTGCTGCATGCTCCACAACCTGGCAGTGCGGAAGGAGTTGCCTCTCATCCAGGATGACAATGACCAACATCCGCCACCTGTGGAGGATCCTGGCCTGGACCACAATGCCAGTGATGATGATGATGATGAGGGTGATGTCCGCACACAGCTCATCACCAACTTCTTTAGCTGAATGTGAGTATCCTGAGGTGTCATGTCAATGATGTGAGTTGGAATGATATGTGTAGGTGGTGCTCTGGTGCTGTTGGAGTGTGTCCATGGGCTACTTGACTGGATGTGTGTAGCGATGTGTGCTTACAGGTGGTCTGTACTCCCCAACAGTGTTGACATGCTAACTTGGTTCTGGGTGGGTATCTTGTAACATGTATTGTGCATGAGTTTTGCTGTTCTGTCCTGTTTTCCATTGCTTTTGAATGTGTGTCATTTCTGTCCTTCACAGGGTACTTTCAGATTCGTTTGGTCAACTGTGTCCACCGACGACGTGATTGTACTTCCAGGGTGGTAGCTGTTGTGTCCCTACAGGTGATGTGTGCCACACCCATGGACTTCCTTCCTTCTACAGTTGTTGACTGTGTGCCCGCTGCCAGGTGGGATTACCTTGCATCTGTAGTGGTTACGACATGTTGCAACTGTGTAATAAACCTGTGCTTCACTTTGTGATGTGCGTTGTCTGTGGTCACACATTTGACTGCCATTTGCTTACTGCACCTGTGGGCTACTTGACTACAACTGGGAATAGGTGTGGTGTCTGTGCATTGCACCGTCTTCCCTGGCAACATCAGTGTAGGCAATGAGTCAGATGGCCTAGGTGTGTATGTGTTGTGTAGCCCTGGTGGTGTGTCTCCCTCATATGTGTCACGTTGCCTTTACTCACATGCCTGTGTTGTACTTGCTGTTGCAGTTCGCATACACAGTGTAATTTTGCAGTTCATCATCCCCATGACAGCACCCACGTTGGAATCACAACAGAGGCAAGTATGGTGTATTAGTGTGTTTATTGTGATACATTTGTGTGAATAGTGCATAGGATGGTTAGTGCTGTACATATATATTGCAATCAGAAGTTCCTAGGTGAATTGAAAGTCCTGGTAGACAAAATCCCCAGTATCGGGGCCACAGTTGTCTGAGACATTGGTCCAACTTGTACTCCCCATGTCATGTGTGGGAGTTGTGTTGCCGTCAACAGGGTGAACAGTTTGTGCACAAAGGTGAACATCCAGAACAGGTTCAGGCTTCCTGGGGGTTGCACTTGGCCATCGGCCTCTCACTTGCCCCTCCTCGGACGACCCCTCTTCTTTGGGGGGCCCCTCAAGTACAGGCTGCTGCGGTGCAGGGGACTCTCCGCCAGAGTCATCCTCCCTCCCTGTGGCAGTTGCAGTTTGTTCAGCACCAGATGTTGTTGGCACACAGGGAGGTGTGGACTGGTTGCTGTTCATCTGGCGGAGGCATTGTAATATGTCCCTGTGCACCGCCGTCATCTCTTGCAGTGCGTCCCACTTGGACTCCACGCGGGACATGTGTGAGTCCAAGCGGGCATGATGGGCAGCCTGCTGCTGTTTCATGTCTCTGAGGAGCCCCACTACCTGGCTGAGATCTCCGGTGCTGGACTGGTACGCATCGGCTATGCGTACCAGTTGTGGGTCATCATGCACACCAGCAACCTCTGCAAGCAGCGACCTCTGTCTCCCACCCCTCCCACCACCCCTGCCGACATGTGCAGTGCGTGCAGTGGCACGCACAGATGACCCTGGTCCCCCTTGTGGGTTGGTGGTGGTGGTGGTGTCCATAACCCCACGTTGGTCCAGGGTCCCTGTGCTGGTGGTGCTCCTTGTTCTGTCCATGTCGGCAGGGATGGTATTTGTGGTGACAGTCGTTGGAGGGGTGGGTGCAGGGGGTGCAGCTGGTGGTCCTGCTGGTGCTGCAGCTGGTGGTCCTGCTGGTGCTGCATGTTGACTTGCACCGGAGGTGCCAGGTTGGTCTTCTTCGTCCGAGGAGGGCAGAGGCTGTACGACACCAGTGAGCTCCGTATCCTCTTGAGCCTGGGACTGGGACTCCTCAGCGTCTGCTGCTGTGTCCCCATCATCACCTGTTTTTGGGAGACACACACAATGTATGTAATGTTTCTGCAGGCATCAATGGTTGACACACCTGACAGTTGTGACTGTGCCTCTGGGTGCGGGCCTGTACATTGCATTGTCCTAAGTTGTCACAGTCAGGGGTTGATATTGGTGTAGCACATTGTCCTGCATTATTTGGTCATTTCTATGTATTTGTTGGGGTGTGAACATGGTCTGCATTGGTTCTATTTGGTTGACAGCCGGCCCTCCTTCCCACCCAGCCAGTCAGTTATCCCACCATGGACTGTGCTTGCATTGCAGGGAGTGAAAGTTGTCTTTCAGGATGTCAGTCAGTGGTGTCCTGCTGTTGGTTGTTGCACAGTTGCCAGCAGGGCCTTGTGCTCCCCACAGCAGTAGCCAGTGTCAGCCATCTTGTCAGTTGTTTTCCACTCCCTGTGATGTGAGCATGGTTCAGAGTGGTGTTGATGGGACAGTTGTGGGGGTGAGCTATGTCTGTGACTATGACTCCCATCATGCTATTGCCTCCACCCCACTTCCCAGCATTCCCATACTTATTTGCTTTTGTGGGGAGTTCAGTGTGTGTGGGTGTGAGAGCAATGGCAAGATGGCTGACAGTGGTGTCCTGCTGTTGGTTGGTGTGCAGTTCCCAGCATGCCCTTGTGCTCCCCACGACACATCAACAGTGTCAGGCATCTTTGATGGGCCTTTCCACTCTCTGTGGGATGTGCATGCGTGAGTGTGAGCTTGCTGGGCCATGTGGTGGGGGATGTAGAGCTGTGCCTACGACTCCCATCATGCTATTGCCTCCACCCCCTTCCCAGCATGCCCATGCTTCCTTCCTTTTGACTCTGCTTCCCTGTGGGGTGGGCTGCCTGTGCTGACAGGATGGCTGGGAGTGTTGTCCTGGCAGTTGTTTGGCTAAAAGTCCAAAGAGTGTCCCTGTGCTTCACACAACATAACCCAGGGTGGAGGTTCTTTGTGGGATCTTGAGTTAGGATGTGAGGCATTGCATTCTCCCAGGTGGGTTATGTGGAGTATGTGTTGAGGGTGTGTGGGAGGGAGGTGCTTGTGACTATGGTCAGTGCTGCAAGTCCTCCTTCCCACCCAGCCGGATATCCCACCATGGAACGTGCTTGCATTGCAGGGAGTGGAAGTTGTCTTTCAGGATGTCAGGCAGTGGTGTTGTGCTGTTTGTTGGTGCACAGTTCCCAGCAGGGCCTTGTGCTCCCCACAGCAGTAGCCAGTGTCAGCCATCTTGTCAGTCCTTATCCACTCCCTGTGATGTGAGCATGTTTCAGGGTGGTGTTGATGGGCCAGTTGTGAGGCTGAGCAATATCTGTGCCTACTACTCCCATCATGCTATTGCCTCCACCCCCTTCCCAGCATGCCCATGCTTCCTTCCTTTTGACTCTGCTTCCCTGTGGGGTGGGCTGCCTGTGCTGACAGGATGGCTGGGAGTGTTGTCCTGGCAGTTGTTTGGCTAAAAGTCCCAAGAGTGTCCCTGTGCTTCACACAACATAACCCAGGGTGGTGGTTCTTTGTGGGATCTTGAGTTAGGATGTGAGGCATTGCATTCTCCCAGGTGGGTTATGTGGAGTATGTGTTGAGGGGGTGTGTGAGGGGAGGTGCTTGTGACTATGGTCAGTGCTGCAAGTCCTCCTTCCCACACAGCAAGATATCCCACCATGGAACGTGCTTGCATTGCAGGGAGTGCAAGTTGTCTTTCAGGATGTCAGGCAGTGGTGTTGTGCTGTTTGTTGGTGCACAGTTCCCAGCAGGGCCTTGTGCTCCCCACAGCAGTAGCCAGTGTCAGCCATCTTGTCAGTCCTTATCCACTCCCTGTGATGTGAGCATGGTTCAGGGTGGTGTTGATGGGCCAGTTGTGAGGCTGAGCAATATCTGTGCCTACTACTCCCATCATGCTATTGCCTCCACCCCCTTCCCAGCATGCCCATGCTTCCTTCCTTTTGACTCTGCTTCCCTGTGGGGTGGGCTGCCTGTGCTGACAGGATGGCTGGGAGTGTTGTCCTGGCAGTTGTTTGGCTAAAAGTCCCAAGAGTGTCCCTGTGCTTCACACAACATAACCCAGGGTGGTGGTTCTTTGTGGGATCTTGAGTTGAGATGTGAGGCATTGCATTCTCCCAGGTGGGTTATGTGGAGTATGTGTTGAGGGGGTGTGTGAGGGGAGGTGCTTGTGACTATGGTCAGTGCTGCAAGTCCTCCTTCCCACCCAGCCAGATATCCCACCATGGAACGTGCTTGCATTGCAGAGAGTGCAAGTTGGCTTTCAGGATGTCAGGCAGTGGTGTTGTGCTGTTTGTTGGTGCACAGTTCCCAGCAGGGCCTTGTGCTCCCCACAGCAGTAGCCAGTGTCAGCCATCTTGTCAGTCCTTATCCACTCCCTGTGATGTGAGCATGGTTCAGGGTGGTGTTGATGGGCCAGTTGTGAGGCTGAGCAATATCTGTGCCTACTACTCCCATCATGCTATTGCCTCCACCCCCTTCCCAGCATGCCCATGCTTCCTTCCTTTTGACTCTGCTTCCCTGTGGGGTGGGCTGCCTGTGCTGACAGGATGGCTGGGAGTGTTGTCCTGACAGTTGTTTGGCTAAAAGTCCCAAGAGTGTCCCTGTGCTTCACACACCATAACCCAGGGTGGAGGTTCTTTGTGGGATCTTGAGTTAGGATGTGAGGCATTGCATTCTCCCAGGTGGGTTATGTGGAGTATGTGTTGAGGGGGTGTGTGAGGGGAGGTGCTTGTGACTATGGTCAGTGCTGCAAGTCCTCCTTCCCACCCAGCCAGATATCCCACCATGGAACGTGCTTGCATTGCAGAGAGTGCAAGTTGGCTTTCAGGATGTCAGGCAGTGGTGTTGTGCTGTTTGTTGGTGCACAGTTCCCAGCAGGGCCTTGTGCTCCCCACAGCAGTAGCCAGTGTCAGCCATCTTGTCAGTCCTTATCCACTCCCTGTGATGTGAGCATGTTTCAGGGTGGTGTTGATGGGCCAGTTGTGAGGCTGAGCAATATCTGTGCCTACTACTCCCATCATGCTATTGCCTCCACCCCCTTCCCAGCATGCCCATGCTTCCTTCCTTTGACTCTTCTTCCCTGTGGGGTGGGCTGCCTGTGCTGACGGGATGGCTGGGAGTGTTGTCCTGGCAGTTGTTTGGCTAAAAGTCCCAAGAGTGTCCCTGTGCTTCACACAACATAACCCAGGGTGGAGGTTCTTTGTGGGATCTTGAGTTAGGATGTGAGGCATTGCATTCTCCCAGGTGGGTTCTGTGGAGTTTGTGTTGAGGGGGTGTGTGAGGGGAGGTGCTTGTGACTATGGTCAGTGCTGCGAGTCCTCCTTCCCACCCAGCCAGATATCCCACCATGGAACGTGCTTCCATTGCAGGGAGTGGAAGTTGTCTCTCAGGATGTCAGTCAGTGGTGTCCTGCTGTTGGTTGTTGCACAGTTGCCAGCAGGGCCTTGTGCTCCTCACAGCAGTAGCCAGTGTCAGCCATCTTGTGAGTCCTTTTCCACTCCCTGTGATGTGCGCATGGTTCATGGTGGTGTTGATGGGACAGTTGTGGGGGTGAGCAATATCTGTGACTACGACTCCCATGATGCTATTGGCTACACTGACTTGCCCACCATACACAGAATTCCTTTCTTTCAGTGGTCTTCACTGTGTGTTGGTGTTGTAGTGGTGGCTACATATCTGGATGTGTTTGTTAGTTATATTTGTGCCACTGCCTAGCTGTAGTTGTAGTTGTGTTTGTACATGTGATGACACGGTTAAATGTAACTTTGAGATGGCATGTGTTGTGTTTATCTGACTGACATACACATTTTGGGATGATTCTGTTCTGGTTGCTGTGTAATTGCTATGAGTGCATGGTTTGACTCTCCCCTTGACAGTGATGTGTGTGTGTATTGTGGCAGAATATTGTGTACATTTGTTGTGTACTCACCAGGCTCTGGGATGTTCTCTAGTCCATAGACGCTCACTGGCGGAAGGATGGCCCGCACCTTCTCCTCCCAGGGCCTGAGGTATACTGGCTTGGCAGGAGGGCCACTGCCGGTGTATTGGCTCAGGAGGTAGTCCTTCTTGAGCAGCTCCCGTACCCTCCTGCGCACGTTATACCACCTGTTCTGGATGTCAGTCTTTGTGCGCAGACATGGTGATTGTGCGTTCACCCTGTTGATGATCCTCTCCCACATCTTGGTTTTCTGGGAGATGGGTGTCTGTTGGACCAGTGTGCCAAACAGCTGTGGCTCTACCCTGAGGATCTCGTCTACCAGGACTTCCAATTCACAATCTAGGAACTTGTGATTCTTCTTGGGGGGCATGGTGATGGGTGGTGATGGTGAGTGATGTGTGTGTTGGTGTGCAGGTGAGGGTGTGTGAGTGTGTGTTTTGCTGGGTGTATGTGAGGTAGCTATTTGTTGGTGTGCTGATGGTGTGTGGCTTGTGTGAGGGATGAGCTGTGGGTGTGTGGTTGCTGTCTGTTGAGTGCTGGCAGTAGAATAGCATTTGCAAAGGATCATTGTTGGGATTTGTGTCCTTTATATGGGTGGAGTTGTGGGTGTGTCTTTGTTCTCTGTCCCCACCCCCCAGTATTTATTGGCTTTGTAATTGCTTGTTTGGCCTTTTTTTGTGTATTTTTCCTTAGTACTTTCTGTGCATGTTGGAAACGTTCTTGTGACCGAGTCGGACCCTGCAGTTGTCTCGTACGGTCTTCTCCGTTTCGTTCACGCTGTGTTTGTGCAGTTTTCTATGCTGCATACGCGTCGGTCGCGGTGTTTTGTGTTACTTCGGCTCGGTTTTGTATGCGTGTCGGTCGTACGGCTTGTCCTCCGTACGACTCGGTCGTGGTTTTCGCGCCTTGCATTGTACTTTGCGGTTTGGAGTTCGCGTGTATGTTTCGGTTGGATTTGTTCCGGGTGCGTGTCGGTCGGTTCGATTCGCGTGTTTTTCCGGCCGGATTGCTGTTTTCCGTGCGGCTCGGTTGTTCGGCTTGGGGTCAGTACGTGTCGGTCAGATTTTGCACGCCTTGCATCGTACTTGGCGTGTCGGGCGCCACAGGTACGTGTCGGTCGGAATTAATTCCGGCTCCGAGTCGGTCGGTGCTTTTTCCGGCCCGAATCGGAATCGACCCCTGAGTCTGTGGCTCTGTATATAAATATCAATTATTGTGATTCAGTGTTACATGAATATAAAAGGAATATTTTTTAATAAAGGAGGGGACATCTTTTGCAAAAAGCAGGTTTTATGTATTTTGAATATGTATGCATGAATGTGATAATAGAAGAACAATAGGGGTGTCCCACAAGATTAATTGAATCAGCACAAGGGGGACGATAGTTTTTTTTCACCTATTCTTCGAAGCCTTTGGGGATCAGTGCTTCAAAGACCTGTGGGGAGGGAGCTTCTGCACCCCTGCTTGTTGAGTACATGTCCAGAGCTGACCCCAGCTGGCCCATGAGATCATTTCAGCCTTTCTCTCTGGTCTGTGTGGTTTAGTGTGGCTGATGGTGTGAACTGAAGCTGCATATACATATATGCCGAGGGACCTGTCCGTAACCCTAGGTGCCCCTATAGTTCCATGAAGCGTGAAATGCTGAAAAGTCTGAAATTGAGGCTGGAGGTTACAGTTCTATTGTAAAGAAGTATTGTAAAGACTGTGCATGGAAGTGTGAAAGTGCAGCCCAAGACCTTTGCCCCCTGTAACAATGTTGCTGCCCTGGAGAGACGGGAACGCTGGCTCCATGAAAAGCTGTAGTCAACCATCGAACTCTCACCTTACCTGCTTGCGGTGCGGCTCCCATGTTTAAGTAACATCTTGAATGGGCCTGTAAGTGCTGCTGGCTAGACAGGGAATGCTGCCCGCCCGCCCGACCGTGACTGCTCTGTGAGAACACATACCCAACTGGAAGAAGGTGTGGCTAGGTGGACGCAGAGGTTAAAGCCAGGCAGTCATTGCAGCAGTGCACTCCCTGAAACTGAGTCTGTCACACAGCCATCTAGGTAAATTGTTTCAATGAGACCTGTAGCAGCTTGAGGCTTTCAGTTTGCACATGCAGATCTGCCGTTGTGCCTCCCAGACAACTATAAAAGCAGATTTGGCTTACAAGAACTCAAGCACTAACCCTATGTTTACAGCCTTAGAAAGAAGCTACATCACTCAAACACTGTGAATCATTAGCTGTCTATTTCCTGAAGTTGTTACCACGGCCACGATACAGTAGCAGATTTATTTGTGTAATATTGTGTTGTGAGTTAAACACAGTATATTTTCTTACTCAAGATTAATCACCACTGGGCATTTGATTTATTATAGCTTTTGAGCCCGCTGTAGTGGGCTCTACCGGCCATTAAAGACTCACTCCAGTGAAGGCCTCTAAGAAAGGAGTGGGCCTTTAATGGCCTGTAAAGCCCACTACGGAAGGCCCTAAAGCTATTAGAACATTCCTCCCCTAGAGGGAAGGGTATAGAGTCATAATATCGATGTTTAAATATCGATATGCCATAATATTGATGTTTAAATATCGATGTGACACAATATCCACCTGCAAAAATATCGTCGACCAGAATATCGACATGCAGGTAAGAAATATCGTTTTTGTTAATATCGAAGTTAGTAATATCGTTAGTCAAAATATCGTTGTTAATAATATCGAAATTTATTTTAGTGTTCTGTATTTCAGTATATGTGTTAAAAGTATAGTTTATTTTTCTAATGTACGTTTGAAATTTTTAGAAGTAATTAATTTTATGTTAAGTAATTTTTGCGTATTTTAGTTCCGTAGCGGGTTGTGGGTTTATAGGGGAATAGGGTGGGAAGTAATTTAATTATAATATATTTATTAATACATCTTTAGAAATTATTAATTTTTTAAGAAATTAAAAATTGCGTTTTAGTTCGAAGCGGGTTGTGGGTTTATAGGGAATAGGGTGGGAAGTAATTAAATTAAAATTAATTAATTAATAATACTAATTAATTAATATTTTTGTATTTAATAATTTATATTGTTAATTGTGTTAATTAATTTGTTATTAATTAGTTATTAATTGGATATTAATTATTAATTATTAATTGGTACATATCTTAATTGTGTTATTTTTTAAGAGCGGGTTAGGGGTTATAGGGGAGTAGGGTGGGAAGTAATTTAATTATAATTCATTAATTAATCATTTTTATTAATTACTATGTGTGTATTTAATATTTCATATTGTTAATTGTGTTAAATAATTTGTTATTTATTAATTATTAATTGGTTATTAATTATTAATAATTAATTTGTAAATTTGTAAATTGTGTCAATTTTTTATGAGGGGGTTGTGTGTTTAGAGGGGAGTAGTATGGTAAGTAATTAAAAAATAATATAATTTTTTATTTTTTCAGATAATATTTATTTATTGTTATTTTATAGTCTTAATAGTATGAATAATTTATTACTCATTGTATTTAATTTTTTTGTATATTGTAATTAGTTAATTAATTGTTAAGCAATTATGTTAATTGTGTCATGTTTAACAATAGTGGTGGTGTTATTTATAGGGGTATTTGGTGAGAGGTAAATTATTTTTTATTATTTAAGTATTTGTTAATTAATGTTTATTATTTTACTGGACTGGGAATAGTAAATTATTCCCCTCCGCTATCCAACACTTTCCCTACTGTTTCATTCGTTGGAGTGGGAATAGTAATTTTATCCCCTACGCTATCCAACACTTTCCCTGCTGTTGCACTCGCTGGAGTGGGAATAGTAAATTATTCCCCTCCGCTATCCAACACTTTCCCTACTGTTGCACTTGCTGGAGTGGGAATAGTAATTTTATCCCCTCCGCTATCCAACACTTTCCCTACTGTTGCACTCTGTGGAGTGGGAATAGTAAATTATTCCCCTCCGCTATCCAACACTTTCCCTACTGTTGCACTTCCTGGAGTTGGAATAGTAAATTATTCCCCTCCGCTATCCAACACTTTCCCTACTGTTGCACTTGCTGGAGTGGGAATAGTAATTTTATCCCCTCCGCTATCCAACACTTTCCCTACTGTTGCATTCGTTGGAGTGGGAATTGTAATTTTATCCCTTCCGCTATCCAACACTTTCCCTACTGTTGCAGTTGCTGGAGTGGGAATAGTAAATTATTCCCCTCTGCTATCCAACACTTTCCCTACTGTTGCACTTGCTGGAGTGGGAATAGTAAATTATTCCCCTCCGCTATCCAACACTTTCCCTACTGTTGCAGTTGCTGGAGATAGAATAGTAAATTATTCCCTCCGCTATCAAACACTTTCCCTACTGTTGCACTCCCTGGAGTGGGAATAGTAAATTATTCCCATCCGCTATCCAACATTTTCCCTACTGTTGCACTTGCTGGAGTGGGAATAGTAAATTATTCCTCTCCGCTATCCAACACTTTCCCTACTGTTGCACTCGCTGGAGTGGGAATAGTAATTTTATCTCCTCCGCTATCCAACACTTTCCCTACTGTTGCACTCTGTGGAGTGGGAATATTAAATTATTCCCCTCCGCTATCCAACACTTTCCCTACTGTCGCACTTGCTGGAGTGGGAATAGTAAATTATTCCTCTCCGCTATCCAACACTTTCCCTACTGTTGCACTCCTTGGAGTGGGAATAGTAATTTTATGCCCTACGTTATCCAATATTTTCCCTACTGTTTTAGTTAATGTAGTGTAAAATGTTGTTTTAAAGATAAATATTTATTTTAATATTTTATTTTATTATATATATAATTTATTTTTATATTTATCTTACAGGTTTATGTATATATATATATATATGTATTTATAATTTTTATTATGTTTGTAATGTTTTTTGTAATTTAATAAATTAATTATTTATTAATATTATTAAGTAAATATATATATAAAATGTTTTAAATATGTATGTTTAATTTATTTTTATATTATTTATAATTTTTAACATTTTTAAATAATTCTAACTATGGGGCTCATTACGATGGCGGGCGGAGGCACAACCGCGGTGCTGGCGGTGGCGTAAAATGCAATTTTCCGCAACCCAGCGGCGGTTCCCACGGCCGCCATATTACAATGGTCAAACATAGCCCATTTCCCGTCCGCCGCGGTGTGACGTGAACCGCCATAAAAATACGCCTGCCACCGCGGCGGTGTGAGCCAATAGAGACCCACCGCCGTGTGGAATGACGTCCCGACCACCGTACAAATCACGATGCCCCAAACAGCCCCACACACCGCAGCGGAGAAACCACCTAACCAGAAACGGCGGAAGCATGGCAGCGGAGCGCGAAACCAGACTCCCGGTCCCCTCCACCCGGTCCCGACCGCAATGGATCCAGCACTACAAGCCTTCCCGGTGCTGTACCTGATACACTACCAGCAAGTAATGCACCGTCACGGACAACGCCGCAGGTACGCAATCACACATCTCCGCACACAACCACAACACACAACTCCTGGGATGATAAACGGTTCCTGTCCACACCAGACACTCTGGGGCCGATTCCGATTCGGGCAGGAAATCTCTCCGGCCGAGCCGGACCCGGAGAGATTTCCGACCGAATCGGACTCTAGCAGCCCGACCGAACGAGTACGATGCGTACGTATGCTATCGGACTCGATTCGGTCGGACTCCCATTGAAGTCAATGGGAGCCGGACGTACAACGCGTACACGGGCTCCCATTGACCCAATGGGTGTGAGGCGAACAAGGGTGCCTCCTACAGCGGGTACGCCTCGAAGCGACTCGCGGCGTACATGCACAGGTAGGGGGGACCCATGGGTCCCCCCTGTGTGCGACTCGCGTGGCTACGCGTACAGGGGAGTCCGACACGGCCCCCAAAGTGCGGCTCCGACTGCTCTTTCGAGCCGGACGGCGCGAGTCGGTCGGACTGCTCGCGGCGCGCAGCGTACTTGCCCGGCTGGGGAACGTCTCCATCGCGTGGTGCGAGGCGTGTCCGTGCAAGTCGGTCGGAGCGCTTCGGACCCGCGAACAAGTCGGTCGGCGATTTCGCGTGCGCTCGCATCGTACTCGCTCGGCCGGACGCACGTACGAATCGGTCGGGAAAGAGGGCTCCGAATCGGATCCGGTTAAGCCGAATCCGATTCGGTGCCCTACCGGCCGAGATCGGAATCGGCCCCTCTGTTGGGGACAGGAACACATCCACAAGTGTACCCACACATGTCCTACCTGTCACAAATACACCACTCCGCATCCAGCTCACCCATCAACCGCCAAATTAATGCAATCTCCCGGTCACGCACAGCAGCGCTGCAGACGCGGGAAAACAGGAGCACAATGTAGTAGGCAGGGCCAGCGCTAGGCATGGGCAGTCCACAAAGATTCACAGGGCCCCATCTCCAGCCTTAACACACTAGGCCCCCCACACCCATCAGGAGACATGCTGTGTGCCCCCCTTGTGCCCCCCTGCACAATCGACCAGCCTGGTGAACCCAGACCCTGCACAACACACACCAAACAACCAGGGAGCCAGTCCCAGCATGTGGGGCTGAAGAGGAACACCTAGCACAGAAGACCAGGGCCAGGGCAACCCTCCCCCCCAACCCCACACTCCACTCATGTCAAGCAAATTGAGTACAATCACAAAATGAACACTCACACAGAATATGAGCAATCACTCAACTGGACACACTGCCTGTCAAGTCACCTAGACACACCCCACACTGACACACAGCCACATACACATACCACATGTCAGCAGCAATGGAGGACAAGAAATGGGCAACACAAAAGTGAGGTGGACACTGATGGAAAGCCAAGGAGCTAGCCACAAAACATGTGTACATCACATGCAAGAGAAGGAACATATCACAAGACCCTTAGGCCATCAAATCACAAATGGCTGTCCCAGTTAGTCAAAGTAAAGCACAGTGACCACTGTGCAACAAGTCTGGGAGACAGCAAGGCAAGCCATGCATAGGCACAGGGATGATAGGAAGTGTCTGAAGTCAAACAGTGATCAGCCACACATCTGTCACAAATTACTTGACATGTGTATGTCAGCAGCACAACACACAGGGCACATCGTCACACTCCCTGACTGTCAAACACAAGTTGGATCCTTCACACATACCCCTCCTACACCCACCTCACACATGCACCACTCAACAGCAGTGACAAATACACAGAATGGTGCAAATAATATCCTGTCAGTACACTGACAAACAATCACACTCCCTGGGGTGCATACACAAACATCACACACACACTCAGGGATGCCTGACCCAATGCTGGCACAAAAACAATAGCCAAACACAAATCTCACAAACAACATACACATAAGTCAAACAGGCCCAGACATGTGCAGACAAACAGTGGAAAGGCAATGGGACCCCAGACAGAACAGGAGGACACAACATCATCACTCAGGACCAATGCACAGACACCATACCCCAACACAGACAAGAAGTGCATCACCTCTAAACAATCATGGACACAAACTGGGATCAATGGGACAATAAGAAAACACAGACAGACATACCACAACAGCCATCAAGTCAACACGGTGTCATACCGTACCACATGCATGCACATGCACAATCCTGACAAGTGTCAGCTCAAAGATAGGAGGAGAAACCACCAAGGTGCACACATAACAAGCACAGGAACAAGAATACTCCCAAGTGCATGTGACAGACACACAAGTAATGCACACTACACTTGCAATACACATCTGAGTGTCTTACAATGCACAAACAACTCACACACAATGACATGCAAATAGAACATCACACACACAGCATCTGTCAGCTGAAAAAGCCAACACAGGCCAAACACTGCACACATCCACATCAAACACACAACAGATGCTCATGCCAATACATCAGATTACAAACACAGCTGGACATCAGGGGATGCACACCAGGCAAGTACAAGGCAACATACAACCACAGCACTGCATGCACAACAAGCAGTGTGTGCACACCAACCAAACCAGTAGCACACATATCAGAGTGCCACAACATCAACACCCACAACACAAATCATCACAGCACACAGAGAACACAACACTCAGGAAGGGTAGCAGTACCTCAGTAAACACACATACAGCTAACCCAACACTCACAGATGCACAACTCTGGGACACACAGGTGCAAACAACATGACCAGAGGACTGTGTAGCACTAACTGTTGCACTGCACATGAGCAACCCTGACTGCAAACAAGTACAAGAACATCACACATAACTAATTGGGAAACTGGCCAGAGTGGCACATTGGTCCTGTGCACAGATCAGCACCACAAAGCATAGTGTAACAAATGAAGTGGTGGGGAGGCACACACACTGGCAACCCAAAGGGATAGCTCACATGAGAGTGAAGTGGTGTGTACGTCAGTAGTGGACAGGTCAGGAGTGCACTCTACACAAATACATGGAGGAGTCACTCACAATGGGTAGGCATCAGACGCACAGATAGGGGATTGGATAACTCCACATCCCACATGTCATACTGGAGCCAAAAATGGCTCAAGTAACAGCAATGCATGAGAAAACACACCCACAATGTCAGTGTGGCTGAGCAGGCTTGCACAGTGACCACAAACAGAATCAACAAAACACCACACGACTTGCCAGTGACACACTCTGCATACTCACAACTGGCAGCAACAACAGGTAGGTTTCCCCCATGAGTGTAAGGACACACCAACAGACTGCACAGTGCACAACCTACAACTCCCATATGTGCACACAACCACAAGCACAGGGCTGACAAATCAAACTAACAGGCACCCAACTCCTGGCTGACACATGTGTGCAGTTGCCATTGCAGGGGCACACACACATCAACACTACTGACAAAGTCACCCCCTTTACACTACACAACTCATGACCACCCAAGTGCACACATTTAAATGTACCCATGTGACTAAGATGACTGGCCATCACAAGATGACCATACACCAACACTGCTGTTCACACATGAAGAAAGATCACATAGACATGATGGACCCTGGCCAGCCTGCCTGTAATCCTGTGGGTAGAATTCCCCTCTGTGCTGGTAGTGCATCCTAACATGACATGTGTACAATTTAGCAAACCTGAACATAGAATCATTAGGATAACAGTAGATCATCACAAACAACCATT
This sequence comes from Calotriton arnoldi, assembly GCA_963921515.1. Classification (NCBI taxonomy): domain Eukaryota; kingdom Metazoa; phylum Chordata; class Amphibia; order Caudata; family Salamandridae; genus Calotriton; species Calotriton arnoldi. Next base: position 176,807 of record CAWUFW010019254.1, on the reverse strand, counting down.
AGTGCACCCCCAATCCTCAGAGTCAAGAAGAACTGAAGAGCCTCTCACCTCAGCCAAACTCTGAAAAAGTGAAACTAGCAACTGGCAACGTTAAAGTGGCATACAGAGCATGTGTCACATTAAACCATACCCACACAGAAAACCCTTTATTTAGCAAGGAGACTGACAAAGCAGACAACAGGAGTAACTGTCTTTATTACAAATTACACAGATAGGCATCAAAAGTAGACAAGAGCAAGGCCAGTGGCCAGTTCAAACAGCAGAGTAGGTACATGAGAAGCTGCACAGGGAGTGGGCAAACACAGCAATGTACAGCAAGGCCAGTGGCCAGTCCAAACAGCAGAGTAGGTACATGAGAAGCTGCACATGGAGTGGGCAAACACAGCAATGTACATCAAGGCCAGTGGCCAGTACAAACAGCAGAGTAGGTACATGAGAAGCTGCACAGGGAGTGGGCAAACACAGCAATGTACAGCAAGGCCAGTGGCCAGTCCAAACAGCAGAGTAGGTACATGAGAAGCTGCACATGGAATGGGCCAACACAGCAATGTACAGCAAGGCCAGTGGCCAGTCCAAACAGCAGAGTAGGTACATGAGAAGCTGCACAGGGAGTGGGCAAACACAGCAATGTACAGCAAGGCCAGTGGCCAGTCCAAACAGCAGAGTAGGTACATGAGAAGCTGCACAGGGAGTGGGCAAACACAGCAATGTACAGCAAGGCCAGTGGCCAGTCCAAACAGCAGAGTAGGTACATGAGAAGCTGCACAGGGAATGTGTGAGACTGTACACAGTCATGGTCAGCAACACAGCTAGGGGGATAACAATGGGCAGTACAGGCACCGCTGTGGGAGAGACCGGTGTGTGAGGGGGATTTAGCCTCAGACTTGTCTGTCAGTCTGACTGGGAGCTGGCTGAGTGTCGGGGCCAGTTGGAGGACTGGACCTGGGAGAGAGCGGACCAGCTGAGCTTGAGGCATCAGTGGCTTTGGGAGCCGGAGGGCTGCTTTGACCGGGTGGTGTGGTGGCCCGTGGAGGCGGAGACATGCTGCCATGAGACACAGTGTGGGAGGGAGAATGTTGAGGGGTACCTTTCCACTTCTTGGGGATTCAATATGGAAGAGTGGTCTTGGTAGGAGTGGGAGGTAGGGCAGCCACAACAGGCACACTCACCACCAAAGCTGCATCAGGTGCAGCCGGTGGCCCTCCCTCTGGGGACCTGCTGGATCCTGCATTACGCTTGGACTGGCCTGGCCTTGTCCCCTCCATCCCATGTTGACCAGGTGAACCCCCTACAGTGCCCTCCTTACCATGCTTCACAGGGGTGTGGATGGGAGTTGAGGTTGTTGGTGAATGTGACTTAGAGGGCTTTTTCTGTGGACCCTTAGCTGGCACCAGCTTCACAGCAGGCACGGGAGCTGACTGCTTTTCTTTGCGAGACGCTTTTGGGACCGGAGAGTCCGTGGCTGGGGATGCCAATGAGGCATGTGAGCCTGAGGCCTGCTTCTTAGCTTTATGCCCCTGATTGTCACCTGAAGGGCTTTTGCCCTTGCGCTCTGGGGTGGCTTTGGTTTTTTGGGGGGATGGTGTCTGCGCTCTGGCCCGCTTGGGCTGCTGCTGTTGTGTGCTGCGTGTGCTGTATCTTGAGCCTGAGTTCTGTGGTGTGTGGTCACCATTGTTAGATCTAGCCACTGGCAGGGGGGTGGCCAAAGGGACTGGAGCTGGACTCTGAGACTGTGCCAGCTGAATGGCTGCCGTCACTGCGGAGGACAAAGACTGGACAGTCCGGTGTAGCCCACCCACGTCTGAATGCATGCCCTCCATGAAAGCAACTACCTGTGCCAACTTTTTGTCTTGGTCTAGGAAGGCGTTGATGAGAGTTGTCTGGCCCACACACAGCTGGCGCAAAAGGTCCACACACTCAACACTGATGGCAGCAGGGGAGACAGGGGCAGGGGCAGCGGTGCCTGGGGTGAAAGACACTCTCCCCTTCTTACTGGTGCGAACACGGGCAGCACTAGTGGAAGCAGCTGGGAGGGTGGGCACTGGATGCTGTGTGGTGGAAGAGGAGGCAGAGTTCCCGCTCCCTGTGCCCACCAACATAGATGTGTCACCACTGGCGTCAGATGACGTAGAGGTAGGTGTCTCTGTCTGTGATTCCTCAAGCAGACTCCTGTCCCCCTCCGAGGCGCTGGTCACATCAGTGTCAGTGTGCTCGTGTGTAGCAGTCGTGCTTGATGCCTCACCACTGGTGTCAGTCCCCTGTCCTTCTGTGTCCACGGTAGATGCTGCAATAGACAGAGACGTAGGGTCAGTACTGTGTCATTAACACAACCATCATATGCAAGCAAAGCACAAAACAAGATGATGACATCCCCATGTTTCACACCACCCTGTGCAGTAACACTCACACTCAGATGATGCACCCTGCCCTTCCCTTTCCTGGGATGTCCCTGATTACCCCAATGCACATGATGCCAGAAGGCCACAACTCAGAATGCAATGTCAAGCAACATTACTCCTATGACATGAGAAAGTACAGGTAGTGAAAATGCATGACAGCTGCACCCAACACAGAGGCCACTTACAAGCCATTGCATCACACTAGCAGCATCACGGAGCCCTGCACTGGCCCAGGCTTGGAACACATGCAGCCACGCACAACCAAAGTCACCCTTTACAGAATACTCACCCCTAGCTTGCTGCTGATGGTCCTTCAAACGTGCATCCAGCTCAGGCTGTGTCACAGCTAAGATGCGGGCCATTAGTGGTGTCATGCTCCTGCGCTCCAACCTGCCAGTCTGAGGGAGCAGCCCCAGCGTCATCTCTGCCATGTTTTTGCTCAGCCGGCAGATGTCATCCCACCTCTTGTGACAGTGTGTGTGTCGTCGTTTGGAGACACCCAGAGCCCGCACCTTGTGTGCAATGGCCCTCCATATGTCCTTACGCTGGTAGACTTTGAGCTGCAGGCATGGGAGATAAGAGTGGGAAAAATCAGTGACACAGGGACATGTACCACTATCTCTCAGTACAGGAGCATGATACAAACTCTGCACAACTTCACAGATATGTCTAACTGAGACAATACAGCATCTCACATAGTACATTTGCATGGGAGAATCATACGAAAATGCATGCAGGTATGAGTGTGGACACAGTACCTGCCCATCTCATACACATGCAGGATGCCAGCACCGAAAGCTATGTGTAGGGTGCCCACATCTACTATCCAGTTTGTGTGTGAGAAAGACATACATCACATTGGTAAATATGTTTTGGGGCAGACTCACTGTGTCCAACACTGCGCAGCCCTCAATGTCCTTGCCCTGTGAATGGCTCACTGTGTCATGGAGGACACATTTTGGGACACGAGCTCACAATCTCACACCCTTCTCACAAGGCCTGTCGTGTGCAATCTACAGGTCTGAGATGGCTCTGTGATGGATAGTCTAGCAGACAAACCATATGTTTCACTCTGTACATTCAGTGATGTGTCCTTGTCAGATTGGGCAGTGACTGTGCAGGCCAGGTGGGCTCACACTGAGGTCCAATGTGGGGCATCTGAAATATCACATGAAGGGACAAATGGAGAGTGTAAACAGTGCCTACACATGCGAGTCAGTACACATGCTGGTGGAAATGGAAGGGGCTCTGTACAAAAGTACAACAATCTGCTGTGTCATAGGTGACTTCCCACCAAGAGTGTCACCCTCTGGCATTTCAGTCCTGAGCATAGTGCTGAACTGTACATGATGTGAATTTTGAGTCAGACACACTTCCATCAGTACCCTCAGGACGTAAACCACAGGCCACAGATGGGCCTGTGAATAGCATCAGGGACCCACACATCCATTCACACAGGCAATTTCTGTCCTGACTCCTACATAACCAACTTTCTGCGTCACTGCATGGCTGACAAAACAATACATGTCCCTCCAATTTGGATGGGCAGGCAGGGAAACGTGTGAAATTGGCTACACACCCCTTTCACCTGGAGACAGCATGCTAGGCAGTGAATGACACAACCCCACACTCTCAGGCACATACTGCAGCAGATCAACTTCATGTGTGCACTCCCTGCACTCTCACTTCCACTCTGAAACACTTACCATGACATCAGGAGCACCATATAGCCTCCCATACTGTGTGAGCACCTCGTCCACCAGGACCTCCAGCTCCTCGGTGGTGAAGGGACGGGCCCTGATCTTCTCAGTCCTCGACATCACTGGGTCCAGGAGACAGGAGCAGCAGCAGTTGGTGGCCAGGGGTGTCAGGCAGCAGGCTCTGGAGGCAGGAGCAGCAGCAGTTGGTGGCCAGGGGTATCAAGCAGCAGGCTCTGGAGACAGGAGCAGCAGCAGTTGGTGGCCAGGGGTGTCAGGCAGCAGGCTCTGGAGACAGGAGCAGCAGCAGTTGGTGGCCAGGGGTGTCAGGCAGCAGGCTCTGGAGACAGGAGCAGCAGCAGTTGGTGGCCAGGGGTGTCAGGCAGCAGGCTCTGGAGACAGGAACAGCAGCATTTGGTGGCCAGGGGTGTCAGGCAGCAGGCTCTGGAGACAGGAGCAGCAGCAGTTGGTGGCCAGGGGTGCCAGGCAGCAGGCTCTGGAGACAGGAGAAGCAGCAGTTGGTGGTCAGGGGTGTCAGGCAGCAGGCTCAGGGAGCAGTGGAAAAGTGAGGCTCTCTCCCACACATATATAGCCCCAGGGGTAGTTTCAGTGGTTCTGAGCTACTGCAATTGGTCTTCCAGGTCAGCTTTTTTCAAATGCATCCAAAGACCATCTCCGCGGTGGCGGAGCACGCCTACCGTGATATTCAAACTTGCATCATGCTACCGCGATTGCGGTCCCCATTGGCTGTAAGGGCTTGGGCATTGGCGGTGACACACCGCAGGGGCCAGGCGGTCGCTACCGCGGTCGTGCATCTTTCAATTGTATCTAATGACTGACCCCGCGGTGGCGGAGCACGCCTACCGCTATCTTCACAAATGCATCAGGCCACCGCTATCGCGGTTCCCATTGGCTGTAAGGGCTTGGGGATTGGCGGTGACACACCGCAGGGGCCAGGCGGTCGCTACCGCAGGCGTGCATCTTTCAATTGTATCCAATGACTGGCCCCGCGGTGGCGGAGCACGCCTATCGCTATCTTCACAAATGCATCAGGCCACCGCTATCGCGTTTCCCATTGGCTGTAAGGGCTTGGGCATTGGCGGTGACACACTGCAGGGGCCAGGCGTTCGCTACCGAGGTCGTGCATCTTTCAATTGTATCCAATTACTGGCCCCGCGGTGGCGGAGCACGCCTACCGCTATCTTCACAAATGCATCAGGCCACCGCTATCGCGGTTCCCATTGGCTGTAAGGGCTTGGGCATTGGCGGTGACACACCGCAGGGGCCAGGCGCTCGCTACCGCGATATGGCTGCTATACATAGATGCCAATGGCCGGGATTGTGTTGGCGGAGCACACCAACCGCCATCTCATAACATGTATTTCACTACTGCGATTGTAGTGGGCATTGGCGTTGAGACACCGCATGTGCCAGGCGGTTGCTTCCGCGATATGGCTGCCATACATTGGAGCCAGTGTCCGTGATTTGGGTGGCGGAGCATGCCAACCACCATTTGCCTATACATATATGTCTATCAGTGCCGCGAGTGTGTTTTAACCATTGGCGGTGAGACACCGCAGGTGCCAGGCGGTTGCTTCCGCGATATGGCTGCCATACATTGGAGCCAGTGTCCGTGATTTGGGTGGCGGAGCATGCCAACCGCCATTTGCCTATACATATATGTCTATCAGTGCCGCGAGTGTGTTTTAACCATTGGCGGTGAGACACCGCAGGTGCCAGGCAGTTGCTTCCACGATATGGCTGCCATACATTGGAGCCAGTGTCTGTGATTTGGGTGGCGGAGCATGCCAACCGCCATTTGCCTATACATATATGTCTATCAGTGCCGCGAGTGTGTTTTAACCATTGGCGGTGAGACACCGCAGGTGCCAGGCAGTTGCTTCCACGATATGGCTGCCATACATTGGAGCCAGTGTCTGTGATTTGGGTGGCGGAGCATGCCAACCGCCATTTGCCTATACATATATGTCTATCAGTGCCGCAAGTGTGTTTTAACCATTGGCGGTGAGACACCGCAGGTGCCAGGTATTTGCTTCCGCGATATGGCTGCCATACATTGGAGCCAGTGTCCGTGATTTGGGTGGCGGAGCACTTTCATAGCATCTATGGACACATCATGCTGTGTGAATGGCCAATGGCCAGTTCTCAACAGTGCACAGTGGACACATGATTCATGGCACAAGATTGTGCACACAATGCCAATGTAACATTTAGCCCACTGCTGACTACACATGCCATGTTGGTGTGCATGATTGGAAACATTGGCATGTACTCCCTCACAAGTCACTTGTGATGTTGCTGGGCATGTACGCAGAACAGTGTTGTGATGGACTCTCCAATAGGTACACATGTCAATGTGTGATAGGGCTGAGCAACTGACAGTGATGAATGTCTGACTACACATTGTGCATATTTGCATGTCTACTTTTCTTTGCCCATGCACATACTTGTTGTTTATGCACAGACTGTGCTCATTGTGTTGGTGATGTGTGCCCTGTTCGACTTACGCAAGGAGGTGTGGCAGGTACAGCAGCTAGGTAGGAGACAGTAGTGTTGCAGTTTCACACATATGCTGTATGAACTACTCTCAGGGCTGCTCATGGAAGATGTGGCCATATCCCTTTGGGCATTCACATGCTCAGATTTTGTTTTTGGAGGTGCTAGCTGTGTGAAGGGTGGACAGGTGTTCGACTGATGTAGCTGAAGGTGTCCCTACATGTAAGTTGGGCTGTGAGCTTAACTGTGATGACAGTCATTGTTGGCGTTGTGTCAGTCAAAACGTGAGATGTCGGACACATCTCATGGTGGATTGCATTGACATGTGTCCCCTTTCATCTCACCTAGGAGGAGACCAAATGTGCATCGTCCCTTCACAGTACTGGCAGACATGGATGATGAGGAGGTCATACGGAAATTCCGTCTGGATCGACCCACCCTACAAGACCTATGTGCTATGTAGGAGCCCCACCTGCAGCCTCGCAGAACATATCCGACAGCTTTCACACCAACGTCTAAGGTGATGGCGGCCCTGCATTTTTTTGCAACTGGATCATTCCAGTACATGGTGTCCAGCGCAGGTGGGATGTCGCAACCTATTTTCAGCATGGTGCTACGTGATGTCCTGTCCGCTATGATGATCTACAAGGACAGATATATCCATTTCCCCAGGATGCATGAATTGGCGGGTGTGAAGGGTGATTTTTATGCCCTTGGCCATATCCCCAATGTTGTTGGTGCCATTGACTGCACACATGTCGGACTTGTACCACCACAGGCACGTGAGCACATCTACAGGAATAGGAAACATTTCCATTCCATCAATGTGCAGGTGGTGTGCCAGGCGGATATGATCATCTCACACGTCTGTGCCAAATTCCCTGGCTCGGCCCATGACTCGTACATCCTGCGTAACAGCATTGTGCCACAGCTGATGGCTAATCTGCTTCCGGAGCGTGCATGGATTGTGGGTGAGTACGCAGAGTGAAGTAGCGTGCTGTGTGTGTGACATGCTGTCCTCTGCCACAGTTATATTACAAAGTTTGTCTGTGTATCTCCCACCTAGGTGATTCAGCATATCCCAACCATCCTTGGTTGCTGAGCCCACTGCGGAATCCCAGGACCCCAAGTGAAGTCCGGTACAATGATGCCCATGGGAGGACACGTCGTGTGGTGGAGCGCACTTTTGGTCTCCTGAAGTCACGTTTCCGTTGCCTGGACAAGATCGGAGGTGCACTCATGTACTCGCCCAAAAAGGTGTGTCAGATTGTGGTTGCATGCTGCATGCTCCACAACTTGGCCTTGCGCAAGGAGATCCCCCTGCTCCTGGATGCTGATGAGCAGCCGAGGCCCCCGCCTGCAAACCAACCCATGTCCAGTGACGAGGATAGTGGAGAGGAGGAAGGTGTCGACCTGCGTCAACAGCTCATCAACCGCTACTTCACTTGAAGGTGAATGACAATGTACAACGGGGCCATTCTCTGCTGACGTTGTTGTTGGTGAAAAGGTCTATGTGAGCTTTGTGACTGCAGCCTGTTGTTGACTCAGTGCTGGCTGCCAATGTTTCTGGTACAGGCTAGTTTGGCACAGCTACAGGATGTCTATGTCGGTGCTGTTGCTACTTGTAATGTGTGCAGATTGTAGTACCTTGATGACAAGTGTTGTGTGATGGCTGTGATGCCACCGCCTGACTAGTGATTATTGTTCTGTTGTGTTTCCTAGGTCCCTTCAGCCTCTCCTTGCCTACGAACAATCTGTGGTCCCGGTACATTGTAATTAGGGCTCCCGGTTTTATGGTATTTATTTTTTTAACATTTCCGTCTGTATTTATCCATATTTATTTTTTTGTCATTTTATCTGTATTTATCCACATTTATTTTTGTCGCAAGCAAAAAAAGACGCTGCAGCTAGTATTTTTTCACATTTATTTAAATAGACAATGGGCACTTGGTGTTATAAGTTTAGATGGGTAAATGGGTTATTGCTTTGAACAAAGAGGTCCTTTTGTTACTTGCAGTTCATAAATTGTAATCCTTCTAATTTAGCACAGTGAACTATGAAAGTCATGTGGCTCCTACACCTTGTAACCCCCACTGTCTTAATTAACACATCCTCCACATTGATTTACACACATATGACTTATTGTCAATGTATAATGGGTAACTGTGATATAAAGCGCACTGACACCCTGCATTGGGATGAGTAGCGCTATAACACTATAAAAGAAATAAAGCAAAATAAAGGTATTTAAATTGTTATTTGTGTAAATACTGGGACAGACCAGTACATCTAACATTCCTACAGTGCATGCCTATCTCTTTTATACAGGGACTGAAGAGCATGCCTCTTTTAAGTGCCTGAAAAGTGATAAACTGTGTGCATTTGTTTTCCCTCCATTGCTTTTAGGTGTGAATCTTCTCCCCACCCCATAGCCCCAGCCAGGATACTACAACAAAAGGAGGCCTGATGGCCCCTTACCTCTCTGCCTTTGTTATGGCACCTCCAGGAATGGTGCACTTCAACGCTGTTCAAAGAATGACAAGAAAACAAAAGTAGCGCTTAACTGGCAAACTCTGTAAAGAGGTGCCAATGTGTTGGAGTGTGAATGAACCCAATCTGGCTACTTTGCGTCCACTGTGCCTTGATTTATTTATTTTTACATGCTTTGAACAGTTTTTTTCTCCATCCCTTGGCTGCACTTTGCAAGAGAAAAATGTCAGACAAAGACGACATTTCCAGCAAAAGTGTTTCTTTCTTTTTCGTATCCAAAAGCTAGCATCCGAAGCACCTGAAACCTGGCTGACCAATCAACAAATGCAAACATGCTATGTTAATATAGCTACAAAAAATCTCTCAGTTAACATATTTACTAGCATTTTTCCGTTTATATTTATAAATACAGACAAAGGAAAAATATTTTTCCGTCTGCATTTATAAGCAAAAATCCGTTTAAACGGAAAACCGGGAGCCTTAATTGTAATCATGGTGTACATTGCACATACTGGCTCAAACACGGAGCAGACACAATGACATAGGTGTGTAAGGAGTGTTTATTTACAATGGGTACATGTGACAGGGGAGTGAATATTTACATGAAGGTGAATTGTGAAGCAATGAGTTGTCAGTGATGGTAGATAAGACAATCGAGTAGTGACCACATCGATGTGGTGACCCTGTCCAACAGACGGATGCCATTAACAAGGCAGTGTGGGGAAGGACAGTCAACAAAGTCAATGGCAAGTTAAAGAGGGTTGCCATCATGGCTGGCTCCTAGACTGGCGTTTGGCAGGTGCTTTGCCACGGGTTCCTCCCTTGGATTTCTTTGGCCGGCCCCTTGGTCGTTTGGCTGGGGGGGCCCCTGCTGCAGGGCCAGTGGGGTCTGAGGAGTCCCTCCTCTCCGTGGCCGCAGGGGAGGATGTGGAACTGTCATCCTGCAGGCCACCAGAGGGAGGTGGAGGTGTTGGTTGTGCCACAGGCATGTCCCTCAGAACCGCCACTAGCTGGCCCAAGAGGTCCACGATTTGGCCCATTCGGGTGTCTATGGACCTCAGCAGCAGGCGGAGCTCACGGGCATCTTCCTGAGCCTGGCCCATTTGTCCCTGGGCCCGTTCATAGGCCCCAAGGACTCTGGAGATGTTGTCCAGGGCTTCGGTCCCAGTGTCATGTTGGCTTCGACTCCCCCTTGCCCTCCCACCTGCCCTGCTGTCACGGACCTGTTGCCTCACCACTGTAGGCCCCCGCCTACTCTCCCTGCCCTCCTCAGTTGGTGGGGTGGGGTGGTCATCCTCAGGGGCAGGCAGAGTGTTGCAGGCAGCACTGGTGGGGGTGGTGGTGGTGGAGGCCGCACAGGTCGTTCCAGCAGGAGTCAGCGTCCTTGTTGTGTTTGTTGCTGATGTGGTGGTGGGGGAGACAGTGGGGTCCTGGGACCTGTTGCGCCCTTGCATACCAGATGGGCCGGCTTCTTGCTCCGCCTCCTCAAAATCCAGGGAGTCGTCAGAGAGTCCATGTTCCAGGGTTGGAGACTGGCTCTGCAGGTTGATGTTCTCGGCCTCTGCAGTCAGTTGTTGATCACCTGTGGGACAGAGGGTGAATGGTCATTGACGTGCACCCCTCAAGCTTGGTGTTCGATGTATCTTATTTACAGGTTATGCAACCCACAGTTAAATATTTTGCACATTGTATCTCTGCAGGGTACTGTGCATCATGACACGATGTGGAGGCACATACATTATTTTTCCCTGGTGTGACATGTCGATGGATACCATGCCCCACGTGAAGGTTTTGTGATTACGATGAAAGGTTGTCATCTGACAACTTGCGTCAATACTACATGATGTGAAGCATCTTTGCTGATTACTCTGCCTGGCAGGCATTGCATCTGCGCATGAACTGGCCATTGTCGTTTCATGCATACCTTTGTCATGTCCTGTGCTTTGATTTATTTGTTTGACAGACCATGCTTACTTAGTTTTCATATGGTCCTTCATGCTCAGCCCCCATGGAAGTTACTGATAGCATTCAGTGCTGTGCATGTTTGTGCCCTGATTTGCATCAACATGGGATTTGGTGAGTCCCACTTCTGTTTCTGTGACAGTTACATACGCTTAGCTGTCTGCACACTGTAAATTGTTATTGTATCTGTGTCAATTTTGGTGGGATGTGGGGGCTTGTTTTATCATATGGCTCCATGTTTTTTGAGTGGAATGGTGGGGTGCATGCACTGTCTACTTACCTGTGCTGTTGTCACATTGGGGTCGACTTTCTGGCACATGTTTCTGGGTGGGAGGGAGTGCTCCATCCTGCTCAAGGGTGGGACAAGGGTATCTGCATGGGTGTTGTAGTGCAGGTCTCCCACCCACAAACAGCCCTCCCTGGGAAGATGGCTTCCTACCTGTTAGGTGAGGGTGAACCATACAATGGCTGCCAGATGCTTGTGGGTGTGGGGGAGTGCTCCATCCTGCTCAGAGGTGGGAGAGGGGGCCCTGGTGGGAGTTATGGTGCAGGCCTCTCACCCCCACACAGCCCTCCCTGGGAAGATGGCTACCTACCTGTTAGGTAAAGATGAACAATGCAATGGCTAACAGATGCTTCTGGGTGTGGGGAGTGCTCCATCCTGCTCAGGGGTGGGACAGGGGGCCTGGTGGGAGTTGTGGTGCAGGCCTCCCACCCACAAACAGCCCTCCCTGGGAAGATGGCTACCTACCTGTTAGGTAAAGGTGAACAATGCAATGGCTGCCAGATGCTTCTGGGTATGGGGAGTGCTCCATCCTGCTCAGGGGTGGGACAGGGGGCCTGGTGGGAGTTGTGGTGCAGGCCTCCCACCAACAAACAGCCCTCCCTGGGAAGATGGCTACCTAACCATACAATGGCTGGCACATGCTTCTGGGTGGGGGTAGAGTGCTCCATCCTGGTCAGGGGTGGGAGAGGGGGCCCTGGTGGGAGTTGTGGTGCAGGCCTCCCACCCCCACACAGCCCTCCCTGTGAAGATGGCTACCTACCTGTTAGGTAAAGGTGAACAATGCAATGGCTGCCAGATGCTTCTGGGTGTGGGGAGTGCTCCATCCTGCTCAGGGGTGGGACAGGGGTCCTGGTGGGAGTTGTGGTGCAGGCCTCCCACCCACAAACATCCCTCCCTGGGAAGATGGCTACCTACCTGTTAGGTGAGGGTGAACTATACAATGGCTGCCAGATGTGTGTGGGTGTGGGGGAGTGCTCCATCCTGCTCAGGGATGGGAGAGGGGGCCCTGGTGGGAGTTGTGGTACAGGCCTCCCACCCCCACACAGCCCTCCCTATGAAGATGGCTACCTACCTGTTAGGTAAAGCTGAACAATGCAATGGCTGCCAGATGCTTCTGGGTGTGGGGAGTGCTCCATCCTGCTCAGGGGTGGGACAGGGGGCCTGGTGGGAGTTGTGGTGCAGGCCTCCCACCCACAAACAGCCCTCCCTGGGAAGATGGCTACCTACCTGTTAGGTGAGGGTGAACCATACAATGGCTGCCAGATGCGTGTGGGTGTGGGGGAGTGCCCCAAACTGCTCAGGGGTGGGAGAGGGGGCCCTGGTGGGAGTTGTGGTGCAGGCCTCCCACCAACAAACAGCCCTCCCTGGGAAGATGGCTACCTAACCATACAATGGCTGGCACATGCTTCTGGGTGGGGGTAGAGTGCTCCATCCTGGTCAGGGGTGGGAGAGGGGGCCCTGGTGGGAGTTGTGGTGCAGGCCTCCCACCCCCACACAGCCCTCCCTGTGAAGATGGCTACCTACCTGTTAGGTAAAGGTAAACAATGCAATGGCTGCCAGATGCTTCTGGGTGTGGGGAGTGCTCCATCCTGCTCAGGGGTGGGACAGGGGGCCTGGTGGGAGTTGTGGTGCAGGCCTCCCACCCACAAACAGCCCTCCCTGGGAAGATGGCTACCTACCTCTTAGGTGAGGGTGAACCATACAATGGCTGCCAGATGCGTGTGGGTGTGGGGGAGTGCCCCATCCTGCTCAGGGGTGGGAGAGGGGGCCCTGGTGGGAGTTGTGCTGCAGGCCTCCCACCCCCACACAGCCCTCCCTGGGAAGATGGCTACCTGACTTTTAGGTGAGGGTGAACCATACAATGGCTGCCACATGCTTCTGGCTGAGAGGGAGTGCTCCATCCTGCTCAGGGGTGGGACAGGGTGGCTGGTGGGAGTTGTGGTGCTGGTTGCCTGTACACATGCAAACCAGGAAATGTTGCTGCCTACCTTTGGGGTGCTTCAGATGGAATGAATGTTACATCTGTGAGACCTGTTGCCGGTATTGTGGTGCAGATGAGTGAAATTGGGCCTAGGAGGTGTAGCTTTGTAGTTGGGCAAGACAGTACATAGCATTGTAATGGTAGACACTTGTTGTTACTTACCAGCCTCCACTCCCCCAGGTATTCCTGTGAGACTCTCTGGATGCAGTATGGTAAGCACCTTCTCCTCCCATGCAGTGAATGTTCTTGGTGGAACGAGAGGACCACCGCCAGTCATCTGAGCCAGCTGACGGTTCTTGTTGTTCCTCTCTTTCACCTTGCTTTTGAGGTCATGCCACCGCCGCATGATCTCCTTCTTGCTGCGCGGGGTGGACCCTACTGCATTGACCTTGTTGACTATCCGTTCCCACATTTGTGCTCTGGTGGCTAATGGTGTCTGTTGGACCAGGGTACCAAACACATGTGGTTCTACTCTGATTATCTCATCTACCATGACTGACAACTCATTGTCATTGAATTTTGGCATTTTGTTCTGTGCCATAGTGTGTGATGTGCAATGGGGTTGAAAGTGCAGGTGTGAGAGTGGTGATGGTGATGTGAGTGGTGTGTGTGTAGTTGTGCTGGTGAGTTGTGTGGTGGTTTGCCGCTCCTTCGTGCTGTAGGGTTGGTTCCTTCAGTGGTAGAGTATTGCTAAGGATTGTGGTCAGGGAAGGGGCTGGTTTTATACTCAGCTGTGTGGGTGTGTCAAAAAGGCGTATTGCTGTCAGGTGTGTTGTGTGGGTTGTCCTGGCATTTGTATTTTAGAAGTTGCCATGGGGGTGTGTCATTGGGGTGTGTTAGGTGTTTTTGGGGGCAGGGCTAGTTTGCTGTGTGCACTTGGTGGGCTAGTTTTGTGTTGGTTTTTTTTCGACTGCCATATTTGTCACGGAGCGTCCGTGGCGGTGGCTATGCAACAGCCCTTCCGCCGGCTCTACCATTCATCACTATTTGCGACCGCGGCGGTCGGAAACAGCGTAACGTCCCGCTGCCACATCGGGGGAATCCTAATTTGACGTGTGGTCACTCCGCTGGCCTTGCGGCGGTTTTGTGTGTTTCCACGGCGGTCGGATTTTCACCAACTCCGCCCGCTACCGGCGGTCTTTTGTGGCCTCGTTCCGCCACGGTTGGAGATTTTTGGCGGTTGATCCTAATCGAGCCGCCGGTTTTGCCGCGGACCCGGCGGATGGTTGATTTCCGCTACCTTGGAGGTCGGGGAGGTTTTCCGACCGCCATCCTAATCGACCCCTATGTTTTTATTAATGATATTTATTATTTAATTTATTTAATATTATTTTTAAGACATTTAAAAAAAATGATATTTTGAACAACGATATTTTAAACAACGATATTTTGGTTTCGATATTTTTGCACTTACCTTTGTAGAGATAGGATGTCGATATTTTTTCCATCGATATTCTTGACACGATATTCTGGTAGGTCGATATTGTTGTCGTCGATATTATGTCAGTGATCCAGAGGGAAGATTGTTCTAATTTGTAAAACAAAGGCCTCACAGAGCCCGAGGGTGTGAGGCCTTTGTTAAACATTGGAATGTTGATGTTACGGGCTTCTACCAGCCATTAGAAGCCCGGAGAACTCAATTTTTTCAATGGAGCTCCTGGACATCGCAGATAACCCGACCTAATTGCCACAGTTGGTGCCCAGTTAGGTGCACAGACATAATATCGAGTTTTTATTTTCGGAGTACAAAATATCGAGTTGGAAATATTGAAGGTACTGAATATCGACATCAAGAATATCGGTGACCAGAATATCGACATGAAGGTAAGAAATATCGTTCTAATTAATATCGAAGTCAGTAATATCGTTTGTAAAAATATCGTTGTTAATACTATTGATGTTTATATTAGTGTTATGTATTTTAGTATGTATTTTAAATGTATGTGTTGTATATTTTTTGTTAAGTATTGTATTATTTTTAAATATATGTATTAAATTTTTAGAAGTCATCAATTTTTTTTTAAGTAAATGTTGCGTTTTAACTCCGTAGCGGGTTGTGGGTTTATAGGGGAATAGGGTGGGAAGTAATTTAATTATACTAAATTTAATAATAATTTTTTGAAATTATTAATTATTTTTAATTAAATTTTGCATTTTAGTTCTGTAGCGGGTTGTGGGTTTATAGGGGAATAGGGTGGGAAGTAATTTAATTATAGTAAATTTAATAATATTTTTAGAAATTATTAATTATTTTTAATTACATTTTGTGTTTTTATTCCGTAGCGGGTTGTGGGTTTATAGGGAATAGGGTGGGAAGTAATTTAATTATAATAAAGTAATTATTAATTTTTATTTATTGGTATTGATAATTAATTTATTGTTGATTAATTATTAATTGGTAATTAATGTTTATTAATTGATTAATTGATAATTATATTAATTGTGTTATTTTTTCAGGAGCAGGTTTTGGGTTTATAGGGGAATAGGGTGGGAAGTAATTTCATTTTAATAAAGTAATTATTGATTTTTATTTATTGGTATTGATAATTAATTTATTGTGAATTAATTATTAATTGGTAATTAATGTTTATTAATTGATTAATTGATAATTATATTAATTGTGTTATTTTTTAGGAGTAGGTTTTGGGTTTATAGGGAATAGGGTGGGAAGTAATTTAATTTTAATAAAGTAATTATTAATTTTTATTTATTGGTATTGATAATTAATTTATTGTTAATTAATTATTAATTTGTAATTAATTTTTATTAATGGATTAATTGATAATTATATTAATTGTGTTATTTTTTTAGGAGCGGGTTGTGGGTTTATAGGGAATATAGTGGGAAGTAATTTAATTATAATGAAGTCATTATTAATTTGTATTTGTTATTATTTATAAATAATTTATTATTAATTAATTATTAATTGGTTATTCAATTAAAAAAATTATTTAATTGATAAGTATGTTAATTTTAACCCTCTGCTATCCTACACTTTCCCTACAGTTAAACTCTCTGGAGTGGGAATAGTAATTTTTACCCTTACTCTATCCAACACTTTCCCTACTGTTGCACTCTCTGGAGTGGGAATAGTCATTTTTACCCCTACTCTATCCAACACTTTCCATACTGTTGCACTCTCTGGAGTGGGAATAGTCATTTTTACCCCTACGCTATCCAACACTTTCCATACTGTTGCGCTCTCTGGAGTGGGAATAGTAATTTTAACCCCTTCGCTATCCAACACTTTCCCTACTGTTGCACTCTCTAGAGTGGGAATAGTAATGTTTACCCCTACGCTATCCAACACTTTCACTACTGTTGCACTCTCTGGAGTGGGAACAGTAATTTTTACCCCTATGCTATCCAACACTTTTCCTACTGTTGCACTCACTGGAGTAGGAATAGTAATTTTTACCCCTTTGCTATCCAATACTTTCCCTACTGTTGCACTCTCTGGAGTGGGAATAGTAATTTTTACCCCTATGCTATCCAACACTTTCCCTACTGTTGCACTCTCTGGAGTGGGAATAGTAATTTTTACCCCTACGCTATCCAACACTTTCCCTACTGTTGCACTCTCTGGAGTGGGAATAGTAATTTTTACCCTTCGCTATCCCTCACTTTCCCTACTGTTGCACTCTCTGGAGTGGGAATAGTAATATTTACCCCTACGCTATCCAACACTTTCCCTACTGTTGCACTCACTGGAGTGGGAATAGTAATTTTTACCCCTTCGCTATCCAACACTTTCCCTACTGTTGCACTCACTGGAGTGGGAATAGTAATTTTTACCCCTACGCTATCCAACACTTTCCCTACTGTTGCACTCTCTGGAGTGGGAATAGTAATTTTTACCCCTACGCTATCCAACACTTTCCCTACTGTTGCACTCACTGGAGTGGGAATAGTAATTTTTACCCCTACGCTATCCAACACTTTCCCTACTGTTGCACTCACTGGAGTGGGAATAGTAATTTTTACCCCTTCGCTATCCAACACTTTCCCTACTGTTGCACTCACTGGAGTGGGAATAGTAATTTTTACCCCTATGCTATCCAACACTTTCCCTACTGTTGCACTCTCTGGAGTGGGAATAGTAATTTTGACCCCTACGCTATCCAACACTTTCCCTACTGTTGCACTCACTGGAGTGGGAATAGTAATTTTACCCCTACGCTATCCAACACTTTCCCTACTGTTGCACTGACTGGAGTGGGAATAGTAATTTTACCCCTTCGCTATCCAACACTTTCCCTACTGTGGCACTCACTGAAGTGGGAATAGTAATTTTTACCCCTACGCTATCCAACACTTTCCCTACTGTTGCACTCTCTGGAGTAGGAATAGTAATTTTTACCCCTACTCTAACCAACACTTTCCCTACTGTTGCACTCACTGGAGTGGGAATAGTAATTTTTACCCCTACGCTATCCAACACTTTCCCTACTGTTGCACTCTCTGGAGTGGGAATAGTAATTTTGACCCCTACGCTATCCAACACTTTCCCTACTGTTGCACTCACTGGAGTGGGAATAGTAATTTTTACCCCTACGCTATCCAACACTTTCCCTACTGTTGCACTCACTGGAGTGGGAATAGTAATTTTTACCCCTTCGCTATCCAACACTTTCCCTACTGTGGCACTCACTGGAGTGGGAATAGTAATTTTTACCCCTACGCTATCCAACACTTTCCCTACTGTTGCACTCAGTGGAGTGGGAATAGTAATTTTTACCCCTACGCTATCCAACACTTTCCCTACTGTTGCAGTCTCTGGAGTAGGAATAGTAATTTTATCCCCTCCGCTAGCCAATATTTTCTCTACTGTTTTAGTTAATGTAGTGTATAATGTATTTTAAAAAGATTAAAAATATTCTAATTTTTATATTTTTAATTTGTTATATATATTTTTATATTTTTATTCATATTATTGGTGTATGTGTATGTATATGTATTTATAATTTTTAATATGTTTTTTAACAATTTATAAGTTATTAAAATAATTATTTATAAATATTATTAAAAGGAAGTAAATATATTATATGTTATACATATATATGTTTAATTTATTTTTATATTATATGTATTAGTTATAATTTTAAACATTTTAAAACAATTTTAACTATGTTTCTTTTAATTATATGTATTATTTACTTTATTTTACATTATTTTTTAAACATTAAAAAAAACGATATTTTTAACAACGATATTTTTGACAACGATATTTTCTTTTCAATATTGTTGTACTTACCATTATGTAGATAGGACTTCGATATTCTGGACATCGATATTTTTGTGTCGATATTTTTGTACCTCGATATTCTGACTGTCGATATTCTGTCAGTGATCCGCCCAGTTACTAACTCCTGCTTGCCTTGGGACTCCCGAATTGATTCCAATACACATAATAATAAAGCCTTGCTAATGTTGCACACTTTTTGAACTTTACACAATTTTGACAAAGGGCTCTTGATGAAAGTGAAATCAAAGTTGGACAACATTGCAGAGCCCAAGTAGTCACAAGCTTTCCCAATTTATTTTCCCCACTCTAAATGCACGTGTAACAAAAAACACAGAAAATGTCACCACAAGTTGGTGTTCAGACTGGGAAAGTTTTTGAAACTCCTCCATTATATTAGGCATATATGAGAATGGATTTCTCTAGGTGTAAATGATCTCCATATGGAGGTAAAAATAATATTGACATATGTGCAAATAAATGCACTCTTCACCCAAACCTTAACCTGCAGATAGTCGCCTAAGAACAATCTGCAAAACCATGACTAGGAGAAGTTGGAGTGCACATGTAAATCATTTCCAAGAGTACTTGTGAAAGTTTTTGAAATCCTAAAAACAAGCACATCTGGTCTATGGGTGGGATCATTTCACAGAATTTATTTTGAAACCAAGGAACTTATTAGCGGTCGGAGCCATGTACCTGGGCGGCATTTTGCTCCAGGACATTCTAACTTTTCTAGTGCCTCTGGGCCCGGATTTACTGGGTTCACAAACTCCTGGCCCGATAATTCTGGGCCTGAAGACAGTGGAATCAGACTTTTGAATGGAAATACGATGGCTACAGCCACCACCCTTACCCTAACTGCAGCAATTGTGTATAGAGCAGTAAATGCTCCCCACTCACCTATTCTTCCCTCACTCATTCGGTGCCACCTGCTCCACAGGCCTCCAAAAAGCCCCTGCACCCACGTTCCACCTTTTCAATGCAGGTTCAGATTAGGCCTCTTATGTCCTTCGGAAGGGGAAAAACATATGGGTTTGGACTTCATATTTCATAGTCCATGTGTTATTCTCCATTACAGACAGAGAATTTACAATCGTAGGATTTAGGTGTTGGAAAATCAAACGGCCGAAATCTGGGACTCTTCAGGTAACCCTAATGCCTAAATGTGATGAACTCATAATGAGACTTTAAGAGTAACTCTGGAGTACAGTAAAGCCCATTTGCTATATGAAATTCCACACGATCCTTCAGAGAATCAAGATGAGAGAACTTTTCAAAGCAATCTACCAGTAGGCAAGATATTCTGCCATTGTAGGCTTAGGGCCTTATTATGAGTTTGGTGGTGCGGGAGCGGGACCAGCCCCGCCCCTGCACCACCAAACCCGTGTAGGAACTGCCCGCCAGATTAGGAGTTTTGTCCTGGTCTGGCAGGCGCTTCTTTGGCATTCCCAGGGTGGTGCCTATGAAATGCGAATGTCAAAGGCAGTACCTGCACGGCATGGACTGCTGCAGTCCATGTCGTACAGGTACTGGTGTGCATACACACAGGGGGGGCACAGGTTGTGCCCCCCTGTGTGCATCCACATGGCATGTAGGGCCCATTTTCTTTCCTCACTGCCACACTTTTCATGGCCGCCGCACCACCATGAAAAGTGTGGTGGTGATGAAACTTTTAATATGCTTGGCGGGGCCACAGGGGCCCCGCCAAGCTTAGGGCCTTATTATGAGTTTGGCGGTGCGGGAGTGGGATCGCCCTGCTTTTGCACTGCCAAACCTGTGTAGGTGCCACTCGCCAGATCTGGAATTTTCTCTTGGTCTAGCGGGCTGTTCTTTGGTGTTCCCAGGGCGGTGCCTTTGAAATAGGCATTGCCCTGGGAACGTCAAAGGCAGTACCTGCACGGCATGGACTGCTGCAGTCAAAGCCATGCAGGTACCGGTGTGCATGCACACAGGGGGGCACATGTTGTGCCCCGCTGTGTGCACCACATGGCGTGAGG
This sequence comes from Calotriton arnoldi, assembly GCA_963921515.1. Taxonomy (NCBI): domain Eukaryota; kingdom Metazoa; phylum Chordata; class Amphibia; order Caudata; family Salamandridae; genus Calotriton; species Calotriton arnoldi. The sequence goes on along the minus strand of CAWUFW010019254.1, from coordinate 156,233 downwards.
CACCATGGGGCCCTGTATGGCCCCCTTTGTTTCCTCACCCCCACACTTTTCATGGCGGTCGCACCCCATGAAAAGTGTGGCAGTGAGGAAACTCGTATTATGCTTGGCGGGGCCACAGCAGCCCCGCCAAGCATATTGCAGCCTTAAGACTGCTGCGCCAACACCAGGGATCTCTGATCCCTGGCGGTTGCGGTGGTGCCAGGGAAGCCCTACCACCCTGGCCCTACTAGGGCGGTCGGAAGACCACCACCACGGTGCTCTCATGCGTCTGGCGGTCCGTGAGCCGCCACACTCGTAATAAGCCCCATATTGCGGCCTCAAGACAGCTGACCAGTGGTCCCAGGGCAGCCCGACGGCCCTGGTCCTAATAGGGCAGTCGGCAGAGCTTAATTTGTGCTGGGGTTTGCAGGTGCTGAGCATCGGCACCTATTTCATAGCACCGGCACATATTTATGACTGTCCAGCATATGGTGGTGCTGTCAGCCTGTTTTTTAAAAGCACATGAGCAAAGTCTTTAATTCAATGTGCTATTGCAAAAGTAGTAATACCAGGGTGCTCAGGCTGGTCTTACAGCTTTGGGTCGCCTAGTACAGTACAGGTTTTCACATTTGTAGGATTGTAATGGTAAATATGTGTCATTGGTACTGGGATTTGGAAGTGCTGGCATGGACCGTAGTTGTTGGAAGCTGCAATGGGCTCCTGAGAAATACTGGGCCCTGACACTTATTAATTTACAAATTAAGCACTGTGAAGACCGCCACCGCTGCACCCCTGTGAGTCTGCCAATCTGTGGACCACAGACTCGTAATAAGCCCCTTTGTGGTTGGGACAGGACATTTGAGCTTATGAGTTGTGGTGGGTGGGAGTGACGTTGCATAATGTACTGAACACAGAACAGCTGATAGATTTGCGTTATTCACAAAGATTTGGCAGGAATTTTCCCATCCATTAAAGGCACACAGTGCTTCTCCAGTTAAACGTGCCTTTTCATGGGTTCAAAGAGAAGGAAAAAGTTCAATATTTGCCAGGGGTCTACGGGAAGGAGTTTCTGAACAGGGAAATATACCTTGCCTCTGGAGAAGAAAACAGAAAAAGTTAATTGCACATTTATACCTGAAAACCTAATTAATTTCTGTACACATGTTCCTTCCGTTGAAATCAGGTGGAAAATGTGCTTGGTAATAGTGGGATTACCTAATGATAAATTATTAGCAAGAAAGTATTCCTGGTAGCCCCCAAATACTGATGGACAGGAGTCAGAACTTTAATTCCAAAGGAAACACACGCAACAAGAGCTCCGACTTGTGCCAGCAGGGATGTTTGATGTAGTCTCCTGAGCTCGCTGGACCTAATTAACAAACACATGCATGAAATTTCGGCATGGGTTTTAATATGGGCCCATTTATACATATTTTAGAAATTCGCACAAGGTTACATCTCAAAAGTTGCACCAATCCTGCATAATCTTACATCACCTAGTTGTAAAAGGAATCGCAACGGCAAGGTCACCTTTTGTGGCTCCCTTGCAATTCGAAATCCAGCCATTTGGGCGTGTAAATCATGCATACGCCTGCAAAATTTTAGCTTTGTGATGTGAGCCGTCATCTTCCTTAGAAAATGCTCCACTGCACTTGAACGAAGAAGCACTAGGGGGAGCTGTTTCTGTCTTTACAAGGATGGAGAAAAAAACACGCAGCAGCGTGATCGGTACAAACTGTTCCACTTGCATTCCGCTCGATGTTCTGAAAAACCAGTCAAAGTCTGACTTTGACGTAATAACCGGGGGCCTGGGCTAGTAGATCTCTGACCTTTTCCCGTTCTTCTGCCTATCGAGAAAATATTAAAGTCTGCTAAGATATCGCTTCCACAGGTTGAGCGACGTGAATGAAATTTGAAGACTGAAGGAAGCAGGGCCTTCCCATGGGGGCCTGAACAAAATTGCTTTAATAAAGGAGGGATAACCTGTTGTCACATCCCTGGAGGGCTGCGCAAAATGGTTTCAATAAAGGGGGATAATCGCCGAAAAAAATCAAAAAATCTTGCTCTCAGCGGTTTGGACTGAAGAAAGGTCAGAGCTCTTAAATGATATGTTGAATGTTATTAGGGCAAGGCTGACCACCTCTGTTTAGGTGTGTAGTGTTCGTAGCCCACTATAAAGATAGAAGTAGGACTATAATTTGCATACAACGCTCACCAACATAAAAACACAAACAATGTGGCTCTAGGGGGAATTCAGTGCAGATTTTACACGTTGGAGGCAAATTTATCAGTCTTTCAACTGGTGAAAAATCATAAAAGGTGACGCAACAGTTGCAAAGTCTTGGAAAACTTACACTGGTAAGATGTCAAAAAGTAACACAAATAAAGCTTCATGCTACTTTGTGTTACTTTGTGGTAAAGGGTCTTTCCATGGGTGGCACCATGGGTTTTGACGCAAAGCCCTATCTACTAACAATGATAGACGGGGCTTTGCACAAAAAAATCAAGCATCCTCGAGGCAGATGTTAATCAGGAATAATGTGTTTATTTCTCTGAACTCGTCCAATATTGCATGTGTGCTGTACTATACAGCACGCATCCAGTGTGGGAAAAGTTTCAAAGTTAGTCTAAGCATCAGATTTTGTACTTGAAGGGTATTCTTCCAGTATTAAACCTTTGCTAGATATAATGCACACAAACCCAGGGTTTGTGCATGGTGCAAGACGAACTCAAAATAAGCATGTTCAGGGGGGGAAAGAAACTGCACCATATCTTTATAGATATGGGGCTGTGCTGCTCTCTCTCGCAACACAGCGCAGAGCAACAACTTTGGGTTCGGCGTTGCGTGATATATTTGTAAATCTTCCCCACAGTGTTATCTGTGTCACCTAAAATGATTTCTGATAAGGGCTGCCCATTTATTCTGCAGCGGAACACATGAAAACTTGCCTTCCCCTCTGTTCAGTGGACCCTCCCTATCAACTGGGAGGTTTGCTATATCTACTGAAACTTGCTGGGACAGCTGATGAAAATCCAGGACTGTCTCAGCTAAACCCCAGCATAGGACAGAGTCAGACCTGCCTACTGTAGTGTCCTGCTGGACACGTTCTAGTGTTTCATCTCGGTTGCACCCCACACTGCACACCCACCCATCACAGGCGTCACCGGTCAGGGGACCCTGCTAATAAAAGGGGCCGGGCGCATGTGCCCTGGGCCAGTTACAGTACCCTACCACACGGTGTCTGTGTCCATCACTGTTAGCATGTGGGCCTAGGGCCCACGACACTACAATGGCGACGAGGCAGGACTGCCCCGCGTGCCTGCGGAAAGAGTCGCTAATGTTTCTCAAGGGGACAGAATAGCCTATTTTCACCCCACCCCACACGCCGTGCTATCGGCGACCATCGCTCATGCGGTGAGAGGAGGTCAACTCTGCAAGAGCACCGCCGCTGTCGTTTGTCCTGGAAGAAGACAGCAAGCAGCGCTATCGGTGGAGGCCAACGAATACTGACTGCTGGCCCCAAGGTGAGGCATGCACCACTGCTCACTTCCCTGATGGACAGCTGGACAGCCGTGAGCAGCGCGGCGCCAGAAAGAGACGTGGGGGGCCTGGTGAGTGGCGCTCCCTAGCCTGCGCACATTACTGACTGTGGGCGAAACTCTCTGCCGGCAGGAGGGTTGAGACCGCACCAGCCCTGTAAAGCCAGACAGGCACTGCCCGCATCAGTCAGCCACCTGGCACAAAGCAGGAACTGAGGCTGCACCTGCCGTGATCGGGCCCCACTCTGCCCAGAAGAGCCCGCTGCGGCTGTCGGATCCAGAAGGGCTCCGCCGCAATCCTAATGCCCCGCATGAAGTCCCTGAGGCTTCGGCAAGAAAGGACACGCCATACCTGCAGTGTGCGCCAAATTGCCTTCCACCACCTGGCCAGCTGCGCAATAGTGGGCTACCAGTAACAGTTTGGGGGTGGACGGTAAAGCGGTTACCCTCCGCCGTACCTCCCTTCCGCCGTGCTCCAGCAGGCTGCCCACGCCTGCCTGCATCCTCCCTGCAGCATAGTAAAGTGGCAGCACCTACCCCGAGGCAGGCGATGACAGAGGCCACACCAGCAGGAGTTTGCCGCCCCCATGTTGCTCCGCTGGCCCTCGCATGAGCAAAGCCATTGCGGTATGTGGAGAAGCTGCTGTAGCCAGTAAGAGGGGCCAGTAGGTGGATGCACCCGCAGTGGCAAAGAACCTGCAACCACGAGAGGGAGAGTGGCTACAGCGCCACTGTACCATTGTCTGCCGCAAAGTGTCCTGCCCAACAGCTGCTGTGATGTGGAAGAAGTGCCTGCAGGGCAAGGAAACCAGCACTTGCACCATAGCTGCAGCCCTCCGCCAATCAAAAAAAAAGAAAAGAAAGAAGAACCACGTACTGCAGACCCCCAGTCCATTCCCTCTTACCTCAGAAAGTGGAGTCATCGGCCGGTTCGGGGAAGTGCCGAGGCAACTGTCCCGCAGAGACAGTAAAGCTGGTGTGGCACCAAGAAAGTCGTCTCAGCGCCACCTAACTCCTGAGTCGCTACACCGCACCAAAGCAACACAGGGCCCGGTACCTTCTTCTCCTGTGTCACCCGAGGCCCGCAGTTCCAGGGAAGACTGCCGGCGCCTGTGAGTTTAAACACTGCACTGCCACCCAGTGGCCATTCGCCTGCACTGCACCCAGCAGGACTGATTGAATATAGAAAGACTGAGTCACATTTCCTACATGGTTCTAAAGGACACAGAACCCTAGACTGTTATAAAAGAGGCATTTTAAATTAGTATGTGTAGGAGAGTAGGATCTGCTTCACATGGGTACCCCCACTTTTTGCTGATGCTTCAATGTTTTTCGACATTAGTCTGGCTGGGGCCCTGCTAATCAGAACCCCAGCCTAGCTGCTTCCTCTCTAAAATGGTTTCCATGTGCCTTAGGCACATCACTGATTGGAATCTGGAGTGCCCTTATAAGTCCCTAGTATATGGTATACTATGTACCAAGGGCATAGGTACCTCAGAGGCCTACCAGGGGCTGCAGCATGTATTATGCCACCCCTGGAAGGCCATCCAAACTGACACCACAGGTCTGCTACTGCAGCCTGGGTAAGGTGGTGCATGCACCCCTTACTGTGATATAGGTTACCTATATCACTAAATACATACACACATATAAACCTATAAGTCACTCCTAAGGCAGGCCTTATCAATCCTGAAGGCAGAGTGCATGGTTCCTATGTGAGAGGGTGCCCCTGCATGAGCAGGGCCCCTCTGCAGCGTTCGGAGACCCTTCTCTGATGCTGTTTGTAGTGCAGCCTGACCATATACTCTTAAGCGCATTATAACCTCGCATTAAATGCTAACTTTGGAATGGCTGCACCTAAACATGTCGTGTTTGGTGTCAAACATCTTGGAATACTACCCCCCCCGCCAATTCTGGTGGCGGGGGTAACATTCCACCCTTCTAGAGGGAAAGACATGTTAACTCTGGCTAGCCCGGTAACTTCTTTCCAAAGCCCTGGCATCACAAAATGGATGCTGCTGCCACAGACACGAGTCTGGCCTCCTGCTGCTGGACGAAACTCCGGCAGGGGAGGCCTGGACAATAGGTTTCCTGTCCCAGGGAGGTGTGACCACCTCCCCAGACAGGATTATGTGTATTGGGGCTGGGCGGGAGCACTTTCGGGTGCTTTGAAGTCCTGCACTGGGGGCACATTTGGTGTCCCTGTGCATACCCCAGTTCAAACCGGATCAGGGGCTTGCAGCCCCTGCTTTGGTGTGAACTGGACAAAGGGAAAGGGGTGTAGCCACCCCTCTGCCCTGACCCACCCATAGGTGGGGCCACAGAGTAGTCCAACCCCTAAACTTAGTATAAGTATAGGAACCCAGTCCTTAGGACTTTAGATTATCCCTGGACGAAACTCTGAAACAGAATCCTGGACCTTCGACGCTCTACTCAAGATTAGAGGACAGAAGAATCTCCCTTGGGGTCAAGGAGTGACTCCCCTGCTTGGCAGGCACCAAAGACGCATCTGTCCGGTCTGCATTACTGAAGCTCCCATCGGACGCCGAAGTCTTCGCATCACCAGAGGTAGATTCTCAGACTTCCCCGAGGCTACCCTGAGTCCCCAGCAAAGTTGAGGCCCGTAGCTATCGTGGGTGACGTGAGACCGTGACCCCTGGACACCAAGCACATTTACAAGTGCATCCTCTTCTGGGTCTCCCACGAAGTCGTGCTTTGGGCTCTGAGTAGCTCTAGCCTCCAGCACCAACTGCACTGAAGATCACTGGCCTCCACTCCACGAGTGTCCTGTGAGCCAGATCCACGTGCGACGTCTCGAGGCTCCTTCGCGGTCGCTAGCCCGTTGGCTAGTAACCCTTAACGAAGGCCAATCTTTTTCTTCTTGGGCATCCTGGTTGCTCCAGGCCTGCCCTCACTTACCCTCACTGGGTGAATTCCCCAGACCTTGCTGGTCTGCACCATCGACGATCTTCATCTTCATCGAGACTTGCCGTTGTCAAGGCTTGTTGGGTCCAATCCGGTCGCCAACACCTCAGCACTCGACAGACATCATGTACCAGCCCGAATCCTGCTCCTGGTCACCGACAACGCCTCCTGGACCTCGTGGCTGAAGAGTCAAGATGACCATCAACGCACCTGAAGCACTCGACATCGGTGGGCATCTGTCCATCGCCTTCCTGGTCACTGGCTAGTGACCCAGACTCTGTCCCCTCTGCTTTCAGGTTCTACAGATCTCCGATCCACTCTTGGATCCACCCGACACTTTCCACTTGGTCGCCAGCAGCACTTTGCAGCAGATCGCCATTCAAATCGACGACGAAACCCGACCCCGAAAGGCACCTATGCACCCGGCTTCCCTGGGTGAGGTAACACGAGTACTCCGGTGCTCCCGTGGGTAGAGACTCTTCAAAGTACTAGTTCTCAAAGGGTTTGCTCCAAGTCCTCCTTTAAGTGTCCCTTTTCTTTAATTTCCTGATCACGACTTTCTCCATAGAAGTCAACGGCATATCGCGGTTGTGTATTTACACTGCACGCGTCCCCCGTGGGTCCCCTGTGTCACTACCTTGGGTGGTTCCTTGTGGTCCAAGCACTTCTAGAGGCTCTAGGCCTAGTGTCTAGTTCAGTCGTGGTTCTTATACCACTTTATTGGTATATGGTTTGGTACGCCCCTAGGGCCCAAACGTGTATTTGTGCTATTACTGTGTTTAAATAACTTCTAACTTATGTACTTCGAACTCTAGCCTCATAAAGAGACTAGAGGGGTGTGTTTAGCAATAAATACATATATTTTGAATATATACCTGGTGTGGTGCTCTTTCATTTGATCACTCAAGAGATTATAGACTGGTAAAACAAGCTGCTTTACATTCCTTCAAGACTTAGCCTGAAGGCTGCTCTCCATAGCTACCACTAGGATAGCTTTCAATAAGGTTGTATTTAACCTATCTCCAATAAGGGGTTGTTTGGACTGGTGCAAGGTGCCCACTATAATTAGTGGACAGCATATGCCAGGCCAACTTCTCACATTGGTGTGCAGCGTGTGGGATTCCAGCTTGCTATTGTTTTACCAGATAATCTCAATTGAATTGATCAACTGAAAACCACTAAAGGTACCTAAGGTACATATAATTTAAGCTTAGAATACAGTAAGTTCTACTGAACTTAGAGTTGTGTGTTAAGGGATAGCACACCCTTTCTACAACTCAAGAGAGTTTAGTAGGCCACACTAGAGTAGGTAGTGCATACACCACACCACACTAGTAATGTCTTTAAAGGTAGGATCTAGAGAATCCTTACCAGAAGCCACTGGGCTTCTTCCCTCCAAGTATGATACCCTCCCATTCTTGGAATTGAGAGCATTATGTAACTTGAGGAAATTAAGGACAGGCCAAAGTCCCACCACCCAACACCTTAAAGAGTTGTTGGTGGCTTATGACCTTAGTAAGCCCTTGGGGACTGAAGGGGTAGGAGCTGAGGGTGGGGCAGAAGAAGAGGAAGGGGCCAGGGGTAGAAATATCCCCAGCCCCCCCCTCTGAAACTGGCCAGGAGGGTGACAATGACCCTGACCTGGATAACCCAATCCCTCCTGTGGAAGATGAAGAGGATGATCAGGATGATGCCCTCTTTGTCCCCCCAGGAAGGATTATGAGTGTGCCCAGAAAGTCTAGATCTCCTTCTCAGGAGTCTAACCACTCTGGCACCTCAATAGGGAGCTCTGTCTCATCTCAAAGGAGGGAATCCTCTCATGAGAGGAGAACAAGGCTGATTCAATATGAGGAAGCTCAGCTTCAACTCAGAAGGAAGCAAGTAGCCTTAGACAGGGAGTCCCTAGATCTCTTTAGAGAGAAAAGAAAGTTGGGACTAGAGTCCCATGGTGGCAGCCATGTCCCTAGAGATAGGGAAAGGTCCTATGACCATAGGAACCTGAGCAATATTGTCCCTCCCTATCAGAATGGGGATGACATCCACAAGTGGATAACTGCTCTAGAGAGGGCCTGTAAAGTACAGAAGGTCCCTCAGGAGCAGTGGGCAGCAATCTTGTGGCTCTCCTTTGCAGACAAAGGTAGAGATAAGCTCCTCACTGTTAGAGAGGAGGATGCTGATAATTACAAGGTCTTGAAGAGTGCTCTTATTGATGGGTTTGGCCTAACCACTGAACAGTACAGGTTGAAGTTCAGAGATACCCAAAAGCACAGACTCAAGACTGGGTAGACTATGTGGATTGTTCTGCCAAGGCTCTGGAAGGCTGGTTGATGGGCAGTAAGGTGTGTGACTTCTCAGGATTGTACAATCTGATAATGAGGGAGCAGATTCTTAATAACTGTCAAAATCAGCTGTTGCATCAATACCTGGTAGACTCTGATCTGACCTCTCCCCAAGAATTGGGAAAGAAGGCAGACAAATGGGTCAGAACCAGGGTGAAGCAGAAGGTACAGAACCAAGGTGGGGACACTAAGAAGCAAGATTCTAAGAACTCTGAAAAGGGTGGGGAGAAGGGTAAAGATCAAAAGTCTTCATCAGGCCCCCAAAAATCTTCTTCAGGTGGGGATTCACAGTCTACCAAAGGGAAAGGCCAAAGAAAACCATGGTGCAAGGTCTGTAAGCAAAAGACCCACTGGACCAGTGATTGCACCAAGTCCAAAGACTCAAGTCCAGCACCCACCAATGCCCCTAAGGCACCTGTTCCCCCTAGTACAGTTACAGTTGGTGGGAGTGCTACAGCCAAGGGTTTAGTAGGGTTCACCCTGGGTACTGAGTTGGGCTCTGACCTAGTCAGAGAACTGACTCAGGCTGTGTTAGTCTGTGATGGAGGCATGGATGTGACCTCCTCTGTGAGTCCCAGTAATCTGGGCAAGTACAGACAACAGCCTTTAATCAATGGACGAGAGGCTTTGGCATTTAGGGACACAGGGGCAAGTGTCACAATGGTGACACAAGACCTTGTGAATCCTGGGCAAGTTATACTTGGTGAGATGTACCAAGTGACCAATGCTAGCAATGTCAGAACAGACCATACTCTGGCAGTTGTTAACTTCTCCTGGGGAGGGGTAACTGGCCTTAAGAAGGTTGTGGTGAGTGCAAACCTACCAGTCGAATGCTTGCTTGGCAATGACTTAGAAACTTCTGCTTGGGCAGAAGTGGAGCTCAGGACCCATGCAGAAATGCTGGGGATCCCTGCAGATGTGTTTGCTGTGACCAGGTCACAAGCCAAAATGTCTAGCACTGAACAGGCCTTGGATTCTGGAATAATGGACCAAGTGCCTTCCAAGAGGAGGAGTAGTAGGGTTAAGGCAGTGCCTTCCCCCTTGGCTCAGGAAGAAGATCAGTCCCTTGAGGGGATGATCTCAGTCCTGAAGAAGGAACTGTCCCAGAGGAACTTGAACCTGACCAGGTTGAGTTCTTGGGGACAGGGGGACCTTCTAGGGCAGATCTGAGCCAGGAGCAGCAGAGCTGCCCCTCCCTTGAACCCCTCAGACAGCAAGCTGCTGCTGAGGCTGCTGGGAAAGCTAGTGGTCCCCATACAGTGTATTGGGATGATGGACTCCTGTACTCAGAGAGTAGAGACCCCAAGCCTGGTGCTACCAGGAGGTTGGTTATACCTCTGAAGTTCAGGGTCTTCCTATTGACCCTAGCCCATGATATTCCCTTGGCAGGTCACCTGGGCCAGAACAAGACTTGGGACAGAATTGTCCCTCACTTTCACTGGCCCCACATGTCTGAAGACACCAAGGAGTTTTGTCGCTCCTGTGTAACCTGCCAGGCCAGTTGCAAGGCAGGTGGCACTACAAAGGCCCCCCTGATACCATTACCTGTGGTAGGGGTGCCCTTTGAAAGGGTAGGGATTGACATTGTTGGTCCCATGGATCCCCAAACAGCATCTGGGCACAGGTTTATCCTGGTGGTAGTGGATCATGCCACCAGGTACCCAGAAGCTATTCCCCTCAGGACCACTACAGCACCTGTGGTGGCAAGGGCCCTCCTGGGGATTTTCTCAAGAGTGGGCTTTCCTAAGGAGGTAGTATCAGACAGGGGTGCTAACTTCATGTCTGGGTACTTAAAAGCAATGTGGAAGGAGTGTGGAGTGACTTATAAGTTCACCACACCCTATCACCCACAATGCAATGGTTTAGTTGAGAGATTCAACAAAACCTTGAAGGGCATGAATAAAGGGCTCCCAGAAAAGCTTAGGCGAAGATGGGACATACTCTTGCCCTGCCTTTTATTTGCATATAGGGAGGTGCCTCAGAAGGGGTTGGTTACAGCCCTTTTGAACTTCTGTTTGGCCACCCTGTGAGGGGTCCACTGTGCTTGGTGAAGGAAGGATGGGAGCTACCTCTCAAGCCCCCAAAGCAAGACATAGTGGACTATGTACTTGGTCTCTGCTCCCGGATGGCTGAGTATATGAAAAAGGCAACCAAAAACCTTGAGGCTAGCCAGGAACTTCAAAAGGCCTGGCATGACCAAAGAGCTGTTCTGACTGTTTACCAGCCAGGACAGAAGGTGTGGGTGTTGGAGCCAGTGGCCCCAGCAGCTCTCCAAGACAAATGGAGTGGACCCCACACTATTGTTGAGCAGAAGGGTGAGGTTACCTACTTAGTAGACCTAGGAACACCCAGGAGTCCCCACAGGGTTCTCCATGTCAACAGGTTAAAACCATATGTGGACAGGGCAGACATGGGCTTGCTCATGGCTACTGATGAAGGGCAGGAGGAAGAGAGTGACCCACTCCCTGACCTGCTCTCACAGAACCCTGACGATGGGTCAGTAGATGGTGTAGCCTTGGCAGGCAGCCTCACTACCCAGCAACAAACTGATTGTAGACAGGTGCTCAATCAGTTTAGACATATGTTTTCACTGACACCCAGTCAGACCACCTGGTGCACTCATGAAGTGGACACTGGGGACAGTCTGCCTATTAAAAATAAGATTTATAGGCAACCTGACCATGTCAGGGACTGTATCAGGACTGAAGTCCAGAAAATGTTGGAATTGGGAGTTATTGAACCCTCAGATAGCCCTTGGGCTAGTCCAGTGGTCCTTGTGCCAAAACCTCACACCAGTGGTGGAAAAAGAGAGATGAGGTTTTGTGTGGACTACAGGGGTCTCAATGCAGTCACTAGGACTGATGCCCATCCAATACCAAGGGCAGATGAGCTCATAGATACTTTGGCCTCAGCCAAATATCTCAGCACATTTGACTTGACAGCTGGCTACTGGCAGATCAGACTAGCTGATACTGCAAAGCCCAAAACAGCATTCTCAACCCCTAGTGGGCATTATCAATTTGTGGTAATGCCCTTTGGTCTGAAGAATGCACCTGCCACTTTCCAGAGGTTGGTGAATACAGTTCTCACAGGTCTGGAAGCCTATAGTGCAGCATATCTAGATGATATTGCTGTCTTTAGCTCCACCTGGGAGGATCACCTGGTCCACCTCAGGAATGTTTTACAGGCCCTGCAAAAGGCAGGCCTGACTATCAAGGCCACTAAGTGCCAGATAGGGCAGAGTCAGGTTGTGTACCTGGGCCACCTTGTGGGTGGAGGCTAGGTTCAACCTTTGCAGAGCAAGATCCAGACTATCATGGACTGGACTGCTCCCACTACCCAGACTCAGGTGAGAGCCTTCTTAGGCCTGACTAGGTACTATAGGAGATTTGTCAAGGGGTATGGATCAATAGTGACACCCCTGAATGACTTAACTTCTAAGAAAATGCCCAAAAAGGTTCAGTGGACAGTTAGCTGTCAAAAGGCATTTGATGACCTGAAGCAGGCCATGTGCACTGCTCCCATTCTACAGAGTCCTGATTACTCCAAGAAGTTCATTGTTCAAACTGATGCATCTGAATTGGGGGTAGGGGCTGTACTGTCACAATTGAATGAAGAAGGTCAGGATCAGCCAGTAGCTTTCATTAGCAGAAGGCTGACCCCTAGAGAGAAACGTTGGTCAGCCATAGAGAGGGAGGCCTTTGCTGTGGTCTGGGCTCTGAAGAAGTTGAGGCCATACTTATTTGGTACACACTTCCTGGTTCAGACAGACCATAAGCCCCTCTTATGACTAAAACAAATGAAGGGTGAAAACCCCAAACTGCTTAGGTGGTCCATTTCCCTACAGGGGATGGACTTTACAGTGGAACATAGACCTGGGAGTAACCATGCCAATGCAGATGGACTCTCTAGGTACTTCCACTTAGAACATGAAGACTTAACTGGGCAAGGTTAGTTTAATGTCCCTACGTTTGGGGGGTTGTGTAGGAGAGTAGGATCTGCTTCACATGGGTACCCCCACTTTTTGCTGATGCTTCACTGTTTTTCGACATTAGTCTGGCTGGGGCCCTGCTAATCAGAACCCCAGCCTAGCTGCTTCCTCTCTAAAATGGTTTCCATGTGCCTTAGGCACATCACTGATTGGAATCTGGGGTGCCCTTATAAGTCCCTAGTATATGGTATACTATGTACCAAGGGCATAGGTACCTCAGAGGCCTACCAGGGGCTGCAGCATGTATTATGCCACCCCTGGAAGGCCACCCAAACTGACACCACAGGTCTGCTACTGCAGCCTGGGTAAGGTGGTGCATGCACCCCTTACTGTGATATAGGTTACCTATATCACTAAATACACACATATACATACACACATATAAACCTATAAGTCACTCCTAAGGCAGGCCTTATCAATCCTGAAGGCAGAGTGCATGGTTCCTATGTGAGAGGGTGCCCCTGCATGAGCAGGGCCCCTCTGCAGCATTCGGAGACCCTTCTCTGATGCTGTTTGTAGTGCAGCCTGACCATATACTCTTAAGCGCATTATAACCTCTCGTTAAATGCTAACTTTGGAATGGCTGCACCTAAACATGTCGTGTTTGGTGTCAAACATCTTGGAATACTACCCCCCGCCAATTCTGGCGGCGGGGGTAGCATTCCACCCTTCTAGAGGAAAGACATGTTAACTCTGGCTAGCCCGGTAACTTCTTTCCAAAGCCCTGGCATCACAAAATGGATGCTGCTGCCACAGACACGAGTCTGGCCTCCTGCTGCTGGACGAAACTCCGGCAGGGGAGGCCTGGACAATAGGTTTCCTGTCCCAGGGAGGTGTGACCACCTCCCCAGACAGGATAATGTGTATTGGGGCTGGGCGGGAGCACTTTCGGGTGCTTTGAAGTCCTGCACTGGGGGCACATTTGGTGTCCCTGTGCATACCCCAGTTCAAACCGGATCAGGGGCTTGCAGCCCCTGCTTTGGTGCAAACTGGACAAAGGGAAAGGGGTGTAGCCACCCCTCTGCCCTGACCCACCCATAGGTGGGGCCACAGAGTAGTCCAACCCCTAAACTTAGTATAAGTATAGGAACCCAGTCCTTAGGACTTTAGATTATCCCTGGATGAAACTCTGAAACAGAATCCTGGACCTTCGACGCTCTACTCAAGATTAGAGGACAGAAGAATCTCCCTTGGGGTCAAGGAGTGACTCCCCTGCTTGGCAGGCACCAAAGACGCATCTGTCCGGTCTGCACTTCTGAAGCTCCCGTCGGACGCCGAAGTCTTCGCATTACCAGAGGTAGATTCTCAGACTTCCCCGAGGCTACCCTGAGTCCCCAGCAAAGCTGAGGCCCGTAGCTATTGTGGGTGACGTGAGACCGTGACCCCTGGACACCGAGCACATTTGCAAGTGCATCCTCTTCTGGGTCTCCCACAAATTCGTACTTTGGGCTCCGAGTAGCCCTAGCCTCTAGCACCAACTGCACCAAAGATCACTGGCCTCCACTCCACGAGTGTCCTGTGAGCCAGATCCACGTGCGACGTCTCGAGGCTCCTTTGCGGTCGCTAGCCCGTTGGCTAGTAGCCCTTAACGAAGGCCAATCTTTTTCTTCTTGGGCATCCTGGTTGCTCCAGGCCTGCCCTCACTTACCTTCGCTGGGTGAGTTCCCCAGACCTTGCTGGTCTGCACCATCGACGATCTTCATCTTCATCAAGACTTGCTGTTGCCAAGGCTTGTTGGGTCCAATCCGGTCGCCGATACATCAGCACTCGACAAACATTGTGTACCAGCCCGAATCCTGCTCCTGGTTGCCGACAACGCCTCCTGGACCTCGTGGCTGAAGAGTCAAGATGTCCGTCAATGCACCTGAAGCACTCGACATCGGTGGGCATCTGTCCATCGCCTTCCTGGTCACTGGCTAGTGACCCAGACTCTGTCCCCTCTGCTTTCAGGTTCTACAGATCTCCGATCCACTCTTGGATCCACCCGGACACTTTCCACTTGGTCGCCAGCAGCACTTTGCAGCAGATCGCCATTCAAATCGACGACGAAACCCGACCCCGAAAGGCACCTATGCAGCCGGCTTCCCTGGGTGAGGTAACACGAGTACTCCGGTGCTCCCGTGGGTAGAGACTCTTCAAAGTACTAGTTCTCAAAGGGTTTGCTCCAAGTCCTCCTTTAAGTGTCCCTTTTCTTTAATTTCCTGATCACGACTTTCTCCATAGAAGTCAACGGCGTATCGCGGTTGTGTATTTACACTGCACGCGTCCCCGTGGGTCCCCTGTGTCACTACCTTGGGTGGTTCCTTGTGGTCCAAGCACTTCTAGAGGCTCTAGGCCTAGTGTCTAGTTCAGTCGTGGTTCTTATACCACTTTATTGGTATATGGTTTGGTACGCCCCTAGGGCCCAAACGTGTATTTGTGCTATTACTGTGTTTAAATAACTTCTAACTTATGTACTTCGAACTCTAGCCTCATAAAGAGACTAGAGGGGTGTGTTTAGCAATAAATACATATATTTTGAATATATACCTGGTGTGGTGCTCTTTCATTTGATCACTCAAGAGATTATAGACTGGTAAAACAAGCTGCTTTACATTCCTTCAAGACTTAGCCTGAAGGCTGCTCTCCATAGCTACCACTAGGATAGCTTTCAATAAGGTTGTCTTTAACCTATCTCCAATAAGGGGTTGTTTGGACAGGTGCAAGGTGCCCACTATAATTAGTGGACAGCATATGCCAGGCCAACTTCTCACAGTATGCATATGCTGCCTCCAGCACAGAGTTGGCGGATGGGAAAACCAGTCCGCTAGTAGCACTCCAAGCCTGCGTTTTCCCCAAAAGATAGATTGCAAGGCAGCAGTTTGAACACCTTGCGGTCATAGATGAAACAGAGACTGACCTGGCGAGAACAGCAAGGCAGCATATGCCCCCCTAGTGGTTTCCTGCCCTTGGCACATGGACGGGAGAAGGACTGGAAACCTCCCAAAAAAGAGCCACAAGTAGCCCAAAGCCACCAAGTCAAGGACGCTGCCAAGAGTCCAGTGATGCCAGGAGCAACCAGAATGCAAAGCCTCCAGCCAACTGCCCCCACCTAGTATCACAAGAAAGACTGGTGCAGAGCGCGCACCACCAGTGGCTGCCCAACGCCAGCGAGGAAATCGCGCTACTCGCCCCTACTGGTGAGCGGACACAACCGCCAGCTACAACACAGGCACACCAAGTGCCAAAAGTAGGTGCCCAAGAAGAAGACGGAGCGCACTAGGTCAGAGGTGTGCAGAAGAGTCAGGCACCCGGGAGATAGAGACATCTCCACAGAGAAGCACTGCTGAACGCAGCACGGAGAGCATCTACATCTCCACTGCACCAGCAAAGCCCCGCAGCGGTCCGAAGACAACAGAGTGTCCTCCCTCACACTGCCTCAAGACGGAGTCGCCAGTGATCCAAGACAGGCAAGAGGAGAGTCGCACACTCCACGTGGCAAGCTGCCACCGCAGCATGTGCTCCAACAACATGAGACACGCGGCCGGACACCACGTCGCACCACAAGCAAGGAGCACGTCACTCGAAGTGACCAACCCTGCCAAGCATGCGTGAAATGGAGGCAGGATCAAGTGCCACGACGGCGCAGCCTCAAGGCGCAAGCACAACGCCCTCGAGTGAAGAGTAGAGGAGCATCGCGAAACCCCTGAGGAGGGGAAGGGGCCTGCAAGAGGTGCTCAAGGAGAAGAAGCACGTCCTACCGACAGGACAGACCTGCGACAGGTCAGCAGCAAAGTAAAGACCGTCCCAAGAACCGGAACGCAACCAGCAAGATGTCCATGTGGCGCAAACATTAGACATGTGGCGGGACGCCACCTCCAAGTGAGGACCTGGTCGGAAGGAGGAGAAGATCGTGGCTGGACACCACTTAGCGAAGGAGAAGAGAGTGGCAGGACGCCACTCCGCGAAGGAAGAAAGGACAGTGGCACGACGCCACAGGGCAAACAACCACCACAGGCGCGCACGGAGGAAAGGAGAAGAACGACAGGACAGAGGACTTGTGCCAGCACTAGAGAAGGTGTTTATCAGCACAAGCCAGCCACCGGGGTGCAGAGACATCACTAGAGACAGCCTTGCAAGAGGACCATCCGTAAGCCGCTAGCAAGCGCGATCTGCGTCCAGACACCACGCTTCATAGTGCGACCGTCGACTCACCTGTCACCGGCTGCGTGACATCGATGGCACCACATCTAGCAAGTGCACCTGCCAGGAGACAAACGTAAGTGGGAACGAAGTCCCTCCAGACCTCCTCGCTCCACGAGGTCTCCGGAAGCAAGAGATCGCAGCCTGTTGCCCAACCAAAAGAAAGTTATTGTATCTGTCATACATGTGCATCATCACCAAGAACATCTGTGGAACATCGCACCACCAGAGTGGATCCAAACACTCAAGACATCCAGAGTTCAAAGAGGCTAGCCACCCAGGAACCTCATGTGTGCCCCCGTAAACCTGAAGCCTGCTGAAGATGAGCATACCCGCCAGTGGACTATCCATCCTTGGGGTTACCCGAGGCTTTGCCGTGGCCCTGTTGGGAGTTTTGCAGTGACCCCTCAGCGCGGCCTACGAAAGGCCCACACAGCCCACGCGGTCACGTGGCAATCCAGGGGCAAGGGCCTCAACGGAATTCCTGTGAGAGGGGAATCCGGATCAGAGAGATGCGTCGGCAGCAGCTCCACGATAGGCATCAGGAAGCATGGAGGTCGCAGATGGAGACTGGTCACCCAAATACCATCTGAGGAAGGCATAGACCCAGAGTCCTGACGGCAAGAGCACACAGACTGAGACACCACTCTCTGCAGCTACATGAGCGATCTGGCTGTGGTCCTCTTGGCAGTTCCTCAGCTACGCCTTCGCGTGGCCTACACGAAGCCTGCACAGTCCACACGCTCCCTTGGCAGCCCGGCAGAAAGGCCCTCCAGGAAACTCCTGTGAGAGGGGAGTCCAGGCAGGAGAGGCAAGTCTGAAGTTGCTCGGCTATCGGCAACTGGAAAGCATCATCGCCTCCAAGGAAAGCCCTCATCCACCAAGGTCATCCTCCGTGTTTGCAGGCTGGCTGTCCACCGGAGCCTGAGCGCCTGCAAGAAGATCTCCAAAGTGGGCTCCATCACCTCTCCAGATGCACCGCTATTTTGAACTTTGTAAATAGACTCCAACACCGCGAGACCAGGTCGGTCTGAACTTCATCGCCGTGGCGGACCAAAGCTTCCTGACTGTGTGGTCCACAACTTCAGCACCGCCCAGCAGACGGCCTGAAGAGAATCATTGGTGCTATGTATTGTTGTTTGTGTTCTTCATAGTTTGGACTTTTGTTTATTTCTTTTTCATTAAAGTTTGAGAGGGATGTAATGTCCTGCTGGACACGTTCTAGTGTTCCATCTCGGTTGCACCCCACACTGCACACCCACCCATCACAGGCGTCACCGGTCAGGGGATGCAAAACACACAAGATGATGGACGGAATGCTGCACATTGGCAAACATTCACCCCCAGTCACCGGTCAGGGAACCCTGCTAATAAAAGGGGCCGGGCGCACGTGCCCTGGGCCAGCTACAGTACCCTACCACACGGTGCCTGTGTCCATCATTGTTAGCATGTGGGCCTAGGGTCCAAGACACTACATGTACCAAAACTTTGAAAGATGTCACCACCGGCCAGTGCATGATGGTTCGTGGATATAACTGACATTTCACAAGCGCTACCCCATTTTAAACATCTTATTACCCTATATGTCAGTCACAGGATTAGATTGGCCACAGGAGCAAAAGGAAACTCCTTAGAATACAGAAGAGTTTCTTTCTTTCAGGGATTTTATGGATGAAGGCTGCTTAGCCTACTAGCCCACAAACCAGCACACAGGGATGGGCTGTTTATTTTCTCATAGGCTCATATTCAAATTAATGGGTACTGGGCACTAGGCCAGACTGACATACTGGAACGGAGCTCAGTCTGGTGGGACAGGTGTGGCTCAGTGGCCAGAGGGGCTGACTCCGGAGCCCGGGTTTCACGGTTTGATCCCCAGTGCAGGCAGCAGCTCAGCTCAGCATCTTGTGACTCTGGGCAAAACCTCAATCTCCCCAACGGCCCCAGCGCCTTGAAACCCTTAAGGGGGTGATAGGTTCCCGCTTTACAAATAGGAATTATTATTTCAGTCCACACAATACAAGCAAGAGTCTCTATGCATTGGCTTTAAGTCAATATATTCTGTGCATTTTTCTAGAGAGTGGATTGTTTGGTCCTGTTTTTAAAAATAGTTCTTGTTGGAAGAGCTTACACAAAACCCCTTAGAGAGGGTCAGGATCGCTTGCTGGCTGGCTCATTTGGTGTACATTTTAAACTGGTGAAGAACTGATGCACGGGTTGAGGTGCTCAAAATCAATTATTCTTTTAGTGAAATTTCCCTGAATGTTGTGAAAACGTCCTTGCTGGTACCGTGCATGAAAACTGAAGGTGAGGGCATACCTCACTTTCAAAAGCTATCGAGATACCAACAGAGACTGGCTGTAGCAAAAAATAAAATTTGGTCCCTGTGTTACTCTTCTGGAAAGTCATTTTCTGCTCAAACATGTTTCCCATGGAGGAAAGTCACACAAAATTTCACACTTGCAAAATTTGTGAATTTTGCAAGAAAAAACAATTTGCGCGCCTATTCCTGGGCTGCTTTTAGCACCCAGTCCAGCAGGGGGCTCAGCAACTTTATATCAGCATCATATGTGGCCATGATTCTTTCTCAAAAAAAAGTTAGAGCTTTCTCGGAATGGTGGGCATTCGATTGACCCTAGGATATACCTGGTTTAGTATTTATTCATTTAAACCACATATTTGAAAATCACATTAAGCGTCCGAGGTACACACAGACCGGGTCAGGGCCCTGATTAAAGCCCTATGAATACAAGAAGAGCAGTCTTTAAAGGGCTGAAACATGTCAACCACATAACAGGGCTAAAATATTCTCATTTACCTTTAAACTCTACACATTAAAGGCACAAATAAAGCACATTTGTCCACAAGTAGGTAGTTTTAGTCACATTTTCGCCAGTGTTCTTTCTATAGGGCACTTTAACAGTAAGACACACACATATAGTGGCACAAAGAGCTCCCCTTCATGAAGGGTGGTCCCCGCACTTGAACATGACCTGACCAATACGAGGAGAAAGTCCTATGATGAAGCATGCCTCAAACCGGGTGGGTGAGGATTGTCACACTATAAGAGATACATTTTGTATTTGATGCATTAAGGATAGAACACATAAACATAAACCCTTCACTACTTTCTTCACTGCAAGGCTTTTGCCCATGCCGTTATGGAATTCTGTGAAATAAACAATTCCTGCATAATAATAGCCCATCGTACTGACTACAGAAACCACCATATGTTGTATAAATTTGCAGATTTCAACACAAAATAGTTTCTAGGTCAAACGGATTAAAAGTTACTACAAAAGCACTATATGTGGTGGCAGATCCTTTACAAAAGTTAACTGGTCACCCTTTTGTTTTTTAATGTCTTTATTTTGGTGTTATACTAGTCCCAATTAAGTGCAACTTTTCCCCAGACCATGTAAATATATGTGAAAATGACAAATTAGTGAAATAATAAGGCACAGAATGTGCCGCATAACCTGGTCCTCCTTTGCCGCATAATTCCAGTGACTCTGTGTATAGCAACCGAGGGTGCTACCTACCATAACAGTGTATAGTGTTTAATTTAATGTTCACACAGGGCTATAATCATGCCAAAAACAGTCAGGCTGACCAAATTCTGCAGCCCCTGAAAATTACTTTCAGTTGCTGAGCCTGATCATTGATAGATGCACACAATCATGCTCGCACATGGATGTGAGAGGTTCATGGTTCACCCCTGTGCTTCAGTTACCCCCAACCTTTCCACACCTCTCTAGAACGCGCCAAAATGCGCATTGTTTTCACAGAGCCACCACACTGTCTCGCTCGAACCTCCTCCCCCGCCTCACAGAGATGTGTTGCGCACCTGTAATCCAAAGGATAGGTTACTATAGTAACAGCACTTACAGAATTTACCGAACAACTCTTGGAATATCGGGGCATATTAGCAAGACCCACGTTAAAATTATCGCCGTTTTAGCGGCAGGAAACTGCCGCTAAAACGGCGATAATGGGCTTGCTAATATGCGTTATAGAATTCAATAGAAGCCCAGGTTAGATGTCCTGCACATCTAACCTGGGCTTCTATTGAATTCTATAACACATATTAGCAAGCCCATTATCGCCGTTTTAGCGGCAGTTTCCTGCCGCTAAAACGGCGATAATTTTAACGTGGGTCTTGCTAATATGCCCCAACATTTCGGGCAGTTGACATTTCGCCAGCTTTCAAAGTTAAGTTAATTTGAAAGGAAACAACTGTTCTAATTATACCATCCGCCAATTTCTCTGATGCCAGGTATGCCCCTCCTAGCACTGGTCAGCCTTCCCATGGGCCCCTCATAAAACTGCACCCCACCACTGGAGGTACCACTGTGGCCGAGGAGTTCGCTGCAACCCATATCTCTCTCTCTCTGGCTCACTGAGTCGAAATGTATCGAGTACAACAATTACCACCCAATGATGAGTTTTCTCTCTATTATGGGAACTAGCATGCAGGTTTTATGCTGACCGCACCAAAATCAGCAGGTTCTGGTATTCTCTGGGCATTTCCCCCCAAATAAATGGCAGGTTTTGCCTGACAAAATGTATCCAGGCGACGCAATATTTATCGCAATACTGATAATTCCAATATGTGCGGTAACAGAAGTCAGCACACATATCTGAATTTAATGACCAACTCATAATCAGGGCCACTCTCTCTTTCTCTCTCTCTCTCACACACATACACAAACGCACATATGCACGCGAGAACACCCCCACACCCACCCCTCCCACACACACACACAAAGTCTCTCTAACTTTCTATCACATTCTCTATAACCTCCTCGACCCACAGCTCTCCTGTTCACAGCTGAGCGATATTTTATATTTTCGTGATCAGCTACAGGCAGGTGATCGGTGGCATTACTGACCAAAGGGACTTGCAGGCACCCACTTCTGCACTAATTATACATACAAGCTAGAATAAGTGCAAACAAGGGTAGGCGTGCTGGGAGTTGGAGACCCGGAATGGAGAACCACACAGCAATAGTTGTACCCAGTGGCGGTTCCTCCGCTAAGGCTGAGGAGCGTCGCCTCGCTGCTCTCAGAGCTGTGTAAAAGGAAAAATAAAATGATAATAACAGAAGCTATTATCATTTTATTTTTAGTATCTTGCATGCAGGTTAGGCGGGGCGGGGCTGGGCTGCCGTGACGTTGAGGGAGAAGGAGTGGTTGCTGCATCTTAAGTGCGCATGACAGTTTGGCCGGCCGTCTTGGGCCGACCAAACCGTCATGCGCAACTTGAATGTTCTCCACCAGGCTGTAATGCACAGCCTGGGTGGAGAACATGCACAGGCTGTCATTCCTTGTCTGAGGGCCAAACCACAGCGCTCAGACCAATCATGAGGCTGCTGTCATGGTGACAGCAGCGACGCGATTGGCCAAGGAGAACTTAGAAGCTGCTGGCAGCGAGCAGAACAACGAGGAGAAAGAAGAGACCGGTGACAAGCAGGTAAGTCTTGTATTTTTCTTTCTAACCCCATCCCCTGCCACCGTTACCTACAAGCCGCTACTGGTTGTACCAGAAGTAATAACAACAACAACAGCAAAATAATAATAATAATTCAAACAACAATACCAATAATTATATTTATAATATTAAAGATAAAACCCAAGTTAAAAAAAACTTTGACACTGTTGGTATGCAACCTGAAAAGTGTCACATCAAAATGTCAACATCAAGTAAATGACAATATGTTTCCCAAAAGTCCTTTTTATACTTATTTGCCACCTAAAATGTGAAAAATCCATATGTAATCTCGGCTGTTGACATAACTGAGGCAGATAACACCACAGCAAATCATGACCCTAGGACTGAGTCAATTAATTAACAATTCGGGCCAGGATACTATGGAAATCGGGAATGAGTAGCAAGAGTTTGTGGGAGTGACCACAGAGAAGCAGGGGGTGATAAAATATCCCGTTTAGTAGCTAATAACAATGTAACAACTTGTAGTAATTAAACATTCACTATTTAATTGACGAAGTTACTGGCTTTTGAGCGAAATATGTTGTCCCCTGAGGACACCGGGGGAACAATAGACCAAATCATGATGCACACCATTTCAGAGATGGGGAGGGGGGGAATTGAGGACCCTGATTTTTATTCCATCAGACAAATCATGTGACCCTCATGATATTCTTAATCAAATTAACATCATCAGGCTTTTGAAAGAATGTCTACAGAGGATGAACCCCCTCATCTCGTACAGACTGGACATGAAAAACTCTCCCTTGGTTTTCATACTAACCTTAATTCTTTGCAATGCCCGTGTGACGGCCGCACAGGGCAAACTACGCCACACTTTTTATTCTTTTGTAAGTTTTATATACAGTACACTAAATTGTTTTTAATACCTTTTTTTAAAAGACATTCACCTGTTCATTATGGAGCCGCTTATAGGACTCTTTTGAACTTGGAAGATGATGACTTAGTATTTCGTATGGGTGCCTTTTTGAAAACTGCTGTCCGCTCACGTGAAACGATGTGCACTGTATAAATAACATTTTAAATGCATTGGTTTTATACAAAGGTTTTATGACCAATATGAATTTGTGTATTTTACGTACTACTGTGTGAAGTGCTCTTTTATGGATATGTTTTATCCGAATAAATTTACTGATGACAGATGATGAAATACTCTCGAAATTGAATGTCTCCTTCCTTGATACCGCATGCTGTGTTTCTTTGCACTACCCTAGATTAATAACTAACATTACAACCGCATATCATCATAGTATCAAAATCTATTCCAGTTTTCTCTGTTTCAGGTAACTCTCAATGCGCTCTATAATAACCTTTCCTCCATACATGTATTGTTCTTTCGCTGCAACCTTTACTTAAAGTACAGATGGCAAAAAAATACTATTTTTCCAGTGCAGAATCAGATCCAGATGTCATCCCATGAACCAGTAACCACCAGGCAATACATTTACAAGCTTGATCTAAAATTCCTGCAACACAATTGGAAAGGCCGTACACAAAATCCCTGGAAACCTTTCAAGCTTTGATTTGAAAATGATTTGAATTCTCCAGATTGTCACATCTACTTATTTTGTCTAGAATAGATGCCGAAAAAATAAAGAAACAATTGGAACGGGTAGACACCTCAAGCGGAAAGGCTTAAATAGACATTCACAACACAAAAGTTTCCTGGAATTTCTTCAGTTTAATCTACTCCATGGATCTATGGATTCACTTAAAAACACAGTTAAAGTGGTAAAGTGCAGTTATGGTTGCAAATTAAAACTGAAAAAACACTGAAATGTGCAGGGTATGCTTAGGACTGCAATCCATAACTCACTCAATAGACATGTGAACCATAACTCGCACATCAAATGCAATGCTCAGGACCTCACCCTTGATGTGACAGATGCAATTAGAAATGTCATAATTAAAATTAAAGATGAGATTACATATCATACTACCCTTAACACTACGAAAGAGACAACTATGAATGTAGTGTTATCTGTTTTCCGCATGCATTTGTATGTAGTTATGTTTTGCTTTTAGGTTTTGCAACCTGTTGGTATTACTATTTTGAGGTTGTGTGGCCAACCGCAGTTGTGCAAGCTTTTGGCCTTGTAGGGCTTGGCCACAGATTGTGTCATACAGCCTGGTCCTGCCGCCAACCCACTGTGGCTTGTTTTGTAGGGCCTAGTTGTTCACAGAAACAAGCTCCTTTTTTAGATATGTGTTGGTGGTTCTCAAAAGTACTGTTTTATTTTTTTGGGTAGAGGTTGGTGGGATTTTGTGTTTTTGTGCTTTTTATTATGTTTTACTGTTCTTTAACCATTGTGGCAAATACGCACTAATAACGTCTTAAAGCTTTTTTTCTTTGCTGCTGGTGTTTCCGCTAATGTTCCTGCATCATCTAATTCCCCATTCAAGGGATTCTGCTCCCTGCACCAGATTTCTTGCACACATGCAATAACTAAAAATATTCAGCTTCTGGTTACTGAGCTTGTGGGTGACTGCCCTGGGATTCGTGTTCTTCTCGCTTGGAGACTGGCTAAAGAACTCCAAAGCCTCTGATGGTTTCTCCACCTTTCCAGTCTAACTGTGCATTAGATTTCTTCTTCTTCCTCCTGGTCCTGAGGTGCAGCAGAGGGCAATCCTCGAATCTCTTCTTCCCCTTTCTTTGCCAAGTCTGCTTCAAATAATGTTGCGAGCAGCAGTATCACCTGCTCTGGTCTCCTGCTCCTCCCAAAATGGTGGCTACTCCCACTGATGCCCAGGAAAAGGCATTCTTGTGTTGGATGATTACATGAACTTTCAACTAGTAAAAAGCTCTGTATGCTCTTAATTCTTGAAAATAATCTGTGGAGAATACAGAAAGTCCATGGACAGTAGATAAAATCCTGATTTCATTGCTAGATGTGCCAAGTCTGCAGTGTCATAATAAAGATTGCATGTCATAAAAACAGCAGAGTTCAATATATGCACTCTCTTCCCCAGCTCGGCCCCCTTCCCTTGAAAAAAAAAAAAATCAAATTGCTCGGTCCTGGGGGATGGGGTCCCCAAGGTCAAAACCGGCCTGGGCAGGGGGGCCGCACGGCCCACCTCCCCTTTAAAAAATATATATATACAAAGACCTAGCCCCAGGGAATGGGGTCCTCAGGGCCGAAATTGGCCTCGGGAGGGGGGTCACATTGCCCCCTCCCTTTTTATTTTCATTAAAAAATCTAAAATAGTTCAGTCCCTGGGGGATGGGGTCCCCGGGGCCCAAAAGCATCAAGGGAAGAGGGGTCACACAGCCCCCTTCCTAAATAAAAAAAAAGGAAGCTGCAACTCCCCGGAGTCTCCGCCCCCTTTCTCCACTACTCTGCAAACGCGCATCCTGGCGCGCTCTTGGTTGGGGAATGAAGTCCCCTTCACTGGTGAGGGTCCTTAGGAGTCAACTAGCCCACCTGTTACCTCCATTGAGCCCCACACAGTGGGATTGCTGAGAGGTGGTCAGAGGCCATGCCCCTTTTTACACCACTCTGCAAAAGCGCCTCTCGGTGCACTGCTGGTGGGGCGATGAGGTCCCCTTGCATCCTGAGGGCCTCACGACTAAAGTGGACTTCATCCCCCAAGCAGCAGTGCATCAGGAGGCACGTTTGCAGAGTGGTGGAGAAAGGGGCATGGACTGCGACCACCTCTCAGCAATCCCACTGTGTGGGGCTTACTGGGGGTAACAGGTGGGCTAGTTGGCCCCTAAGGACTCTCAGCAGTAAAGGGGATTTCACCCCAACCAAGAGCCCGCCAGGAGGCGCGTTTGCAGAGTGGTGGAGAAAGGGGGCGTGGCCTGCTATCAGAACTCAGCAATCCTGCTGTATGGGACTTACTGGAGGTGATAGGAGGGGTAGTTGGCCCCCAAGGACATTCTTGGGGGGCAACTACCCCTTCTGTTACCCTCAGTAAGTCCCACACAGCAGGATTGCTAACAAGTTGTCAGAGGCCACGCCCCCTTTCTCCACCACTCTGCAAATGTGCCTCGGGGCAACTTTAGTTGGGGGATAAAGTCCCCTTGGCTCCAGAGGGACCTTGGGGCCCAAGAAGCCCTCCTGGCACCTCCGGACCTGCCTGACACCCAGTGCCTCCCCTGAGATCCTGGGTGAATTTATAAGTGTACCCCAGTGGTGGATTGGGGCTTAAAGAAGTAAAGTCTAAAGGTAAAACCTTTGACTAGGATGAATCGGGTAGGGTATCCGACCACGCTCCATCGCACAAAGTGCACCTAGGTCTTGCTCTACTGCGACCATTGACTATCCTTGGCACTTTGTGCTTCTTTGCCCTTTTTCTTCTTAAAAAACAAAAAATGTATATCTCTATTTCCCCTTAGTGGATTTTTGTCATTCTGGTGTCATTTTGTTAAGAAATGTTTAGTCTATTGTTCTAATTCTTTTTGGGATATTTATTGTTTTGCATTTCGATTGTATTACTGCTTTAGTACTGCATAAATACTTTGCACACTGTCTCTCATTTAAGTCTGTCTGCTCTGTGCAATAGCTATCAGGAGGCTGAGCGCAAGATAAATTAGTAACTTTAGTGGTTCACCCTGACAAGGATTTTGACTATTACTCCCCTCAACAATGACCCAATTTCTTACACAACCAATGAGATGGGGGTGCAAAATCTATACTGCAGAATCAAACCCTTTCCGCGCAGTAATTGGACATGAACTCTGGAAAGCTGAAAAAGAATTTACACTCTTTAGAAATCTCTCATGTGGGCTGCACAATTTAGGTTTCAAATTGGGTCTTAAATCACTGCTTGCATCTGCCCCCTTTCCCTGCTGTAATAAAAGTGAATGAGACATCTATTATTGCAGCTATAATGTCCGCCAGGAGATCATATGTAAAAATGCGAAATCAATGCTGCTGCAAGGTTATTTGCGCTTTTTTAAAGATTATATGCTGTGTAGGGTCATTTTAAATATGGGAACCTTTAGGCTCCTAATGATTTGTAATTTGGCTAAATGGTATTCCAGCTGTGGCTGAATATCCGTTTATCCGGCTTAATTAATTATGTCATATATTATTGCAAATTATGTTCCTGGCCAACAATGTATTAACTGCCCATCAAGCTTTACATTTTATATTTCATCCCAAGCGACCCTGGACATATATATGATTTATTAAGTTTCTTAAGTGTTTTAAAATTTCTGAATGAAGCATTTTAACCCCATGAGTAGTTGTTTGATTGTTTTATCCCAGTGACTGATGAAATTTATGTCAGTTTGTTTGCTGACAATACTGCTTTTATCAAATATAAATAAAATTTGAGTGGTCACCTCGTAGTTGGGGAACCGGGTTAGAGTCTCGGCAACAACGCTCAACATCCTGTGAGTCTGGGCAATTCACTTAATCTCCCCGTGCCTATCAAAAATGAATGTGTCCATCTGTAACGAAACTGGTGCTCGTGTAAAGCGCTCTGATACCTGATATCCTCGGGTCTAGTTTGCGCTATATAAACCTCTAAAAAAAAAAAAAACGGTGACTGCGCCCAGATACCACTGGCGCTACATGGGTTACTCAGCTTCAGAAGCTCGCCTGAGATACACGAATACTTGGAAAAGTCAACACTTTCAAAGACGAATATATTTGGAAATTATTACCAAGCGAAGAAAGGCATGATCTCTGCTTCCCGCTCCTGTCCGAACCAGGATTGAGGATGTCTTGTTCACCAAGCCATGTCTGTACCTGGGCTAAAGGTAGCTTTGGAAAAATGCTTTTCCCTGTATCAAGACGCGAGACAGAGCTGATGTTCAATGCATCACCAAATCCATGGGAGTATCTATGATTGTTGCTAAGAATCAGGGACAAGTAATGTCCTCTATACTGCATTTAGTCTAGTAAAATATGTGGTACTCAAAGGCTAGTGTCCAATTTATTTATTTATTTATATTTGTTGGTTGAAATTTCAAATACAGAATATTACAATCAAAAACAAAACTTCCTCCCAGAGTGTAAATCCGTTTGCATATCATCATATGATAAGTCAATGAGTACAAATATTTAAGAAGTGTGAGACAACAGAGATATACATGCATTGGTACAACAATAACAATGAAATAAGTTACTGTGTATGTATTTCACCAGATCGTGTGACCAGAGAGAGATCTATCATGTAGGCGCAGCAATTCCCCCCCCCCCCACTTTCCCCTCAGACAACCAGCTCCCGCCACAAAGTCCCATCTATACTTCAAGACAGAATTACTAACCTTTTATGCAACACAACGTAGAAAGGTAACTTGTTGCACTGCGTTGCATGGAAGGGAGAGAGCAGAAATACATCATATCTACTAAGACTTAGTGCACTTCTTCTCTCTCATAGTGCTGGCACATTTCAGGCAGCCTTTCACCAGCACAGGCACCCCTGCACTGGGGTGCAAGGGTGTCTGCATTATGGACAGTATTTTTTGTGTGCAGGAGGGATATCTTCATTCACAAAAACAATCCTTAGAGGCATGTTCCTCTTTCTGTGTGTGCTGCCGAACAAAGCACAGATAGAAAGATGAAGTAACAAGGAGAAATGAAGATATTTCTCCTTGTTACCCCAGCCTCAGGTAGGCACACCATTTTACTGTCTTTAGTAAATCTGGGTTTGCTTCAAAATCCATGGGTGGATGCTTGGGAACACCCATGCACTAGCCATGGAATGCCTCCCAGATGCAAAGAAATGAAAGGAAATAATAGCCACTACTAAACCCGCCTTTATTAGAAGCCCCCCCACCCTTGGTCCTGATTTCCACCCCTGAGGCCCATTGTGAGTCTATTGTTGCGAATGAAAGTAGCGACGTGGTTGCCTACACCCTTGGGACTGTGGAAGGGGGGATTCCGCTGATCACTCTCTAAGGTTTCTTGTCTGGAATGTGGCAGGGATTTCTAAGCTACTAGTTGACCCAGAATGGTGCTCCTTTGTGGACTCCTATGATATAATCTTATTCCAGGAAACCTGGAGCTTGTATACTCCATACAGAAGTGGCTTTTCTGCCTATGCCATTAACGCCACCAGGAAGGAGTTGGGTAGACCCTCGGGAGGGCTAGCAGTATGGGTCAAAATTGAACTGGGGATCAAAGTCAAGCTCCTCCATGTCGAATCTCAAGACATATTAGCATTTGAGCTTACTTTTTATAGTGGACGGAAAATAAGGATCTTCAATGTATATAATAGAGTGGTGCGGGGCTCGGAGGAAACCAACACGATTCACATAGTAGACCTCGCCCTGTCCCATTTCTCAGATAATGTCCCTGCATTACTAGTGGGCGATTTTAATTGTACATTTGAACCCCTCGCCCCGATTCCTTCAGATCTGACTGAGGAGTGGGATTGCAAGTGGCAAATCCCACAGTTAGATCTCCCTACAGTCAGGTGAACAAAGAGAGGAGCCCAGGTGTTGGCTATCACCCTGCAGCATGATCTGAGAGCCACAAATGGGAGAACTAATTCTGACCCAAAAGGGGACTTCACTTTTAACAGACCTGGTTACGAAAGCAGAATAGACTACTGTCTGGTCTCCCTTAAACTCTGGCATCTGGTCAAAGATATGGTAGTGGTCAAAAGAGCTGACAGTGACCATAACGCCCTTGCCCTTACTTTTATCAAGCAGGGCACTCTTGAACCTGACACTAGGGGTAGCCCTGACCTGGGTGTCCTTTCAATCATGAACAATCTGAGATTGATCAGATGGGACTGGGTGGAGGAACACCCGGGGGCCTTAGTCGCAGCTAAGGGCAAAGTTCGCCTGGTATTAGAGGAGCTAGCAAAATACCCTGCTAATAAAGTTGTGGAGATTTTGGGATCTCGCGATGACACGCTATACATCGAGATCAGGGACATGCTAAGTCAACCGCGTAAAGCTCAAAAAAGGGTAGGAAATTGTATTCAACAGAGGTCAGCTCCTCAGGTTGCCTGGTACAACCAAGACTGCAGGACTGCAAAGGGGGCGCTTGTTCGCGCAGTAAAACAGAAAGTACGTCCTGAGTTTGTGGTACGTAGAGCCAAGTATAGGCAGGCAATCGAGACAGCAAAGAAGAAGTGGGAGTGCTCCTTGTGGTCCTCCGTACAGAGGCCACTGTTAGCCAAAGATTCCAAGACCTTCTGGAGTAAAACTGCATACTGGCTTAAGGGGAATAAGAGAGCCCTGGAATTCACAGTCCAGCCTGAGGAGTGGCTGGCGCATTAAGGTTCCCTCTATGAATCATGCAACACAGTAGCTGAGGAAGCCAATGAGTGGTAAGGGGAGGTGCCTGGTGGCGAGAATGGTGCCCTCCACTTTACTATAGAGGAAACGCAAGCAGCAATTTGCTCATGTGTCCCAGCCCACGCCCCTGGCCCTGATAGAATTCCTAACGATTTGTATAGAGAGGGCATAACCCTCTGGGGCTCTTATATAAATCTGCTTACCAACTCAATTTTGTCTGGTACTCCTATACCCCCTTCTTGGAAAATAGCAGAAATAGTCCCCATTTATAAAAAGGGGGACAGAGCAAAGCCAGCTAGTTATAGGCCTATAAGCCTTACTGACTCGCTTCAGAACATTTTTTGTAAGCAAATCTTAGGAATGATCCAGGATTGGATCCTAGAGTCTCGAGTCCTGAGTGATTTTCAAGTGGGCTTCCACGCAAAAATTAGTACTTTGGACCAGACCTTTTGCCTCCTTTGCATCTATTGGAAGGAAGTGGCGGTCAAGGGAGGGAAGCTCTACGTGGCCTTTGTTGATCTACTGTCTACCAAGAAACCTTTTAGATGTTTTTACATTCATCAAACACAGCACAGGTGAGGTGAGGTGAGGTGGAGAACAATAAAGGCACAGAAACCTTCCCAGTCCTGCGTGGAGTGAGACAGGGATGTGTGTTAGCCCCCACACTTTTTACTCTTTTTATTAATGGGGTGGTCGACTTTTTAGACAGAGATGGGTGTGATGCTCCAAAAATTGGCGAAAGAAGAGTTCCTGCTCTTCTGTTCGCCGACGACATCCTCCTAATTTCTAAATCCCTGCAGGGTCTACAACAACTCTTGAATGACTTTACCAAGTTTTGTGGCGAGCGGGCTTGGTGTTAAATGAGGATAAAACAAGATACATGATTTTCACGAGAGGAATGGCCAAACCTTCCAAAAGACCTGTGTTAGTTGGTAGTAGCAAACTGGAGCTAGTTGATGCTTTTGATTACTTAGGTATTCGCTTGACCTCGACAATACACTGGGCTGCACACATCGAGAAAGTAAAACTACAATGAATTCAACAGACTGCCCGTATTACAAAAATTCACAGGAAAACCCTGTCCAGGCAGCTAGCACCAGCTTTGGAAATCTATAATACCAAGGTTCTGGGGGGGGGGGGTCCTCTATGGAGCAGAACTCTGGGGCACGGGTAATACTAATTGTTTGTCTACCACTAAAAATTGCTTTCTTAGATCCTTGGTAGACCTACCTTCTAGTACCCCCCTGACGCCCCTTTACCTGGACCTTGCTCACAGACAGCTGGCCCATAAACTGAATTACAAGCTTCTTATGTTCTGGCACAGGCTGTGGTCCGTGGACGAGCTCGTGTCCTATTGAGAGACACTAATTGGCCTCATGAAGTTCCCCCAGGTAATTTTGATCCCTTTGTTTAGATCTTTGAGGGATTTACTGGGGAGGCTTGGGATGGAGGGGTTTTGGTCAAACCTGGAAAGTCTGGCCATCACACCAAGGGCTAGGCTGAAAGTGATGTTTTGGGAAGCTATATCAGAAAAGGTCTTGGCAAAAACTGAGGGATGCTTGACTCATTAATTTCTAAACTTTAAACCTGTCTCCCGTTTTGAGGATACCATTGATGAAATTGGCCCCCCTCTGGCATGTAAACTATTTCTTCAGTTTCGTTACAAGACCTTACCCACAAAACTGTTTTGTATAAAGTGGCGCTGCGATGCTTTTAATGATGATCTCTGTCCTGCGTGTGACGTTAGTTCAGAATCCATTGTGCATTCGCTTTATTTCTGCCCATACTACAAATCCTTGAGGAAAAAATGGATAATTCCACTATGTAGACTGGTCGGCCCCGGCCATTACCTTGAGGTGCTGAGAATTGTGACCACCGATACATGGAAAGTAATAGTCTACTGCCTCTCCAGATACTGGCATGCACTGTGGATAAAGCGCTCCAAATGCATTGTACGATGCACTGTACATTTTATCTGGTTTTAACATTCCCGTTTTTAAACTATTTTATGCTACTTATGTTATTTAAAACCAGTCATTTATACTTTGCATCTTATCTCTCATGTGCTGTGTACTTTTATGATCCTTGTGATCGAAATAAAGTTACATGAATGAATGAATGAATGAATGGATGGGTTCTGCCAGAAATTTCTGGCGCTCTTGATCAATTCATGCCAAGACAATGCTGTCAATAATTTGCGAGCACACCACAGCAGAGGGAGATTCGCAGGAGTTATATAGGTTAGAGTAATATAAAGCAAATTCAGAAGGGATTTGTTGCACTTCATATAGCATGTTTCCATTGTCATCTTTAATGCATGCAAAATCATGTGTCAACAACGAAGGTCATGTCAATGCAGCAAGGGTTCTGCCAGGTCATTCTCCTTCACTGTATATTATTTAACTAGATGATTAACGTCTTGTTCTGCTAGCTCAGCAAATTCTACTAGGTTGGTTTTCATAGTCGCTAAATCTTTGTGATTTTGGTCATGCATATATGTCTATTCAGGTGAGCTAATTTCTTTTTGTAATGATATAAGTGGTTGTGAAATGCTTTTTGGATGTAATGTTATTTCGCTATGCATATCCCCGTACTGTATGCCTTAAACCCTTCCCAGAGGGTGATCACCTGGCCCATTGACCCCTTATTAAGTTTGAAATATGTTCTAATCTCAATCCCCACCTCTTCCCTGAACTATGCATTGTTAAGAGCTTGTGGTGATAAGTACCAAGTGTAAGTTTGGTGTTGGGAAGCAGGTACTTCTATGAGAAGTCTAACTGGGGATTGATCTGATAGTGTAGGGGAATGATCAAACTCTTTGGTCCATGTACAGATATCCTGCGTCCCTACCCAAAAGTCCCAAATGGGAACAGGACCTGTGCACTGAGGAGATATGGGTACCTATCCTAAAAGTGGAATGTCTGTGTTACTATATCTCTGTCAGACTGTGAGTATGCATTTGTGGCTTAGGAAGGGAATTGCCTTAAGTAAGGACATTTTAAGTGACGGCCTCTCTCTGGATTATTGTTATCATATTCCCTGGCTCAAGTACATGAGGGATTGCTTTATGGGCTTGGGAAGGGCCAATCTATTTACCAACCCTGAGAAAATGAGTAGAAGAGACCAGTGTTGGGTGAAGGAGAACTTCTTTAAAAAGCGGCAGCTGGACAGGGAACAAGTGGAGTTGAGGAAGCCCAGCATGCGTAGGCATTCTTTACTGAAAACTGTGCCATCGACCAAGCCTTACGTTTAATGGCTTGAAAGCAGCCATGTTCGATTTTTACTGACCAAGTTTCGCTTGGACCTTTCTCAATATCTTCTGGCCCACCCGCGTGAGGTGTACAGGGGCCAGAGTCTTTCTAACTGTGGCTGCGACTGGAAGTCTCCACAGGACATGATGCACTTTTTAATGTTTTGCAGTTTTTATGAGGTACCAAGAAAGTCCTACCTTATCCCCATTTTAAAAAAGGCACATTTTAGACATGTCAGACCTGCTTTATTTTTTTACGATTGCTTTCCAGCAATTCAGTATTACATGTTCTCAGTTTTTTAAGGTCTGCGGTCAGGCTCAGATTCAGTTGTGATTATTGGTGGTTAGAGCGTAACTCATTCCCATCCTGACTCTTATGGCCATAGCCCATCTCATCACTATTGTAATTCAGGGGGCCGGGCTTGATGAACTGTACCGTTATAAGTCCCTTATATGATGAACACCGAGTGTTTTTAATTTAACTTATCCCCATCCTGACCCTTATGTTTTTTTGTTGTAAATAACGTACAAAGTTTTTAAATGCATTTTGATAATTGTAAGAGAAACTCAGGGAGGTGGGATAGCATAGTGGACCCATAGTCGAGGTTTTTTGCCCCCCTTTTCTTTTGATTTCAGCTCAAAATGTAAAACTACTACTAGGATGTCATAGACAGGGGTATGCTGTTAAAAAGTGATACTGCCTTTTTATGAACCATTTTTATAATGTACTGGAAAATATACTGTTGTTTATTTATTGTACTGTAATGTTTTCCTTTTTATTGTACTTTTATGGTCTATTTTTATAGATCGATTAAAGTTTACTATGATGGTGGAGTATGCATGATATTTAAAAGCACTTGTGCCGCTGAGTGGTATGTGTGGCCCAATTTGTGCAATCTGTCCACAAGTTTGTTGAGCACAAAATTAAAGTCGCTCCCAATAGTAAAGATTAAGACGCAAAGGATAAGCAGACATTCCATACCTTTTCAATGCATCCTGTATCACCTACATTTGGGCCATATGTGTTTATTAACATTATGTGCTTACCACAAAGTATACCTAAAATTATACTGTAGTGACTGCTGGATCATTGTGCACCTGAAGACGGTGAAACAAAGTGCCTCTTTTGATTAGGATAATCATTCCTCCAGAATAGGAGGACTATGTGGCCATTGTGCAGTTTGCATGTGCTTGGGGATGACCAAAGTAGAAAGATGTGTCTCCTGAAGGAGTTCTAGTTCATTTTTGTGGCAGTCCAGATATGCTATTATCTGTCAAGTTTTGTAAGGATTGTTTAGTCCTATAACATTCCAAGTTAATAGGCAAAATGATGTCATTACCTCACCTACCATCTGTTAATGGAGCTAAGGTCTCGTGGCTTGACTCATACAGTCAGTGTGCCAGTCTATGCTTTTCATTGAGATTATCCACCATAATGCTAACTTTGTATTGTGTTAACATGTACATACGGTGAAGCAAAAACACCTGCCCAGCCTACCCACCATCCGCCCACTCAAGCCATCCCAACCGGCTCGAGAATTGCTCTCCCAAAGTTCAAACATCCTCCAACATACATGTGTAGGAAGGTGGAATCTGACTATATGGTTGCCCCCACTTTTTTTATGGTGTTTTGCTGGTTTATGACTTAGTTGGACTGGGATCCTGCTATTCAGGGCCCCAGTCTATCTGCTTTCTCTGTAAAATGGTTTCCATGTGCCTTAGGCACATCACTGATTGGAATCTGGAGTGCCCTTATAAGTCCCTAGTATATGGTATACTATGGGGCACATGCATCAAAGGTTTTTGCGATCGCAAACGGTGCGAATCGCAAAAATCGGCCGTTTGCGATCGCAAATTGGCCTTTGGAGATGCATGAAAGTGTTTCCTATGCGCAATTTAAGAATTCGCAATTAATTGCGAATTCCTAAGTTGCGATTGCATTAAGGAATCGCAATTTGCGATTCCTTAAATGCAATGCTAAAGCACTTTCAAATAGCGATTTCAGCTATTTGGGACCGCAAATTACAGACAAATCAAACTTGTCTGTAATTTGCAAAACCTTCGAAAAATGCTCTAAAATGCATTTTTTAAGTTTTAGGTTACACACACACATGCCCTTGGGGCATGTGTGTGCTGCAACATGGGTGCACATCACAATTTCAGGGTGCAACAGGGTGTCATTTTGACACCCTGGCACCCTTGAAATTGCATTCTCAATTTGCGATTCTCTAATTGCGAATCGCTAATTGAGAATGTCTTCCCATTCATTCCTATGGGCCTCTAGGCCCATAGGAATTAATGGGGAGGTATTCCTTAATTGCGACTCGCAATTAGCGAGTCGCAATTAAGGAATGTTTAGGAATCGCTATTTTTATAGCGATTCCTACATGCATAGGCTTTTGCGATTCCTTAATTGCGATTCCTTAATAATCGCAATTAAGGAATCGCAAAAGCCTACCTTGATGCATGTGCCCCTATGTACCAAGGGCATAGGTACCTCAGAGGCCTGCCAGGGGCTGCAGCATGTATTATGCCACCCCTGGAAGGCCATCCAAACTGACACCACAGGTCTGCTACTGCAGCCTGGGTAAGGTGGTGCATGCACCCCTTACTGTGATATAGGTTACCTATATCACGAAATACATACACACATATAAACCTATAAGTCACTCCTAAGGCAGGCCTTATCAATCCTAAAGGCAGAGTGCGTGGTTCCTATGTGAGAGGGTGCCCCTGCATGAGCAGGGCCCCTCTGCAGCGTTCGGAGACCATCTCTGATGCTGTTTGTAGTGCAGCCTGACCATATACTCTTAAGCGCATTATATCCTCGTGGTAAAATGCTAAATTTGGAATGGCTGCACCTAAACATGTCGTGTTTGGTGTCAAACATCTTGGAATACTACCCCCCGCCAATCCTGGCGGCGGGGGTAGCATTCCACCCTTCTAGAGGGAAAGACATGTTAACTCTGACTAGTCCGGTAACTTCTTTCCAGAGCCCTGGCATCACAAAATGGATGCTGCTGCCACAGACACGAGTCTGGCCTCCTGCTGCTGGACGAAACTCCGGCAGGGAGGCCTGGACAATAGGTTTCCTGTCCCAGGGAGGTGTGACCACCTCCCCAGACAGGATAATGTGTATTGGGGCTGGGCGGGAGCACTTTCGGGTGCTTTGAAGTCCTGCACTGGGGGCACATTTGGTGTCCCTGTGCATACCCCAGTTCAAACCGGATCAGGGGCTTGCAGCCCCTGCTTTGGCGCGAACTGGACAAAGGGCAAGGGGTGTAGCCACCCCTCTGCCCTGACCCACCCATAGGTGGGGCCACAGAGTAGTCCAACCCCTATTTTTAGAATAAAGGTAGGAACCCAGTCCTTAGGACTTTAGATTATACCTGGACGAAACTCTGAAACTGAATCCTGGACCTTCGACGCTGTACGACAAGATTAGAGGACTGAAGAATCTCCCTTGGGGTCAAGGAGTGACTCCCCTGCTTGGCAGGCACCAAAGAAGCATCTGTCCGGTTCGCATTTCTGAAGCTCCCGTCAGACGCCGAAGTCATCGCATCACCAGAGGTGGATTCTCAGACTTCCCCGAGGCTACCCTGAGTCCCCAGCAAAGCTGAGGCCCGTGGCTATCGTGGGTGACTTGAAACCGTGACCCCTGGACACCGAGCACATTTGCAAGTGCATCATCTTCTGGGTCTCCCAAGAAGTTGTGCTTTGGGCTCTGAGTAGCCCTAGCCTCCAGCACCACCTGCACCGAAGATCACTGGCCCCCACTCCACGAGTGTCCTGTAAGCCAGATCCACGTGCGGCGTCACGAGGCTCCTTTGCAGTCGCTAGCCCATTGGCTAGTAGCCCTTAACGAAGGCCAATCCTTTTCTTACTTGGCATCCTGGTTGCTCCAGGCCTGCCCTCACTTACCCTCGCTGGGTGAGTTCTACAGATCTTGCTGGTCTGCACCATTGACGATCTACATCTTCACCGAGACTAGCCGTTGCCAAGGCTTGTTGGGTCCAATCTGGTCGCCGACACCTCAGCACTCAACAGACATTGTGTACCAGCCCGAATCCTGCTCCTGGTTGCCGACAACGCCTCCTGGACCTCGTGGCTGAAGAGTCAAGACAACCGTCAACGCACCTGAAGCACTCAACATCGGTGGGCATCTGTCCATCGCCTTCCTGGTCACTGGCTAGTGACCCAGACTCTGTCCCCTCTGCTTTCAGGTTCTTCAGAACTCCGATCCACTCTTGGATCCACCCGGACACTTTTCTCTTGGCCGCCAGCAGCACTTTGCAGCAGATCGCCTTTCGAATCGACGACGAAACCCGACCCCGAAAGGCACCTATGCACCCGGCTTCCCTGGGTGAGGTAACACGAGTACTCCGGTGCTCCCGTGGGTAGAGACTCTTCAAAGTCCTAGATCTCAAAGGGTTTTGTCCTAGTCCTCTTTTAAGTGTCCCTTTTCTCTATTTTCCCGATCCCGACTTTCTCCATAGAAGTTAACGGCGTATCGCGGTTGTGTATTTACACTGCACGCGTCTCCCGTGGGTCCCCTGTGTCACTACCTTGGGTGGTTCCTTGTGGTCCAAGCACTTCTAGAGGCTCTAGGCCTAGTGTCTAGTTCAGTCGTGGTTCGCATACCACTTTATTGGTATATGGTTTGGTACGCCCCTAGGGCCCAAACGTGTATTTGTGCTATTACTGTGATTTAATAACTTATAACTTATGTACTTCGAACTCTAGCCTCATAAAGAGACTAGAGGGGTGTGTTTAGCAATAAATACATATATTTTGAATATATACCTGGTGTGGTGCTCTTTCATTTGGTCACTCAAGAGATTATAGACTGGTAAAACAAGCTGCTTTACATTCCTTCAAGACTTAGCCTGAAGGCTGCTCTCCATAGCTACCACTAGGATAGCTTTCAATAAAGGTTGTCTTTAACCTATCTCCAATAAGGGGTTGTTTGGACTGGTGCAAGGTGCCCGCTATAATTAGTGGACAGCATATACCAGGCCAACTTCTCACATTGGTGTGCAGCGTGTGGGATTCCAGCTTGCTATTGTTTTACCAGATAATCTCAATTGAATTGATCAACTGAAAACCACTAAAGGTACCTAAGGTACATATAATTTAAGCTTAGAATACAGTAAGTTCTACTGAACTTAGAGTTGTGTGTTAAGGGATAGCACAACCCTTTCTACAACTCAAGAGAGTTTAGTAGGCCACACTAGAGTAGGTAGTGCATACACCACACCACACTAGTAATGTCTTTAAGGGCAGGATCCAAAGAATCCTTGCAGGAAGCCATTGAGCTTCCACCCTCCAAGTATGATACACTCCCATTCTTGGAATTGAGAGCTTTATGTAACTTGAGAAAAATAAGGACAGGCCAAAGCCCCACCACCCAACACCTCAAGGAGTTGTTGGTGGCTTATGACCTTAGTAAGCCTGTAGGGACTGAAGAGGTAGGAGCTGAGGGCAGGAGAAGAGGAGGACGCCAGGGGTACCAATACCCCCAGCCCCCTCTGAAACTGGCCAGGAGGGTGACAATGACCCTGACCTGGATAACCCAATCCCTCCTGTGGATGATGATGAGGATGATCAAGATGATGCCCTCTTTGTCCCCCAGGAAGGATTAAGAGTGTGCCCAGGAAGTCTAGATCTCCTTCTCAGGAGTCTAACCACTCTGGCACCTCTATAGGGAGCTCTGTCTCCTCTCACAGGCGGGAATCCTCTCATGAGAGGAGAGCCAGACTGGTCCAGTATGAGGAAACTCAGCTGGAAATCAGAAAAAAGCAATTGGCTTTAGATAGGGAATCCCTAGATCTCCTTAGAGAGAGAAGAAAGTTGGGACTAGAGTCCCATGGTGGCAGCAATATCCCTAGAGATAGGGAAAGGTCTTATGACCATAGAAACCTAAACAAGATTGTCCCTCCCTACCAGAGTGGGGATGACATCCACAAATGAATAACTGCACTGGAGAGGGCCTGTAAAGTTCAGAAGGTCCCCCAGAGGCAGTGGGCAGCAGTCTTGTGGCTCTCCTTTGCAGACAAAGGTAGAGACAAGCTCCTCACAGTAAGAGAAGAGGATGCTGACAATTACACAGTCTTGAAGAGTGCTCTGATAGATGGGTTTGGCCTAACCACTGAACAGTATAGGTTGAAGTTCAGAGACACCCAAAAGCTCAGACTCAAGACTGGGTTGATTTTGTAGATTGTGCTACAAAGGCTCTGGAAGGTTGGATACATGGCAACAAAGTGCATGACTTTTTAGGATTGTACAATTTGATTATGAGGAGCAGATCCTTAATAATTGTCAAAACCAGCTTTTGCACCAGTATCTGGTGGACTCTGATCTGACCTCTCCCCAAGAATTGGGAAAGAAGGCAGACAAATGGGTCAGAACCAGAGTAAAAACTAGAAATCAGGGTGGTGACCAGAAGAAAGATTCTACTAAGTCCCAAGAGAAAGTTGGGGATAAATCTAAGGATAAGTCCCCTACAGGGCCCCAAAATTCCTCTTCTGGGGGTGGGTCCCAAACTCCTTCCTCTCCTGAAAAGAAACCCTATTGCCATGTCTGTAAAAAGCCTGGGCACTGGAAAACTGATCCCAGTTGCCCCAGGATTGGCAATAAAGAAAATGTTCCTCCCACAACTACTACCACCCCTCCTGGTACTACCAATAGTAACCCTCCAGTTGGGAGTAGTGCACCCAAAAAGTTGGGTGCTTTTGCAAGAGGAACAGAGGGGAGCCCTAGTTTAGACAGGGACCCCTCAACAGACTCCTCTGACTCTGATGGTGGTATAGGATTTG
Organism: Calotriton arnoldi; assembly: GCA_963921515.1. Taxonomy (NCBI): domain Eukaryota; kingdom Metazoa; phylum Chordata; class Amphibia; order Caudata; family Salamandridae; genus Calotriton; species Calotriton arnoldi. Next base: position 115,503 of record CAWUFW010019254.1, on the reverse strand, counting down.
CCACCTTTACCATGGGTCCCACAGCGTTGGGCAGGTACAGATTGGAGCCAATAATTAATGGTCAGAAAGCTGTGGCATTTAGGGACACAGGGGCTAGTGTCACCATGGTGGCAGGGAAACTAGTCCCCCCTCACCAGTTTTTACCTGAGTTTAAGTACCAGGTGACCAACATTGATGGTGTCAGAACAGATCACCCCATGGCCATAGTCAATCTCAGCTGGGAGGGGGTCACAGGCCCAAAGAGAGTGGCAGTGTCCCCCACCTTACCTGTAGATTGCCTGATGGGCAATGATTTGGAAATTTCAGCCTGGGCTGAAGTTGAACACCAAACCCAATTTAGGATGTTGGGCGTCCCTGTAAAGGTTAGTGGGGCTGTGATGGCCACAGCCCCAGCCCAAGAATTTGGAGAGATGGAGCCTGAAAGAATGGCCCACTCTCCCCAAAGAGAGCACCAGGGTTGAAGAAAAGTCTTCTTCCCCCAGACAGTAGGTAAGGGTCAGCCTCCTCAGGGAACTGACCCTACCCCTAGTGAAGGAACTGCCACAGAGGTAGTCAGGCCTGGCCTGACCACCCCCTGATGGCAGAGGACCCTTCCAAGGTGGTACCCAGTCTGGAGCAGGTAACCTGCCCCTCTCTACCCTGCCTCAGTCAGCCCAGGGCTGCAGAGGTCAGGGAGGTCAGTGGACCCCCAGGGCCCCCTGTCCAGAGGAACCCCCATCAGCAGATTAGGGGCACCCAGTCTAGTAGCCCTAGCCAGGTGAAAATTCCTCCACACACTGAGGGATCCCCCATACCTCTATGTAGGGACCTCCCCCAGAAGGACTCTGGTAGGCAAGGGAAAACCTGGGACCAGAAGGTTCCAAACCTGACATGTCCCTCCAGTAGTCCATCCAAAGGGACCCAACCCCCAGCTGTAGGCAGCCAAAGGTTGACCCTTAGAGCAAAGTGCAACTCAGTCATGGAAAGACAGGCATACATGGTGACCAGTGATCTGAGGAAGCTGAGGCCAACATTCCTAGGGCCTCACTTCTCTACCCAGACACCTCACCAGCCTTGTACTTTACCTAAGCACACCACAGGTAGTGAATCCCCATGGTGGAGACCCTCTCATACCCTTAGGGTGAGGGATTGCTTAGTGGACCATAAGACAGGGGGCAACCATGCTAGTGCAGGTGCTTCCTTATATGACCACTTAGTCAATGAAGGCTCAACTGGCCAAGGTTAGCCTTATCTCCTTTCGTTTGGGGGGGTTATGTAGGAAGGTGGAATCTGACTATATGGTTGCCCCCACTTTTTTATGGTGTTTTGCTGGTTTATGACTTAGTTGGACTGGGATCCTGCTATTCAGGGCCCCAGTCTATCTGCTTTCTCTGTAAAATGGTTTCCATGTGCCTTAGGCACATCACTGATTGGAATCTGGAGTGCCCTTATAAGTCCCTAGTATATGGTATACTATGTATCAAGGGCATAGGTACCTCAGAGGCCTGCCAGGGGCTGCAGCATGTATTATGCCACCCCTGGAAGGCCATCCAAACTGACACCACAGGTCTGCTACTGCAGCCTGGGTAAGGTGGTGCATGCACCCCTTACTGTGATATAGGTTACCTATATCACGAAATACATACACACATATAAACCTATAAGTCACTCCTAAGGCAGGCCTTATCAATCCTAAAGGCAGAGTGTGTGGTTCCTATGTGAGAGGGTGCCCCTGCATGAGCAGGGCCCCTCTGCAGTGTTCGGAGACCATCTCTGATGCTGTTTGTAGTGCAGCCTGACCATATACTCTTAAGCGCATTATATCCTCGCGGTAAAATGCTAACTTTGGAATGGCTGCACCTAAACATGTCGTGTTTGGTGTCAAACATCTTGGAATATTACCCCCCGCCAATCCTGGCGGCGGGGGTAGCATTCCACCCTTCTAGAGGGAAAGACATGTTAACTCTGACTAGTCCGGTAACTTCTTTCCAGAGCCCTGGCATCACAAAATGGATGCTGCTGCCACAGACACGAGTCTGGCCTCCTGCTGCTGGACGAAACTCTGGCAGGGGAGGCCTGGACAATAGGTTTCCTGTCCCAGGGAGGTGTGACCACCTCCCCAGACAGGATAATGTGTATTGGGGCTGGGCGGGAGCACTTTCGGGTGCTTTGAAGTCCTGCACTGGGGGCACATTTGGTGTCCCTGTGCATACCCCAGTTCAAACCGGATCAGGGGCTTGCAGCCCCTGCTTTGGCGCGAACTGGACAAAGGGAAAGGGGTGTAGCCACCCCTCTGCCCTGACCCACCCATAGGTGGGGCCACAGAGTAGTCCAACCCCTATTTTTAGAATAAAGGTAGGAACCCAGTCCTTAGGACTTTAGATTATACCTGGACGAAACTCTGAAACTGAATCCTGGACCTTCTACGCTCTACGACAAGATTAGAGGACTGAAGAATCTCCCTTGGGGTCAAGGAGTGACTCCCCTGCTTGGCAGGCACCAAAGAAGCATCTGTCCGGTTCGCATTTCTGAAGCTCCCGTCGGACGCCGAAGTCATCGCATCACCAGAGGTGAATTCTCAGACTTCCCCGAGGCTACCCTGAGTCCCCAGCAAAGCTGAGGCCCGTGGCTATCGTGGGTGACTTGAGACAGTGACCCCTGGACATCGAGCACATTTGCAAGTGCATCATCTTCTGGGTCTCCCAAGAAGTCGTGCTTTGGGCTCCGAGTAGCCCTAGCCTCCAGCACCATCTGCACCGAAGATCACTGGCCCCCACTCCACGAGTGTCCTGTAAGACAGATCCACGTGCGGCGTCACAAGGCTCCTTCGCGGTCGCTAGCCCGTTGGCTAGTAGCCCTTAACGAAGGCCAATCCTTTTCTTACTTGGCATCCTGGTTGCTCCAGGCCTGCCCTCACTTACCCTCGCTGGGTGAGTTCCACAGATCTTGCTGGTCTGCACCATCGACGATCTACATCTTCACCAAGACTTGCCGTTGCCATGGCTTGTTGGGTCCAATCCGGTCGCCGACACCTCAGCACTCGACAGACATTGTGTACCAGCCCGAATCCTGCTCCTGGTCGCCGACAACGTCTCCTGGACCTCGTGGCTGAAGAGTCAAGACGACCATCAACGCACCTGAAGCACTCGACATCGGTGGGCATCTGTCCATCGCCTTCCTGGTCACTGGCTAGTGACCCAGACTCTGTCCCCTCTGCTTTCAGGTTCTTCAGAACTCCGATCCACTCTTGGATCCACCCGGACACTTTTTTCTTGTCCGCCAGCAGCACTTTGCAGCAGATCGCCATTCGAATCAACGACGAAACCCGACCCCGAAAGGCACCTATGCACCCGGCTTCCCTGGGTGAGGTAACACGAGTACTCCGGTGCTCCCGTGGGTAGAGACTCTTCAAAGTCCTAGATCTCAAAGGGTTTTGTCCTAGTCCTCTTTTAAGTGTCCCTTTTCTCTATTTTCCCGATCCCGACTTTCTCCATAGAAGTTAACGGCGTATCGCGGTTGTGTATTTACACTGCACGCGTCTCCCGTGGGTCCCCTGTGTCACTACCTTGGGTGGTTCCTTGTGGTCCAAGCACTTCTAGAGGCTCTAGGCCTAGTGTCTAGTTCAGTCGTGGTTCGCATACCACTTTATTGGTATATGGTTTGAGTACGCCCCTAGGGCCCAAACGTGTATTTGTGCTATTACTGTGATTTAATAACTTATAACTTATGTACTTCGAACTCTAGCCTCATAAAGAGACTAGAGGGGTGTGTTTAGCAATAAATACATATATTTTGAATATATACCTGGTGTGGTGCTCTTTCATTTGGTCACTCAAGAGATTATAGACTGGTAAAACAAGCTGCTTTACATTCCTTCAAGACTTAGCCTGAAGGCTGCTCTCCATAGCTACCACTAGGATAGCTTTCAATAAAGGTTGTCTTTAACCTATCTCCAATAAGGGGTTGTTTGGACTGGTGCAAGGTGCCCGCTATAATTAGTGGACAGCATATACCAGGCCAACTTCTCACAACATGCAAAAGGAAATTCAACATTGCAAGACCAACTTTCATGTACTATACCCGAGGGGAAGCCATGACAGCCAGCTGGCCAACACCCTCGAAGAGGAAGGTGTTTGTCATGACCTAATAGATAAACAGATTGTATAGGGAAGATTGTAAAGCATCAAAGCCAGGGAATTCATGACATTGGTCAAGTGAGAGATTTGAGGGTCGCACAATATACATTCAGTCATCGCATACACTACCATCATATGAAAAATAAAGTTAGTCAGCATTACTGTGTTCAACTTCTGCAGACTAAGAAACCTTAGATGCTGTAATCCTAGCAGATGTCAGAATTATTTTAACAAAAGGCCCAGCACTTTCTGACATAGCAAACACATGTGATTTGTTGGGATGCATATTCTTTAGTCTTGCTTGGTACAGCATTGCATACTGCACTCCTGCCTTTTGCAGTTTATGCCTTAAGGGCAGATATTGGTGGCATGCCTCCAGGACAGTCATAATAAAGTCAGGATATATAGATATAGTGTTCCCTTCATGTGTGAGCATTTTTTTTCATGTGTTTATAGAAGTATAGCGTCTCGATTTTTAAAGTTGAGCAATTTCGCTTTAAAGGGTCATGCCGACACAAAAAGTGGGTGCCTTGGGCCCAAAGTGTGGTGTGCTCTTTCAGTTTCAAACATGCATCTCCGAATAGGTCCCTGAGGAGGGACTCCATATCGTCAACCAGATTGCCAGTGTCAAGAGCTGGTCTTTATGGTGATGCTTGGAAAGTCCTCTTCCTTCATAGGAACGGTCTACTATCTCCAAAGGCAGCAGCAGATGCCAGATTGTAACTGAGGGTCTAGTAGTGCTCCTGAATGAATATCCAGCAGGGAGGGAAAAACTGTAGACCAGAAAAACCTTCCAGCTGTCCAGGCCAAGCAGCAAGGCAAAGAGCAGGAAGTAAGCCGGAACTAGAATAGTCGGATAATCTACAGAGTTAAGTGGTAAACAATAAAACAGAAACAATTGTGATGCAACTGAACTCAAAATGGACTCCCCCTTATATAGTGTCTGAACATGATGTGATGTAATATGAAGGAGTGCGGCCATCTTGAATTAGGCATGGAGATGATCAAAATTCAATAATAAGACCGAACATACCAAATGACAATTGGTATTTACAGGACTCTTGTATCAAATTAATGCAGGTGTGCAAAATAATTCCATTAAACGGCATTCCTATAGTCATGATACTGGAAGAAATCTCCCTGCATGTGGCGTACTGACGCCAGCATGCATGAGGAAATTGCCCAGAAATCATTGCAGATTGACAGAGCTGACCCGAGGGAAGGTAAAATGACTCCAGTGGATGCCGTCGCTTTCTGTGAGGAGCAATTGGGGACATGCAAGGGAGTCTGTGAAGTAGAGGGACTGCAGCACGAGTGAATAAGTAAGGCCCTCAGGAGAGAGGCATTGCAGGCCCGCATTCAAGTGTGGCCAATGGAAGAAAGGAACTGCAGTGACCGCTGCATGAAAAGGTAAGGGGAAAACCCTTACAGCCAATGTTTGTGGATTCTGGTACAGTCAATAGACATAGGTTATTACTGCACTATCCGGCTTCCAAATCCTTGTTTTTTACATATTTGACATCAAGAACTCAAACAATTTCATTAGATTTCACTGTATCATCTTCTAAAGGGGAGTTACGAGTCTATGCCGTGCCAATCCCTCCTTCCTCTCTGTCCAAAGTCGCTTTCATTTGATCCACTTGGACCTGAAATTTTGATCTTCGGGAAGAGCACATCACAGTGGGACTCCACCTGGTGGCCAAGAGAGCTAGGTTCGACACCCACCACCCACACCAAGAACCTTTGGAGCATCATCAACAGCACACATGCCCTGGTCCCAAGCAAGCTATTCTACAGGAACACCCACTATGCCGGGATTAACAAAAAATTAATCAGAAGGCTGCAGACCGTTCAGAACTTGGTGGCCAGAATCACTCTCAACCTCCCATGCCACATTCACATTATACCACACTTGAAGGAGCTCTACTGGCTCCTCATTGCCAAAGAGCACATTCAAACTCCTCACCCACACTTTGAAAGGCACTAAATAACACTGGCCCAGCATACCTCGACAATCGCATCTGGTTTCGCAAACCTTCCAGACACCTCCACTCGCCAGGACTCCTACTTCTACAAATCCCCTGCATACAGAAGCCTTCTACTACTTCACTCCTACAGCATGGAACAATGGGCGCTAGACATTAGAGCCTCCTCCTCACTTCTTGAATTCTATAGGAAGCTGAAGACCTAGCTTTTCGAGTAGTCCCACTAGGCCCTAGGTGTGGCTGCTCAGCACCAGGATACCCTCCCGGGTGATAGTGCACTCTACAAATCTGCATAACATAGCATAACATAACATTGTTAGAGAGCCTAGCTTAATGTCAATTGAAGTAAGACATTTTGGAGCCCAAATAATAAAGTTTTTACATCAAGTTCCTCTGCTGTTTTGGTGGACACCAGGGAGGCATCCAATTTTCTGACCAATGTAGTCTCCGTTGAGCTGCCAGTGTCAACTGTGACTTTTACCTGCTTAGGGTCATTTCTGCCCATTTTGAAAGCAAGAAAGGGTCAAGGTACGTAATTCCCCACTAAGATATTGTCAATCCAGGTGTGCACTCAATTAGTGTTTGCTGTACTGTTAAAGAAAGGGCCGGGGTGCAACAAAACCCAGTAAATTATCGAGAGTTGATCCATCGGAGCTGACCCTATCGGCCCAATCTCTACAATAACAGTAGATTGTTATCCATTCGAGTAATGTTCACCAATGTACAGGGTTACACAATGTCTTCCCACACTCGTATCACGCACAGCACAGCACTGCACAGACCATCCACTGTTGATTGCACCCCAGTGTATAAATCAGTATATAAGCTCTGATCAAGGGGATCCTCGTACTTGCTCAGGGCCAGATCAGCAACGCACCAGGACAGGATCATCAGGACCACTTTTGTTTCTACACCCCAGGAAACAAGTGCGGGACTGTCCCCAGAGTCCTCCCAATGGCACACATCCATAGGAGACTCCGTGTGTAGTGACAAGAGTCTTACTGTGTCCCAATCCAGTGCATCAATCACAGGGAAGGCACTAAACGTCAGAACAGCGATATTTTTCCTGCCTTAGTAACACGCCGAGCCGTTATCTTGTTTAGGAATATGTCTCCTTACAACGCATGCGAATACATCGCATGCCATTACAACGTGGTCGTTACAACGACCGCGTTGTTACAACGTGAACCAGTACATCGCAAGTCATTACAACGACTTGCTGTAGGGGGCGCGCTGGACTTAGGAATAGTATTATTTACTATTCCTACTCCAGTTTGTGCAATAGCAGGGAAGGTGTTGGATTGTAAATCCAACACCAGCACGCCCCCTACAGCAAGTCATTGAAACGACTTGCGATGTAATAGTGCAGCGTCGTAACTAACGCTGGTCGTTATAGCTGACCTCATCGTAAAGGTATCGCGTTGTGGAGACAGCGTTATAACGCTGTTTCCCTTAGTCACCTCCACATAGGCCGTCATGGTGAAGAGGTGCCATCCTCCTCTTTGCCAGAGGCAGGAGGTCACACACTCATTCGTCAAGTCCAGGCACAAAGGAGCATCCCACAAGTGCAGCCATATTGGAGCCAGGCAATTGGGCACCCAGATGAGTGTCCAATTTAAACAAATTAAAAATTAAAACGTATTGCCCACAGTACATCGTGCAGGAAAAACCAAGGGACAGAGTTCAAGCTTTCAATTTCAAAAGCCAAACAGATGAGACAAGAGTCACTCATGGAAGGAAACCCCAGCAACTCTAGTGCTAAATCATTTCGATTAATTCTTGCCACAGACATTTTCTTCAAACAACACATCTGGTTAGCATGGTACCAGCTGCGCCGCTTGAATAAAGTAAACTGCTTCATTGCAGAAGCTGACTTCAGAACAAAAAAGTGCAAGCCCTGATCCTCTTTCACATAGATCGAGACAATACCGTCCTCAACTGCCTTCCAGACATCTCATTAGTACCCCAGAAAGGTGTATTCATGCATGGCAATTTAAAATAAAAGTCAAATAACCAGACATATGTTGAACACAAGAAACCATCAGTGTGAATAAATTAAAGACTTAATACACAGTACCAAATTCTATCTAAAATAGCTGAGTTTTCGTTCCCTTCCTAAAGCAGGGCAGTGTGGCTGAATGTACAATGTTAAGACGGGCAGGTGAACTTCTGTTCTGCATGTCGCTGGATGGAAAAGGCCATTCTTTTCCATCAACGGACTTGTGGCATTTGATTGAAACTGTCTTGGCTCCTACTGTTGCAAAATGGAGAATAGAAGAGACTCTTGTGAGACAGGCAGCCAGAGGCCAGAGTGTCAATACATTTGTACATCAAGAAACCCAGTTAAAAAAAAAGAACATGTTCTGTAGGTAGGAACCAGAGGAGAGATCACCTTGATTGAGAGACATGGGGGCATATTCTCAAGAAAATGTGATAACTACCGCAAGTGTAGCTTAACGCAACCCTACACATCGCAGTCCATCGCGGGAAAACAACTCCGTGTCAACGTGGTATTCACAACACGGCGGTACCATGCGATAGTCACAGGACAACGCGTCAAATGAACGTGTTAGAAACAACGCAACGCCGCAAAAACGTGAAACCCCAACGCAAAAATAGTAGCGATGACGCCAATCGCAATACAAAAATCTGCGAAAACCAGCCACAGGTCTGCAATTCCCACGGGTCATGCGGGAAAATCCACCATAAAAGTAGAAAAAAACATACCGACAAAAGCCAAACAACAGCGAAGCACAATGGAGGCAGCCGGAGCAAGTACAGAGGACAACCAGAACCCCACAAGCCCCATGGAGGACCAGCCTGGGACCTCGGGGTCAGGGAAGGGCAAGAACAAGAAGAAGAGGAAGACCAAGTTCAGTCCGCAGGAAAACAGGATCCTGATAACGGAGGTGATAGAACACCATCAATCACTGTTCATCACCTCCACTGTGTCACTGGCAACTAAAAATGGAATATGGCAGACCATCGTGGACAAGGTGCATGCAGTCGGAGTGCTGAAGAGGACAATGGACGAGGTCAAGAGGCGCTGGAAGGATGTGAAGCGCAAAACCAAGCTGAAACTCGCAAACAACCGGAAGGCAGCATTGCAGACTGGAGATGGCAGTCCAGCGCCACAGGAGGAGCTGGACGAGATGGAGGAAATGGTGTACACAGTCATAAATGGGGAGACGGTGGCAGGAGTTGGGGGACCCGACACTGCTCAACATGACCGGACACAACAGCAACAGGTTGAGTAACCACCAGGGACTGGGGGGACGGGGGGAGATGGGCACAATCGCACACATGCACAATGAAGCATAGCACATCTGCGGACAAACCATGCCCCAGACCCACAACTCCCACCAAGAGACCAATGCACACAGGTATGCAACATCTCAGCACTGCAGAAGCACAGAACCCAGAGGCACACCGCATGGAAGGGAGGAGGGCAGCTAAATAAGAGCTGCAGGGGCGACTCCCCCAAAATGCGGCACACACACGTAACATGCAGAGCACATCAACATTGACAACGAGGTGGTACAAACCGCAACACGTCCACAACAGAACAGAGGACACAACAGGTGCCGCATGTGCGTAGAAACTGGCCAATCACATATGACACTGCAAGGAAATGTGAGTTGACAATGTTCAAGTACAAACTCACATCCGTGATGGAGTCGCAATGTCCACTGTCCCGCATCAAAGAGGCAGCTCCCCCAAAACAGTCACAATGTACACTGTCATGCAGTCTGAATGTAGACATGTACAATGCGTCAACATACATGTGTACACGATGTCAAACTGCATCTCCCCTTCACATTGCACGGGGAAATCCAACACCTCCTGCAGAGCAGTCCGAACCTCTCTTCTCTGATGACGAAGAGGACCACCACACCTTCGACTCAGACGCCCTCGAACAGCTCGTGGAGAGCCTCCACAGCCCACTTCCAGGATCAGGGCAACCCAGCTGCCACGAGGAGCCCCCCCCCTGCACAGTACACACAGCAGGCAGCACCCACCACCACGGTTGCCTCCCAGGACCCCCACGACGAACACATGGCCTTCTAACGCCGTGTGTTGGGGTGCCAGGAGAAGCTGACTGAACAGGTGCAGGTGGGGTTAGACCGCATGGCAGCCAAACTAGACGCCATACGTGGGTGTCTAAGTCCCATCAGGGACCACTCACAGTCCCTAACGGACACCCACAGTCCGCTCCATGCCCTCCAACGGACCATGGCGGACATCGCCAGAGTCCTGACTCTGCGACAAGAACGACTGTCTAGCCAGAGTTCCTCCAGCGATCTCGCCCGGGAGTTGGGACACATGCAGAGGATCATGGAGAACATGGAGCGGATGCAGGCGGAAAGTGCGGGTGCCCCGACTGCACACCAGCGAGAGGTGGCTGAGTCCCTCAAAGCCCTGAAGACCTTCCTCATGGCATTGCTGTCACAAGGCCTGGCGCTGATGCATGCTGCTGCTACCACCCCATCCACATCTCCGGCCCCTGATGTGTCTGTGCCACACAGTGCTGGGGACAGTACACCACCACCCACATGTGAGGCACATGCAACAGCAGAGGACGAAGATGCGGATGAACCCACCCTCGTGGTCAGGAGGACGCAGTAGCATTCATCTCCGCCATGTGGCCTGTTTCTGCTTGGTTCTGCCCTCTGCATCATCACCTTCCACTGTCCCCCGATGCACTCTGCGACACTCACCTCTGACCTCGACATGGACTGCCATATTCTGTTTGGTCGCCAATGACACAGCTATCAGACTGCGGACTGAAGTCCTCCTCTCCTGATGTACCTGTCATTCCCTGAAGGACTCTGGCTGGCCCTCCACGGGCCGACAATGTGAAGTGGGGTTGGCATGGCCCTGTACTGCTCCAGCTGCAACACTCCCTTGAATGTGTAATAAACATTCATATCCACACAGATGTGTCATGTCTATGATCTTTCAAGTGTGGAAGTATGGATGTATGTAGGGTCAGTGATTCCCCCTTACGTCCATGTTGCCCATGTTGTGGGACTATTGTCACAGGGTGACAGATTGCCGATTCCGGTCCGGGTGGCGCCGACACTACAATGGAGACACATCCATTAGTCACTTCCTTGTCCAGCCCAGGACTGAACCACGCCCAGAGCCCCGGGGTCATTGTTCACACCCTTACGCTGGACTGGCATACGCCAGGACAGCCCACTCCGATTACGCACAAAGGGGGGGACGACAGCGCTACATGTCCTAGGTCTTCACTGTGGGGTTCTGCAGCTCACAGGTCTAGTTGTCAGCATGCCACAGCCACTCCCTCACGGCTGGTGTACACCCACACCACACCCATCCAGCACTGGCGTCACAGGACATGTGACCCTGGCAATAAAAATGGCCTGGCGCACGTGCTGGACGCCATTTCCACTATCTCTGACTGGGTGTCTCCGTGTAGTTCTCATGTGTGCATGAGGGCCTAGGGCCCTGCCACCTCACATTGCCCAGTGCCGGGGGGTGACATGATGGCGTCCGCACAACGGGACTCAATCATTCAGGGTCCATGGCTAGCGGGGCACAGACTTGGTGGCACCGGATACACTGCGGCAGGCACAGGCACCCCACCACGGGATGGTGTCTTGCGGAGCAGTGAGATAGGGGCACCTGAAGTGCTGAGCGGGTGTGCAGCCTGCGATGATGCGCCGTCCTGGCAGTCCGGACTGGCAAGAATTAGTGTGGGCCCTGCTGGGCCACAGTGTAGGCCTGGGCCAGTGGGCAGTGCGGCCCTCCCGCCACGTGGCGCTGCGTCGCGCTTCACAGAGTTTAGTGGCACCTCAAGCGCTGAGCGGGTGTGCAGCCTGCGATGATGCCGTGTGCACTGATGTGGTCTCTGCCATTGCGTAATCAAGACCCAGAGTCAGCTGTGTGACCTGGTGGCCCGCGGTGCGGGGCAGCATGATGTGGAGGGTGCCATGGTCGCGGGCACCAGGCTTGGAGATCCCTCCGGAACGTGGTGGGCCCTCTTGGAGACACGCCGGTGGCGGAAGGTGAGCAGTGAGGCCTGGTTGTGCAGGGGCGGGCAAGCGATGATGGCGTGTGCAACTGTATGGACTCTGCCATTCATGTCTCAGGAAACTGTTTCAGATGAGGGACCTGGGGGACTGCTGTGAATACCGGCACGTGGTTGGAGACACACCGGTGGCAGCAGGTGAGCAGTGAGGCCTAGGTCCGCAGTGTCGGCACTCTCTCCCTCTCCCCCTCTCTCTTTCTCTCCCTCTCTCTCTTTCTCTCTCCCACTCTTTCTCTCTTTCTCTCTCCCTCTCTCTTTCTCTTTCTCTCTCCCTCTCTCTTTCTCTCTCCCTCTCTCCCTCTCCCTCTCTCTTTCTCTCCCCCTCTCTCTTTCTCTCTCCCTCTCTCCCTCTCTCTTTCTCTCTCCCTCTCTCTTCCTCTCTTTCGCTCTCTCTCTCTGTACTTTGATGGGCGCATGGCACACCTTCTGCTCCAGATTTCTGTTTTGCAGGCTGTGACTTACAGAATGTCCTGAGATGACCCGCCATGCCTCTTCAGATTTTTTTTTTTGCTTTGTTCTGTAATAAACATATTGTTTGGATATTTTGATATGGGTGTATGTTTCCCTTTTTCTGGCCACACATGTATGTTGGGTGTTGTGATTGTGCGACTTCAGGCGATTTGTTTGGTTCACGATTTCGTGGGGTTGATGTGCAATATCTTTGTCCATAGGGGGGGGGATGCCCGGGGTAGGGCCCCGGGAGGGGGGGGTGGGGTCCTGGGGGTGGTGGCGGTGGGTGTTGTTGTCCTATTGGGGCTCAGGCCTGCATGATGGGTTGCTCCAGGGCATCTGTTGTTCTTCATGTGTGGCTTTGGGCTGTGCTCCCTTGTCTGGTGCCCATTGTCGTCTGACTTTACACCAGGTAGGAGCAGGTGTTAGTTTCCTGCTGCTAACGCGCCTTAGCGCATGTTTTGTGATCTTATCGCCGATCTGGCTGGTCGTTGAGAATGTTGTGGAGTGGTGTTGTCGCTGCTTTTGGCACGGGAACGCCTACTCTGCATATCATTAGCATTAGTTGCCGGGCTCCTCTGTGGCGATGTTTTTTGCGAATGCTATCGCAGGTAAACTGGTGTTATGGGCTGTTAGCACCAGCTTGGGAATGGGGAGATAAATTTATCGCGGATTTGGCTGCGATAAAGTGCTGATAACTCGGCGATAGCTCCTTGAGAATATGCCCCCATGGTCTCTCCTTTACAGGCCAGAAATGAGAGGGACTGCACTTTTCTCTGCTCTCTTCAGGTTTTAACTCTGATAGATGAGGAGTACTGAATAAATGCTTCTGAATTAATTCACTTTTGAACATCACAACCCTCACCAATGCCTTACGCATGGTTGAAAGATGGGGCTAATTGGTGGAAGCAACTGCTGACCACTGTTCCTATCTTCACATCAAGCGTCTTAGGAGATACAGAAGATCTTGGTAACAGCTACAGAAATTGGGAGAGAAGAAAGGTTGGTTTAACTCTGATGTCAAAAACAATTATCTCCATTTTGAAGCTGTTTATCTTGAGATATCTGTTATTGAACCAAAAAACAATAGAAAAATACCCCTCTGAAAGCCAAGGAGACAGGATCACACAGACAAAGAAACACCAAAACTCCCCTGAGCAAGCAAATAACTGATTAATGTACAAACCGTGCAAAAAAATATATACAACACAAAAGCATACAAATATGCAATATTTATTCATTTGGCCACATAAAGTTAATAAAACATACAGTACAAAAACACACAATCCAGGATAAAATACAATAAAAATAGGAGACACTTTTTAATAAGTATTTTCTTCCAAACTTTCCATCGCATCGCACATCATAAAATGTTGAATTCATATACATTTTTCACAATATCTTTCAAAATTCAAGTATGGCAGAAAATGTGCATTAGCTTGCCAACCTCGTTTCCGTGGATATATTCAATCAAAATAACCTTCAGGGCAAAGAAAATAAATTATAGCATGTTTTTCATCACTCCTGTGCACGTTGAATCATGCAATAAAACCTCCTAAACAGGAGTCTTATGGTTTCTTTAAAACAGATCATGACAATGGATGCAAAATGCTATATTGTATGCCAGCAGTGTAAGATTTAACCATGCTCACTGTGCCACTGGAAAGAAGCTACACCCACCTAATGAGCCCCAATCAGACTGAAACTGGTCTTGGTTTGCTTATGTTCCGGTTCAACCAGGACCTGGCCTGGCAGTTGGGGATGGACTGTTCCTATTGGAGTAAGGGCAAGACTGATTTGCATACAGCTGGGTCCAAACTGATGTGGCATGGTAGGCAAAGGAATGATGTTTTTTCAATGCTACTCTAAGCGATTGCCAGTAGTTAGACATATTGCAAGAATTCCTCAAAATGTAATGCCTACCTGAGTGCTTACAAAGATCTTCTATAGGGATTGATATACACATTATATAATGTTGAAAACTTTGGAGACCTGTGGGGGGGACACCACAGAGAGGTAAAGGGGCATATTCTCAAGAACGTGTGATAACCACCGCAAGATTAGCTTAACGCAACTTTGCATATCGCAGTTGATCGCGGGAAAACAACGCCGTGTTAACGTAGTATTCCCAACCTGCGGCATCATGCGATAGTCCCACGATAACGCGTTAAATGACCGCGTTAAAATCAACACGACGCCGCAAAAATGCGAAACACGAACGCGAATAAAGTTGCGATGATGCCAACCGCGATACAAAAATCAGCGATAACCAGCAACAGGCCTGCAATTCCCACGCGTCATGCGGGAAAATGCACCATAAAAGCCGAACAAGAAAAACACACCAAAAACAAAATAAACTGCGTAGCAACATGGATGCACCCGGAACGAGTGCCCAGGTCAACGCGAACCCCACAAGCCACACAGACCACCAGCAAGGAACCTCGGGGTCTGGGAAGGCCAAGGAGAAGAGGAAGAGGAAGACAGGGTACAGTCCGCATGACAACCGGATCGTCGTCACGGAGGTGACAGTCCAGAGCACTAACAACAACTGTCCGTCACCTCCACCATGTCATTGGCAACACAGACGGAAAAATGTCATTCCATTGTGAATGCAGCCGGAGTGTCGAGGAGGCCAAGATGCGCTGGCACGATGTGAAAAGCCAAACCAAGCAGAAACCCGCTGCCAACAGGAAGGCAGCAACGGCGAATGGAGGTGGGAGCAGTAGCGGCCCGTGGTGGGAGTGCTGCCGGGCAGTGACGTGGGGCGGGGGTAGTAAAGTACGGAATACGGCCGTATACAGGTAAGTAGACATATAAATGAATAAAACGAATTTCGTTGCGCGCGCTGCATCGCATTTGGCGATGCAGCGCGCGCAGCAAATTTGTTTTATTTATTTATATGTCTACTTACCTGTATACGGCCGTATCCGTGCTACTACCCTCACCCTGCCCCTCCCCCTCCCCACATCACCGCCCGGCAGCACTCCCACCACGGGCCGCTACTGGGTGGGTGTCCTGCGCCACAGGAGGAGCTGGAGCAAATGGTGGCCACAGTCATCAGTGTGGAGACGGTGCAAGGAGTCGGGAGTCCGGACACTGCTCGACATGACCTGACACAACATCAACAGGGTGAGTAACGAACAGGGACTGTGGGGAAGGGCACAATGGCACACATGCACAACGACGTGTAGCACACCGCACACCCACAATGACCCTGGGTCATGTCCCTGATCCCCATGGCACACTGCAGCACACATACGAACATCAAGTAGGCCCCCGTCCACCATGTGCCCAAAGGGCTCCCACCCCACACATCACCAATTCCACAACACACACATGCACCCGTGCGAAACACAGCAAAGATGCGTATGTGAGAGCCACACTGACAATGCAAGTGACACAACATGACGAACAGCATGGCTGGAGTACAATCACCATGACATTGTGCACGCCACGAGACTGAGGTGGCTGAGTGTGGACCACATCCGGAATGGAGCAGGTCACACTCTGACACATCCACATGCACAAACAACCACTGACGTCAACAATACATCTGCAGACAAACAATGCGCAAGAGTACAAAAACCGTCCAAGAGCACAAATGACCCAAGTCGCCAACATCACAGCACCTGAAAAGCACAAAAGCCAAAGGCACACCGCCTCCAAGGGATAAGGGGCAGCAAAATCACAGCTGCAGGTGCGACTCTCACACAATGCAGCACACACACATAGCAATGACAGCACATCCACATGGACGACAATGTGGTACACAGTGCAACACTTACACTGCAGAACAGAGGACACAACTGGGTCTGCCTGTGCATAGAAAATGGCCAATCACATCGGACATAGCAGGAAACTGTGAGATGCAAATGTACGTGTACAACCTCACCTACCTCATGTAGTCCAAATGTCCACTGTCCCGCATCAAATAGTCCACCCCTCCCAAACAGTCACAATGTACATCGGCATGCAGTCTGTATGTAAACTTGAACAATGCGGCAACATACATGCCAACACAATGTCAAGAAGCATCTCCCCTTACATTGCAGAGGGACAGACAACACCTCCAGCAGGGCAGACCAGACAACTCTACAGTGATGCTGAAGAGGACCTCCACACTTCCGACACCGATGCCCTACAACAGTCCATGGACATATTAGGCAATCGACCTCCAGGACCAGGGCAGCACCGCTGCATTGAGGATACTCCACCCCCTGCACAGACAATACAGCTAGACGCACCCACCACCCCGGCTGGCTCCCAGCAGCCCACCGGAGCACACATCGCATTCCAAGGCCAGGTGTCAGACTGCCAGAAGGGGGTGGCCGAACATGTGCGGGTGGGGTACTACCTCATGGAAGCCAAACTAGATCACATACGTGGGTGTCTAAGTCCAATCAGGGACCACCTACACTCCCCAACGGAGACACACACTGCGACAGAGACACATGCCTTTGCACATTTCCAGTACTGAACCACACCCAGAGCCACGGGATAATCATCCACATCCCAACGCTGGACTGGCGTACGCCAGCCCAGGTCACTCCTCTTACGTATTGAGTGGGGGACGACAAAGCTACATGTGCAATGTCTCACCCGCTGCCTGCGGTGACAGGGCTGCGTCCTCTGTACACGGCACAATGTAATGTTGTAGGGCCCGGGGCCCTAATGCATACATCATGAGCACAAGGACACACTCAGATAGTTCGTTGAAATGGCTACGGGCACGTGCGCTCAACACCTTTATTGGCATGGTCACATGTACAGTGACGCATGTGCTGGATGTGTGTGGGGTGAGTGTAAGCCAGCCCTCATGGAGTCGTTGATGCTGGCAACAACTTGAACAGTGATCACAATAAAAGCGGAAACAGAAAACACCAGCATAACAGAAACAACTGTGAAGCATCATGGTGGTAGCCGGAGAAAGTACAGTGTGCACCCAACATGCAAGCAGAATGGTCCATGATTTGTGGTGCATTGAGTCAGTGGCACCTGAAGAGCTGAGCAGGGTATCAAGCTGATGATGGCACCCACGACAGGTGTGAGCAACTCTGATAGTCCGGCAGTAAGACACTTCCGACTCTGGCACCTGTTGTTTGGAGTTGGTCCTGGCGGTGGTGGCATGTGCATCCTGCAGTGACGCGATGTCCGGACGGGTCAGGATTCGATTTGATGTGTGAGCCCAGGTGGACCGCAGTTGAGGCCGGAGGCAGCGGACAGCGCAGGGCCACAGACACATGGCCTTGATGACCCCCAGTCCATTGACCCAGAGGCCATCCAATATGCTATCAGACAGGGGCCATGACTTGAGCTGCACAGAGTTAGTGGCCCCGGATGCACTGCGGCCGGCACAGGCACACCGCCACGGGACGGTGACTTGCGGTGCAGTGAGATAGGGCCACGCGAGGTGAGCGGGTCCTCGTCGATGTCGAAGGTGAATGTAGTGGAGGTTTGCGGGGGACAGTGGAAGGTGTCCTCCAGGGCATGATGCAGAGAGCAGAAGCCGGCCGGAAGTGGCAAATGGAGGAGTGGAATGCTACAGCCTCGTTTTTGCCACAAAGTCAGTATCAGCTACATGATGATGAAGACAACCCCCAGTCCATAGACTCAGTCGCCACCAAAGTTCAACCAGAAAGTGTCCATGGATGTCGGGGAACAGACTTAGTGGCACCAGAGCTGAAAGGGGATGCAGTCTGCGATGAGGCCAGTACAATGATATCAAGTCTGGCATAAATGAATCATGACTGAATTCCCAATGTGTGACCTACTCGACCGCAGTGTAGGCCAAAGGCGTAGTCATCAATGGCCCACAGACACGTGTGGTTGGGATGCCTTGCACATACTTTGTGCCACCACATCGAAGGGAGTATAGTGAGTTAAACTCAGCATTGATATGTGTACTCGGCCATTGTGTAATCAAGACTCAGTTCCAGATGTGTGACCTACTTGACCGTAGTGTAGGCCGGAGGCAGCGGTGGAGTACGTAAACGAAAAAGGAGTAAAGCGGGCCTGTGTCGCGGAGGCCGTGATGGTCTGAGGAGGCTGCCAAGGTCGCGGGCTTCGGGCTTGGAGCTTGCGCCGGCACGTGGTGGGCCCTCTTCGACACACGCCGGTGTCAGCAGGTGAGCAATGAGGCCTGGCTGCACAGGGGCGGGCATGACAGCTTCGGGGATCAGCGGCCTGGGGTGCGGCAGGCGCACAGGATCGCAGGCCACACCGCTCATGGCTCGGCGTCGGCCTCGTGGCAGGGTGGGAGGCGCCGCACTGGCAGATATGTTGGGCATTCCGGAAGAGAACCATGCCCAGAGCTACGTGGTTTTTATTCACACCCCTACGCTGGCCTGGCATCCTCTGGGCCAGCCCAATCCACACACACTTACAGGGGGGGACGTCACAAGCTACATTTCCGCGATCTTCCCCACTGGCTGGGGTGACATGGTTGCGTCCACTGTCCACTACACTCCAAACACCAGCAGTGCATGTAGACATGGATATGTCTGTGGTCTGCATACTGCAGTCTGTCCAGCACTTCCACGCCACACTTGGCATTGTGTACATTCTCATTCATGGGTCACTTGCCTCCTTCGCACATGCCTGGTTCCCACCTCTCCCCACATTCCGCTATTGTGTGGCTGAGGTGAAATGCCGTTGATGGCTCATGTACATGGCTAACCAAGGTTGCCACAGTAAGTTGTGCTGTCGTGTCTGGTGGGTGGGCATGTTGTTTGGCATGTTGTATGTGATTTTGTGACGTGTGCAGTGCCAGAGTTGTGAGTTGCATGATTGTAGAGTTGAGGTGTGTGGTGTGTTCATTTGGTACTTGCCAACGAGCAGTGCATTCCCATAGGTGCATTCCTGGGAGCGCTGGTTGATGTCGGACTGTCGGAAGATGAGGGGATCATGCACACTGCCTGGGTAGTTGGCAACGACATTGGTGAAGAGTCCCCTGTGGTCCACTATTGCCTGCATGTTGATGGAATGCATGTGCTTTCTGTTGCGGTAATTGTGTGTAGTGTCGGCAGGGGGCACAAGTAGGACATGTGTGCAGTCGGTTGCCCCCAACACGTGCGGGAATCCAGCTATGGCGTATAGTCCTTGCTTGGTCTCCAGCTGTTCCTGCGCATTGTGGGGGACGTATAGGTACTGGGGTACCTGGCTGATGATGGCATCCAGGACAGGTGTGAGGAACTTGGATGGGGCTGGCTGTGAGACTCCTCCGACTCTGGCGATTGTTGGTTGGGAGGTACCAGAGGCCAACAGGTGCAGCACAGCCAGCAGCTTTGTCTGCGGAGGGATGTTGGTTGTCCGCTGTGTTGGTACCGTCAGCCTGTGGGCAATGATGTTCAGGATGCGGAGGATGGTTGTCCTTTGAGCCTGTAGTGGGCATTGACATTGTCTGGTGTTAGGTCTGTGAGGCTGGTGCATTTCCTGAAGGTCCGCTGTCTTTGTCTGCGCTGCCTCTGTGGTGGTACGGGGGCGGGGGGATCCGGGGGGTGGCGGTCCTGGGGGTGGTGGCGGTGGGTGTTGTTGCCCTCTCGGGGCTCCGGGATGCATGGTGTGTGGCTCCATGGCATCTGTTGTTCTACATGTGTGGCTCTGGGCTGGGCTCCCTTTGATGGTGCAGGTTGTCGTCCGACTTTGCACCAGGTCAGAGCAGGTGTTAATTTCCTGCTGCTAACGCGCCTTATCGCCTGTTTTGTGGTCTTATCGCCGATGTGGCTGGTCATTGAGAATGTTGAGGTGTGGTGTTGTCGCGGCTTTTTGCTCGGGAACGCCTACTCTGCATCTCATTAGGGATAGTTGCCGGGGTCATCTGTGGCGATGTTTCTTGCGGATGCTTTCGCAAGTAAACTGGTGGTATCGGCTGTTAGCACCAGCTTGTGAATGGGGCGATAAAATTATCGCGACTTTGGCTGCGATAAAGTGCTGATAACTCGGCGATAGCTCCTTGAGAATATGCCCCAAAGAATCTTGAAACATGTATAAGCAAAGGGAAACTTTCTGCTATTATTGAGGCAGAAAGTATTCATACCATTTAAAGTCATTTGTCAGCCTGGGCTACTGTGGATAATCTACTCAAAAGTACAGCATGATCTACAGGACAAAGTGCCATTGATAGGACTAGCATGACTACCAGACAGTCCTCATCATCACCTGTAAAGTGGAAAACATCACTCCAAATCAAATCAGGCCATCATATATGGCGTCAGCACCAAAATTCTGATTGCTTTGGAGAAAGATGGTTGTTTTTTTCCAGGTACACTTGGAGTTGAGCTCCTGCAAATTTTCTCAGGATTATGGACACCCTTAATAAGGGCTTGTGGTGAGTAATAGGCACTAAACCCACTGGAAAAAGCACAATGTCTGGAGGCTGAATGCAAACTTTCAAGGAGAAAATATTGGTACATTAATTGATTGGCTTGGATATGTTTTACCCCCCTTTTAGGTTATAAGAGAGTCTCCTTTTTCAACTTCGTTCAATAGGTCACTAATATCCGGTATCCAATCAGGTGCGTTTGCAAGTTGATTTCTTAGCATCATTGAGTGGAGAAAGGATTGCGTTGTCGTTCCTCTCCCTTATTGTCCTGCCACATAGAAAGACTGTGGGCAAGATTGATTGAGGAATCACCTAAATGGGTTGCATGGAGATTTAGAATCAACCCCCCTCTCCCCCCACAAATAGCCCAACAAGAACAGTAACAGTACTAAGTGGCATAAGAGTAGAAGATTGTAGAGATAGGGCTTAATTTCAGAATTACTCGACAGCTGACATTTGGGTGCCTCATCCCTTCACTATCCATGCCCCTGACATGCAGATGAACGGCCTGCCTTTGGCCTGGGATTCATGATGGCCCTATGTCAAACTCTCGAGCGCTTTCACATCTGTGAGGTCCCAGTGCCTTTGACTGCATCAGTGACCATGGCTCACCAGTATTGTCTCCTACAACTAGGTGCGCCTTCTTGCCTCCAAGCCTTAATCTAAGTTAAAATGAAAAAAGAGCAAGAAAGTGGAATTTTTTCTCAGATAATAGTACAGTGCCATACTGGGAAACCAAAAGCAGTTCTGGCAAAAATCCATAAACCAACCCTCTCCCCTTATCTCCTCTCTCAATCTCTTTTTTCCTCCATCCATCCTCTCTCTCTCTCTCGCCTCCTCTCCCTTCTCTGATTGCTTTCTCTCTCTCTCTCCCTTTCTCTTTCTCTTGAAGCCTCCCAGTGCCACTGCAATTAAACTCAGGGGAACAGAGAAAATGACAGAAATACCAGGAGCAGAAACATTTTAAGGCAGGTGCAAAGTGGGCTCTGGACCAGGGC
The DNA here is from genome assembly GCA_963921515.1 of Calotriton arnoldi. Lineage (NCBI taxonomy): Eukaryota > Metazoa > Chordata > Amphibia > Caudata > Salamandridae > Calotriton > Calotriton arnoldi. The sequence goes on along the minus strand of CAWUFW010019254.1, from coordinate 93,580 downwards.
CCAGCCTTTCAGGGGGCCCCCTTACATAGCCAGCTCTATTCTTCAGAGAGTCTTGCCGTGATGACCTTGAATAATTCTTAAACAGATTGTTGCAAATAGCGTTTTTGTTTAATTTGGGAAATGTATGAGACTATTACAGACATTTGCAGACAAATGTTGTAATTATGTTTCATGCAACAATCATAAAAAGTTTCTTTTAGATCCAAACAGGAGCTCACACATGAGAAAGGGGACGGTGTTACACAGATTATTTGCAATAATATTAGTGAGCTGCTGCTGTGTTACATTATTGAAAACACACATCACTGTCCCTGAATATTAGATGTACATACATTTTAAATTTGTACGAGTGTACCTGTGCACTGTCAGTGACCTGACCAAAGAGGGCATGAAAGAGCTGAAACTGCATCATAAATTCATAACTGACCCAAACATGGGCGCCCAAAATACGTTTGGCCCAGGGTCCCCAAAACCCTTAAGATGTCTCTGAACAGGAGTGGCCCTGGGTATTCACAACCGATCTTTAGGGGCTCCTGCCCACTGGGGAAATGCCTGGTGAATTTAAAGACTTGATCGGACTTGCGAGTCGTGTCCCTTTCATCCTCTCTCATCTAGCTCTCCTCCCTCTCTCTCGCTTGCCTCTCTCTCCTAAAGCACCTGCTGAAATTAACGCAGTGGAGCTGAAGAAATTGACAGAGGCCCCAGTCCACTGGGGAAATGCCTGGTGGCAGAAATGGGCAGTCCGACCTGCAACAGTACAATGTTGATGATTAGTAATATCTGACAGTAATCAATGTTTCCCCTGCGTCCCAACATGCTCCTCCAGAGTCAGTCCCACATCAGGATTTGGAAGTGTCTGGGGTAACACTGACATGACTCTGTACCAGCTCTACTTCTCCTGTAGAAACATAGACCGCAAGAAAATCTCCCAATACCCTCCTACATCTTACCTTGGCGGTAAAACAGTTCCTCTTAAATTTGCGTTGACAAAAATTATGAGGCAACATCTAGGGCCGGCTTTAGGGCAGTGCGACTGGTGCGGCGGCACTGGGCACTGACCTGGGGAGGGGGCGCTGACCTCAAGGAGGGGACACTGTGTTTAGCAATAACTTACGATTTAAAAACACCTGCAGCAGAGTTCCTTCTGCGTTCAGTTTTCAGGCAGTATTAAAAATGTCAAGATAACTCTTGTGATTAATGTTCCTGCTAGAGAGAGATCAGAGTTTTGTCTAGTGCCAGTTTTGACTCTCCATAAAGTAGCGCAGAGGGTTAATATGCGTGCTGCAAAGAATGTGTGCCGTGCAGATCACAGATCTATATTTTATGTGGATAGCTGAGTGGATTACGGCATGGTCTCATGCCACAACCACATCACCGGCCACCTGAGAGACCTTCACTGGCTACCTGTCAACAAAAGAATCACCTTCAAGATTCTCATGCATGCCTACAAAGCCCTTCACAATGCCGGACATGCATACCTCAACCACCGCCTCTCTTTCTACACTCCCACCAGACATCTCCGCTTCACCCAACTGGCCGTGGCCACATCCCACGGATCCTCAATACCACGACTGGAGGAAAATCCTTCTCCTACCACACTGCGAAGACCTGCAACTTCCTGCCTCTGCACCGCAGGCAATCACCATCACTGCCGCAATTCAGGAAGAACCTCAAGACCTGGCTCTTCGACTGAAACCCCCCCACCCCCACTCAGCGCTTTGAGACTCTCACGGTGAGTAGTCGTAGTTTATAAGATTACTGATTGATTGATTGATTACTGCTTTTGTCACAGAGATCCTATTTTTACCGCAGTTCATAAGATACAACCCTAATATAAAACTGTCATCAAAGAGTTGCATGCAAACTGCATAAAATAGGTTAGGACCTTCTGTTTTTTCCCCCCAGTCTTCATTATCTATCCCTAATCGTGTTGAAAAGGGCTTGTTTGGTTAAATATACCTTCCTATTAGTAAAGCCAGCCTTTACCAGTGCTTTAAAACAAATGAAATGTATGTGAGAGAGGGGCTATGGAGAGATGAGGAGCACTTTTGCCCTATGGTTGTGAGGGAATCCGAAGAGGTGGTAAATGGGGGGAGCCAAAAATGAATGTCGCACTGGGTGCCAACAGCTCTAAAGCCGGCCCTGAGGCAACATCTAGGGTTTACTACTTTGATATCAGCAACGTCCAGGAACAGACATCCTGAAATGAGAGGAAAAATGTGATTTGGATTAAGAGGTTCTTAATCATTTTTGAAAAGACTATTGGTAATAACTATTTTATAAAACGTTATGAAATTACCTCCAGCTAGGTATGATAGTTCATTTGGTCCTATTTCTTATTTGCATTTTGATGCTTGAAATGGTAAAGCGTGAGATAAGCTTAGTTGCTATAATAACAATAGTAACAATGTGTTGCTTATACAGAACTTTAATATGCAAGGTTTCACAAATGTATAATAGGTAATTCTATCCCGCAAATTGACAGTGGTCATTTTATCAAACCACTCGGTTATAAGTCTACTAATTTCTCAGTGTGATTCAATGTTCAATGTAACTAATGTACTATTAGGAAGAATTGCAAATTTGCAGGTGGTCAGAAAATCACCTGCCTTATGAATATTAATTAGGCAGATTGCAATTTGAAACCCCCTATGAATGGTTCAAATGCAAGGATGGAGGCCTGCTGGGGACAGTACATCATATCCTGGCATTTGCTTTCCCAAATGGAAAACAGTGTCTATTAGAAGGTCAGGTGCTGAAGAAAAAGATTTTACATTTAGGAATACCATGGAGGGGGTAGGCAGCTGTCCCCTAGACCACTTCCTGCTCCACATGAGGCAGTCTGACACAATTCCGAAAGGGGAAGCCGCCCCACGGGGATTGCTTTCCCTCCGCAATCAGATACCAAAACTTTGAGGTGTTGCGATCAGTGACATCTTAAGGATTTTGGGTGCCCTGGCCCAAACATATATTGGGGGTCCCTGTTTGGGGGCAACTTTCGATATTTGTTTATCCATTTTCAACTCATTTACGTGCTAATGAAGCCAAACATTGATGAATGTAATTTATAAATTTTCAGAAATCAGAAAAGAAAGGAGAGAAATGATATGCAATTACCTACATACTTACACAAACCCTTCGATAAAATTCTGCACCAATTATATTTTTTTAATACACTGCCTGTTGGAAGGGTACAATGGAGACGGTATGCCAAGAAATACAGAAGGTTAAGCTCCTGAACTATAAAGTTCCTGGAACTAGAGATAACTTCACTTATGGACACTACAGGTTACAGCACTATAGGCACAAGAACAGCAAATGCTTCCATTGGCATGCTATAACAGGGCGCATAGGCGCTAAAGGTGGGAGCAATCTCGTACTCTACAAATTCTAGCATTCTTAGGCACTAGACGGCAGTGGTCTCGGGTACTAAGCAAGGATGACATCTTAGGTACTACAGATACAGCACCAGTGCTTAATTTGAGCCGGTGGTTTCCTGTGCTCGGCACCGGCACTTAATTGTCAACAGCGTCACTTATGACAGTCTGCCACATGGTGGCACTATCTGTCTAATTTAGAGATGAGCACAACAACAGTTATTTATTAATTCATTAAACATTAAAACATGACTAATAAGTGCCACCCAAGCCATTCTTATGGCTTTAGGGGTGTGGAATAGTCTGAATTGTCACACTTGCAGGAGTGTGATGGTTAGTAGCTGTGATGGTGCAGTTATTGACAGCAGGGGCAGGGGAGTGGCATAGTGGAGGCTGCAGTGGCCTCTTTAGGAGCACTGGCACTTCACTTTTTACAAATTAAGCACTGTACAGCACAGACACAGACAGCTGCTCTCTCAGGCACCATTAATGGCAGTGCTGTCTATGACTTGAAATGGCTGCTCTCACAGATGGTTAAGAAGGTTGCATCCCAGGCAGTCGAGGTGTTAGTATTTAATTCATTTACTGTTTCTCCCTTAACAAAAATCATAGGTTAGGTCATTCATTCATAGGATTCTGCAAAATGATTATCAATTCCAAACAATAGCAAACAATCAATGGTGTGGTCCCATGGGAAACATGGTGAGGCCAGGTCCACTATTATTACAGCACCCAAAGTGCAACTGTCCGGGCTACAATCCACACAAAATAAGCTGCAGTATAAATGACAGACAAATAGTTAGTATTACTAAACATCATAATTGGGTGTGTAATGAAGACTTTAGAAAGTACATCGGACTAACAACTGGAGAGTCAAGCTGGCAACACTTGTTGGGATGAGGCAACAGAGCACTGCATTACTTAGGGGATGTGTTTTTGACACTGTATACAATAGACAGAGCTTTACTTCTGTACCAAAAGGGGTCACTTTGCCCCAATCCTAATTCTCATGTGAAAACCCACGAGAGCTCACTCCCATAGGGCTAAATCCACTGCTGACAAAGTGTTTACTGAGATTTAATGCAGCAACTCAATCTTAATAAAGGTTACTTGTGGTAGCTCCTAAAACACACTTTTGCATGAGTGCCATTTTTATACTCAACCATGCAAGGGTGGCTCATGAGACCTATCCATCCCCTCTTCCTGCTCAGGTAGACCGGTTTCTCATGGAAATGGAAAAACACTTCTGTTCTTGTCATGGGCATGTTAGTGTATGGTTTAGTGGCTTACCTTTTTTCATGATTATGAAGGTTTTTCACACATACAGCAATAGTTTAAAAAGAAGGGATATATGCTTATTTACTTAATGTTGTTGTTCATAGTTATGTATTGGGACAATTCCATTAGCCCAGTTGCAAACACAACATTAATATGCCACAGCAACATGCTTACTCAGATCTTGAGGGATGCAAATGCATTTGTAAAAACTCAGAATGTCAAAAACTTTTGAGAGATTTAGGTTTGTGTGTCCAACATCTCTGCCCTACTAGTTCCAGATGTCACAGCAGGAGGAAATTGGGAAATCATCCTGCATGGCACAGAACAGGTGTCACTAGAGCAGGAACTTAAGCACAGTGACCATTGGAGCATAAGCATGTCAAAAGTATTATGTTGTAGCTTTGTTTATATAACATAATGTGTACGTGTAGAGCACATGTTCACACCCTGTTGCTGAATACCATATATTTATTGCTACATAACTCAATAGTGCTCATTTCATCGACCTCAGAAAGAGCAAAGGCTTTATGGATCCACAGGATAAGCACCTGTGACTATGATGTACTCTTGGAGCAAGTAGATTAGTCCACTGAGCCACCAGGTCATTTGGAATCTCTTAGTGCGAGAGCCTTTTTTACTATTCGAGGTAGTGTTACATTAGGAACAACCTGAAAAAATCTTGGTATACAGTTCTTTAACTTAATTTCCTAAATACTATGTGCGGTGTATTTCCCTAACAGAACTGTTATTGAACAGTTGTATGACGTTACCACGAATGCCACTACCATGCAAGCCTTCACCACGCAGCATTGAAGTTTATAATATATGGCAATACATTGTGAACCTTTACCACACATTTTTAGGGTATAAATATATATGTGTCTATCTGGTTTTAATATGGAATGGTAACAACAATGATTTTATGAGCTACTTTGACAAGTTAAACCAAAACAGCATAGGGCTATCATTCACATGCACAACCAGCAAAACAAACATTTTCTGGAAACTCAAATCTATATAAATCAAGGTGAAATTCATTCAACCTTCTTTGGAAAAGAGACAGCAACAAATAGTATACTTCATGGAATTAGCTTCCATCAAATACCATTGATTAAGAGCATCCCATATGGAGAACTCATTAGAATGCGACGGAATTGTTTCAAAGATGAAGGTGCAGAAATAAAATTTGCAGAAACAACATCAGGATTAAAGAACAGAGGATACACAAAAAATAATCTAAAAAAACTGCATAAAAAGAGTAAAAATGAAATCACGTGCAGATACACTAATCACCCAAAAAGAAAAACAAGTACAAATGACAGATGAACAACACAATTGAGACAGTATTCATCAATGGGGATACCCAGTACCGTGCAGAACCTGGTGACTATTGCGTTAGACGTACAGTGGTTCTGCCACAACACACTTATCACAATCAAAAATTTTCTTCAAATTTCTTATACAATTAATATAAAAGGCACACAATTGTCTAAACACGTCTTGATTAAAAAGCACAAACAAATTATGTTAATTTCAGTGTAACCAAAATTTATATGAAGAAATCATGTATATTTAGAGTACAGGATATATACACAAGGTCAAAGTGATAACAGGGAAGTGGGGTGTGAGATACATATATCACAACAAATTACATATAGGTACAAAACATTATTTACAATGTTACAATCAGGGGTAGAGTGAGAACATATACTAAATCTCAAAGTGACCTAGAATTGCATTCTTTTTGTTTTAGTCATTTCGGATTGTGATGCTTCTAGTTATGCGTCGACGTTTCGCCCTAGTATAAGTGCTAATTAAGAGCATCAAACACGGGTCTTCCTCAGGACGAAGAGAGAAGGGTATCTTGTGTATAGCCTATTAAACGTTAGGTTCCAATAGCTGTTGAGGATGCTTATTAATGCTAACTCCTGTAGCTCGTGAAAATCTTCTTGGACGGGCACTCAAACCCTCTGTGGTCGTAAACGCATTGGCACACAAAGGTTGTCATAGAGATAGGGGCGCTCGGCCTCCTAATCAATGAGAGAATCAGCACCTTATGCTCATTATTCCTCTTGGATCATATAATCTGTGGCACCAAATGGTTGTGACAGAGTTAGGGGCACTCAGCCGCCTAAATGGATGATTCTATTAGGAGGAAATCGGCACGTCGTGCACAGTTCTCCTCCCGCGTGAAGCGCTCAAGGTCGTCACCTTCGTGGAGAAATCACCGGTCCAGGGAAGACATGGCTTGGCAGTTCGGGCTGGACTGTTCCCATGAGGCACAGGGTCAAGACTGATTTGCATATAGCTGTGTCTGAACTGGGGTGGCAAAGTGAGCTAAAGAATGATGATGGATTCAACCCAGATCTGTGACTGGGGGTGAGTGTTTGAAAAGTTTCAGCACTCCGTCCATCATCTCCTTGTGTTTGCTTTATACACAAGATACCCTTCTCTCTTCGTCCTGAGGAAGACCTGTGTTTGATGCTCTTAATTAGCACTCATACTAGGGTCGAAACGTCGACGCATAACTAGAAGCATCACAATCCGAAATTACTAAAACAAAAAGAATGCAATTCTAGGTCACTTTGAGATTTAGTATATGTTCTCACTCTACCTCTGAATGTAACGTTGTAAATAATGTTTTGTACCTATATGTAATTTGTTGTGATATATGTATCTCACACCCCACTTCCCTGTACTCTAAATATACATGATTTCTTCATATGAATTTTGGTTACACTGAAATTAACATAATTTGTTTGTGCTTTTTAATCAAGACATGTGTTTAGACAATTGTGTGCTTTTTACATTAATTGTATAAGAAATTTGAAGAACATTTTTGATTTTGATGTGTGTTGTGGCAGAACCACTATACGTCTAACGCAACAAAATTGAGAGGCACCAAGACTCATAATAACATACAGCAAAGAAAGCAAAATAATCGTCAACAGAATTCAGAAATATTGGCACCTGGTATCAAAAGATCTAGATATAGGCACTTTGTTAGGGCCACGGCCATTAGTCACCTACAGAAAAACTAAATCACTGAAAGATCAACTGGTTCAGAGTCATTTACAAAAGAAACCAAAAAGAGATGGTTAGAAGAACGTCACAATGGGTTCATGAAATGCAATAACTGCAAGGCATGTTAAATAGGAATCAACAAAAGAAACCTGATGGATAAAGAAGGAAAGATCATCCACATTCAACATAAAATTACTTGCAATACCAAATATGCAATTTATGTAATAGAATGCACTTGTGGATTGCAATATATAGGAAGCACACCATGCATGTTGAAAAAGGGAATACTTGAACACATAAGAGCAGTAAAAAATAAAGACTTGAATTATGCAACAGCCAAACATCTGGCTAAATGTCAAAACAGCGATTGGAGAGCAATCAGATTCTTTGGACTCGATATGATCCCACAGTTGAACGTGGGGGAGACAGAACCAAAAAATGAAGACAACTTGAATCACGCTACATCATTAGACTCAGGACCGAGACACCGACAGGCCTGAATAATGATGGAGAGCTTCATGTACATTTATGAGAAATTACAACTTTCATAAAATCTGCTTATAATGGGACACTATGTGACGCTCCAAGGCAATATGTATATATTTCATCTTACAAGAAAAATGATTATCGATATGCATGCATTCAATCGCTTGACATAGACCGGCAAGTAAACAAGGATGGGCAATACTGATTGCATATCCATGTGTAAAATGGCATTCGATTGATAGAATATAAGCCACTATATAAATATGACAACTAGTTGTTGATAATGTTAAGCTTTGAACTAATCAATACATAGAATCAATAAGGTAACTACAACTCCCATCATGCTTCATAATTGGCAGATTATGGGAGAGGTATAAAAAAAAACATTGTGAAGAAAGACTCACCTACCGTGAGAAAGACCCTGTGAGTAACCCCGGGCGGAGACCTCCCCTCCGCCCGCAGAGTGTGCGGAGATTTGCCTTCTCCGTGATCCGCGGAGAATGCGGAGAAGGCAAATCTCCGCACACTCCACAGCGGAGCGAGTTGGCCAGCCCCGCCTCCACCCCCTATTATAACAGTAATTAAACATTGATAAAAAATAAGTTTAAAACCACTTACCTGTACTGCGGCATCCCCGGGCTGCCCTCCTCCTCTTCCTCACCGTCTCGCTGATCCTTGCAAAAACTGCGCATGCGCGCTCACATGCGCATTTCTCGCAAGAAATGTGCATGCGTGGGCGCGCGCGCATGCACAGTTTTCACAAGGATTAGCGGAAATAAAAGGCATGGGGGGGCTCCTGCCCGCCCCCAAGCTGCCCCGAGGACCACCACCTCCCCAGGGCTTCAAACTTTAAATGTGGGGGGCCTTGCGCCCCCCGCAGCCCCGGGGACCGCCACCTCCCGGGACTTTCTTCTAAAATAAAAGGTGTGGGGGGATCCTGCCTGCCCCCACACTGACCCGGGAACCACCACCTCCCCGGGGCTTTAAACTTCAAATGCAGAGGGGCCTCACGCCCCCCCCGCAGCCCCGGGGACCGCCACCTCCTGGGGCTTTTTAAAAAAAAAAAAAATGTGCAAGGGGCTCTTGCTCCCTACACTGCCCCTGGGACCACCACCTCCCAGGGGCATATATTATGTAAATACGGGGGTCCGTTGCAGCCCCGGGGACCACCACCTCCCCCGGGCTTAAAATATGTTGGAGGGCGGCCCCCTTGTGGAGCCCTCCATGGCCCTGGGGACCGCCACCCACCAGGGCCAGCTCCAGCAATGTCCCGGGGTGCCCACCCCCTGGACATTGCAGTTTGGTATGGCAGGGCGGGAGCACTGCTCCCGCCCTGCCATAGCGAACATCTGCTTCGCTTCATGGAAGCGAGAGCAGTAAAACTGCTCTTGCTTCCATGAAGCAAAGCAGAATTGCTTTTGGGGAAAGAGAGCTGCATGTCAGCAGCTGCCTTTGCCCAAAAGCAATGCTGGCTCCTGCAGGAGGCGAGGAGCTGGCAGGGACTGCGGGGGCATTGGAGCTCCCTCCGCGGTCCCCACTAGGAGGCCAAGCCCTGGGGGATGGGTTCCCTGGGGCCGGAAGTTGGCTGGGAGGGCGGCCACTCGGCCCCCCTCCCTTATGTTTAAAAAAAAAAAGGCTGGCCCCCTGGGGATGGGGTCCCCGGGACTGAAAATGGCCTCAGGAGGGAAGCTGCGTAACCCCCCTCCTGAAAATATACATTTTAAAAAAAATTGAAATGGGCATGCCCCGGAGGATGGGGTCCCCAGGGCCGAAATCGGCCTGGGGAAGGGGGCTGCACGGCCCCCTCCCCTTTAAAACAAAAACAAAGGCCTAGGCCCGGGGGATGCAGTCCCCGGGGCTGTAATCGGCCTCAGGAGGGGGGCCTCGTGCCCCCTCTTTTCTGCAATTAAAAAAAAAATGTGTCAGGCCCCGGGGGATAGGATCCCAGGGCCCAAAAGGGTCAAGGGAAGGGGGGGCCACACAGCACCCCTTCCTAAAATAAATAAAAGCAATCGGCAACTCGCCAGAGGCCCCGCACCCTCCCTGAACCACTCTGCAAATGCGCCTCCTGGTGCGCTCTGGGTTGGGGGCTGAAGTCCCCTTCACTGGTGAGGGTCCTGAGGGGCCAACTAGCCCACCAGATACCTCTAGTAAGCCCCACACAGTGGGATTGCGGAGTGATGGTCCAAAGCCACGCCCCTTTTTACAACACTCTGCAAAAAGAGGGCATGGCCTCTGACTACTCTCAGCAATCCAGCTGTGTGGGGCTTACTAGAGGTAACAGGAGGGCTAGTTGGCCCCCAGGTACCCTCAGGAGGCAAGGAGACTTCATTCCCCAACAAAGAGCATGCCAGGAGGTGCTTTTTTCAGAGTGGATGAGAAAGGGGGCATGGCCTGTGTCCACCTCTCAACAATCCCACTTTGTGGGGCTTACTGGAGGTAACAGGTAGGCTAGTTGGCCCCTAATGACCCCCAGTAGCAAAGTGAACTTCAATTCCCATCCAAGAGCGTGCCAGGGAGTGCGTTTGCAGAGTGGTGGGCAAAGGGGGTATGGTCTGCTATGAGACCTTAGCAATCCTGCTGTGTGGGACTTACTGGAGGTACTAGGAGGGGTAGCTGGCCCCCAAGGATGTCCTTGGGGGCCAACTACCCCTTCTGTTACCTCCAGTAAGTATCACATAGTGGGATTGCTATGAGGTCTTCGGAGGCCACGACCCCCCTTTCTCCACCACTCTGCAAATGTGCCTCCTGATACACTACTGGTTGGGGGATGAAGTCCACTTTATTCCTGAAGGACTTTGGGGGTGAAGAAGCCCTCCTGGTACCTCCTGTAAGTCCTACGCAGCCGAATTCCTGAGCGCTGGTCAGAGGCCCAGCCCCCTTTCTCCACCACTCTGCAAACGCGACTACTAGTTAAAGAAGTATTTACAATGTGATAGGTCTCGCATTTGCAAGAGTTAGAGCTATTGGCTTTGTAAATGTAAAAGTTTTTAAATACATTTTTTTGGGAGTGGAGTGGATGTATGTTGTGTGTAGTGGAATCATGTGGTATGTTGTGCAGTGAAATTATGTGGATAGAAATTATGTGGTATTTAGTGTATAGGAATTATGTAGAGTGGGATTATGTGTTATTGAGAGTAATTATGTTGTTTGGTAGTCTTTGTTGTGGAGTGGTAACCTTGGGTTTAGTCTTCCTCATTTCCATAGAAGCTAAACTATAAACTCAATGAGACAAAAAAAGAAGGAACCACTGAGGAGCACTTCTGGACCTAGTCAGAGGTATGAGCAGGGCCACTGGAATTATGCAACTGTTCGTCTGCACCGATTTTCACATAATTATAAGTTTTCCGCATTTGCCACATAATTCATCATCTGCTGCATAATCTGCAGATTTGAACAAAAAAAACCTTGTTTCTAGCTCAAACGGCTCAAACGTTACCAAAAATGCAGCGACAAGTGTTACAGTGTGGTGAAGAGCCCTTTGCAAATCTGGAATGGTCACCTGTTACTTACTGCTAAATGTGGGTGTTAAATTGGTACTAATGGTGCACAAAACACTCTTGGTTCTTTCTGCGCCTCTCTTGCCTCTTTCTGCACCTCACTTATTTCTTTCTGCAACTCTCTTGTCTCTTTCATCACTTCTGTTGCTTCTTTCTGCACCTCTGTTGCTTCTTTCAGCACTTCTCTTGCTTCTTTCTGCACTTCTTTTGCCTGTTTCTGCACCCCTCTTTCTGCACCTCTGTTCCCTCTTTCTGCACCTCTCTTGCATCTTTCTGCACCCCTGTTCCCTCTTTCTGCACCTCTCTTGCCTGTTTCTGTACCTCGCTTGCCTCTTTCTGAACTTCTCTTCCCTCTTTCTACACCTCTATTGCTTCTTTAATCACCTCTCTTGCCTCTTTCTGCTCCCTTCTTGCCTCTTTCTGCACCTCTGTTGGTTCTTCTGAACCCCTCCTGCCTCTTTCTGTACCCCTCTTCCCTCTTTCTGCACCTCTCTTGCCTTTTTCTGCACCCCTGTTCCCTCTTTTTGAACCTCTTTTGCTTGTTTCTGCACCTCTCTTCCCTCTTTCTGAACTTCTCTTGCCTCTTTCTGCACCTCTGTTGCTTCTTTCTGTACTTCTCTTGCCTCTTTCTGCACCCCTCTTGCCTCTTTCTGCACCTCTATTGCTTTTTTATGCACCTCTCATGCCTATTTCTGCTCCCTTCTTGCCTCTTTCTGCACCTCTGTTGCTTCTTTCTGCACCCCTCCTGCCTCTTTCTGTACTCCTCTTCCCTCTTTCTGCACCTCTCTTGCCCTTTTCTGCACCCCTGTTCCCTCTTTTTACACCTCTCTTGCCTGTTTCTGCACCTTTGTTGCTTCTTTCTGCACTTCTCTTGCCTCTTTATGCATTTCAGTTCCTTCTTTCTGCACTTCTCTTGCCTCTTTCTACATTTCTGTTGCTTCTTTCTGCACTTCTCTTGCCTCTTTCCGCACCCCTCTTCCCTCTTTCTGCACCTCTCTTGCCTCTTTCTGCATCTCTCTTGCCACTTTCTGCAGTTATTCTAGCTCTTTCTGCACCACTCTTGCTTCTTTCTGCACTTCTCTTGCCTCTTTCTGCACCCCTCTTGCCTGTTTCTGCACCTCTCCTACCTCTTTATTCACTTCTCTTGCCTCTTTCTGCATCTCTATTGCTTCTTTCTGCACCTCTGTTGCTTCTTTCTGCAATTCTCTGCCTCTTTCTGCATTTCTGTTGCTTCTTTCTGCACTTCTCTAGCCTCTTTCTGCATTTCTGTTGCTTCTTTCTGCACTTCTCTTGCCTCCTTCTGCACCCCTCTTGCCTCTTTCTGCAGTTCTCTTGCCTTGTTCTGCAGTTCTGTTGCTTTTTTCTACACTTCTCTTGCCAAATTCTGCTCCGTTCTTGCTTCTTTCTACACCTTTGTTGGTTCTTCTGCACCCCCTGCCTCTTTCTGTACCCCTCTTCCCTATTTCTACACCTCTCTTTCCTTTTTTCTGCACCTCTGTTGCTTCGTTCTGCACTTCTCTTGCCTCTTTCTGCATTTCTCTTTGCTTCTTTCTGCACTTCTCTTGCCTCTTTCTGCATTTCTGTTGCTACTTCTGCACTTCTCTGGCCTCTTTCTGCACCCCTCTTGCCTCTTTCTGCCGTTCTATTGCCTCTTTCTGCACCTCTGTAGCTTCTTTCTGCACTGCTCTTGTCTCTTTCTGCACCCCTCTTGCCTCTTTCTGCACTTCTGTTGCTTCTTTCTCCACTTTTCTTGCCTCTTTCTGTTCCCTTCTTGCCTCTTTCTGCATCTCTGTTGGTTCTTCTGCACCCCTCCTGCCTCTTCCTGTACCCCTGTTCCCTCTTTCTGCACATCTCATGCCTTTTTCTACACCTTTCTTGCCTCTTTCTGCACTTCTCTTGCCTCTTTCTGCATTTCTCTTTGCTTCTTTCTGCACTTCTCTTGCCTCTTTCTGCATTGCTGTTGCTACTTCTGCACTTCTCTGGCCTCTTTCTGCACCCCTCTTGCCTCTTTCTGCCGTTCTCTTGCCTCTTTCTGCACCTCTGTAGCTTCTTTCTGCACTGCTCTTGTCTCTTTCTGCACCCCTCTTGCCTCTTTCTGCACTTCTGTTGCTTCTTTCTCCACTTTTCTTGCCTCTTTCTGTTCCCTTCTTGCCTCTTTCTGCATCTCTGTTGGTTCTTCTGCACCCCTCCTGCCTCTTCCTGTACCCCTGTTCCCTCTTTCTGCACATCTCGTGCCTTTTTCTACACCTCTCTTGCCTCTTTCTGAACTTCTCTTGACTTTTTCTGCACCTCTGTTGCTTCTGTCTGCATTTCTCTTGCCTCTTTCTGCATTTCTCTTGCCTCTTTCTGCACCCCTCTTGCCTGTTTCTGCACCTCTCTTGCCTGTTTCTGCACCTCTCTTGCCTCTTTCTGCATTTCTGTTGCTTCTTTCTGCATGCTGCTTCTTTCTTCACTTCCCATGCCTCTTTCTTCACCCCTCTTGCCTCCTTCTGCAGTTCTCTTGCCTCTTTCTGCACCTCTGTGCGTCTTTCTGCAGTTCTCTTGCCTCTTTCTGCTCCCTTCTTGCCTCTTTCTGCACCTCTGTATGTTCTTCTGCACCCCTCCTGCCTCTTTCTGTGTCCTTCTTCCCTCTTTCTGCACCTCTTTCCTTTTATCTGCAACCCTGTTCCCTCTTTTTGCACCTCTCTTGCCTGTTTCTGCATCTCTCTTGCTTCTTTCTGCACTTCTCTTGCCTCTTTCTGCACCTCTGTTGCTTCTTTCTGCACTTCTCTTGCCTCTTTCTACATTTCTGTTGCTTCTTTCTGCACTTCTCTTGCCTCTTTCTGCACCCCTCTTCCTTCTTTCTGCACTTCTCTTGCCTCTTTCTGCATCTCTCTTGCAGCTTTCTGCAGTTCTCTTGCCTCCTTCTGCACCACTCTTGCTTCTTTCTGTACTTCTCTTGCCTCTTTTTGTACCCCTCATGCCTCTTTCTGCCCTTCCTGTGCCTGTTTCTGTACATCTCTTGCCTCTTTCTTCTCTTTTCTAGCCTCTTTCTGCATGTTGCTTCTTTCTTCACTTCCTGTGCTTCTTTCTGCACCCCTCTTGCCTCTTTCTGCACCCCTCTTCCCTCTTTCTGCTCCCCTCTTCCCTCTATCTGTACATCTCTTGCTATTTTCCACACCCCTGTTCCCTCTTTTTGCACCTCTCTAGACTATTTCTGCAATTCTGTTCCTTCTTTCTGCACTTCTCTTGCCTCTTTCTACATTTCTGTTGCTTCTTTCTGCATCCCTCTTCCCTCTTTCTGCACCTCTCTTGCCTCTTTCTGCATCTCTTTTGCCTCTTTCTATACTTCTCTTGCCTCTTTCTGCACCTCTGTTGCTAGTTTCTGCACTTCTCTAGACTCTTTCTGCATTTCTGTTCCTTCTTTCTGCACTTCTCTTGTCTCTTTCTACATTTCTGTTGCTTCTTTCTGCACTTGTCTTTCCTCTTTCTGCACCCCTCTTACCTCTTTCTGCACCTCTCTTGCCTCTTTCTGTAACTCTCTTGCCTCTTTCTTCAGTTCTCTTGTGCCTTTCTACACCTCTGTTGCTTCTTTCTGCACTTCTCTTTCCTCTTTCTGTACCCCTCTTGCTTCTTTCTGCACCTCTGTTGGTTCTTTCTGTACCCCTCCTACCTCTTTCTGCACCCCTCTTCCCTTTTCTGCACCTCTCTTGCCTTTTTCTGCATACCTGTTCCCTCTTTTTGCACTTCTCTTGCCTGTTTCTGCATCTCTTTTGCCTCTTTCTGCACCTCTGTTGCTTCTTTCTGCACTTCTTTAGACTCTTTCTGCATTTCATTCTCCTTCTTTCTGCACTTCTCTTGCCTCTTTCTGCACCCCTCTTGCCTCTTTCTGCACCTCCCGTGCTTTTTTCTGCACTTCTCTAGCCTCTTTCTGCATGTTGCTTCTTTCTTCACTTCCTGTGCCTCTTTCTGCACCCTTCTTGCCTCTTTCTGCAGTTCTCTTGCCTCTTTCTGCACCTCTGTTGCTTCTTTCTGCACTTCTCTTGCCTCTTTCTGCTCCCTTCTTGCCTCTTGCTGCACCTCTGTTGGTTCTTTCTTTTGCACCCCCTGCCTCTTTCTTTTCCATTCTTCCCTCTTTCTGCACCTCTCCTTCCTTTTTCTGCACACCTGTTTCCTCATTTTGCACCTCTCTTGCCTGTTTCTGCACCTCTCTTGCCTCTTTCTGCACCTCTCTTGACTCTTTCTGCATTTCTGTTCCTTCTTTCTGCACTTCTCTTGCCTCATTCTACATTTCTGTTGCTTCTTTCTGCACTTCCCTTGCCTCTTTCTGCACCCCTCTTCCCTCTTACTGTACCCTTCTTGCTTCTTTCTGCACTTCTGTTGGTCTTTCTGAACCTCTCCTGCCTCTTTTTGCTCCCTTCTTCCCTCTTTCTGCACCTCTCTTGCCTTTTTCTGCACTCCTGTTCCCTCTTTTTGCACCTCTCTTGCCTGTTTCTGCACCTCTCTTGCCAGTTTCTGCACCTCTCTTGCCTCTTTCTGCACCTCTATTGCTTCTTTCTGCATTTCTGTTGCTTCTTTTTGCACTTCTCTTGCCTCTTTCTGCATTTCTGTTGCTTCTTTCTGCACTTCTCTTGCCTCTATCTACATTTCTCTGGCTTCTTTCTGTACTTCTCTTGCCTCTTTCTGCACCCCTCTTGCCTATTTCTGCACCTCCCGTGCCTGTTTCTGCACCTCTCTTGCCTCTTTCTGCACTTCTCTTGCCTCTTTCTGCACCTCTATTGCTTATTTCTGTACTTCTCTTCCCTCTTTCTGCATTTCTGTTGTTTCTTTCTGCACTTCTCTAGCCTCTTTCTGCATGTTGCTTCTTTCTTCACTTCCTGTGCCTCTTTCTGCACCCCTCTTGCCTCTTCCTGCAGTTCTCTTGCCTCTTTCTGCACCTCTGTTGCTTCTTTCTGCACTTCTCTTGCCTCTTTCTGCTCCCTTCTTGCCTCTTTCTGCATTTCTGTTGCTTCTTTCTGCACTTCTCTTGCCTCTATCTACATTTCTCTGGCTTCTTTCTGTACTTCTCTTGCCTCTTTCTGCACCCCTCTTTCCTCTTTCTGACCTCTGTTGCTTCTTTCTGCACTTCTTTAGCTTCTTTCTGCACCTTTCTTGCTTCTTTCTGCACCTCAGTTGCCTCTTTCTGCACCCCTCTTCCCTATTTCTGCACTTCTCATGCCTCTTTCTGCACCTCTCCTGCCTCTCTCTGCAGTTCTCTTGCCTCTTTCGGCACCACTGTTGCTTCTTTCAGCACTTCTCTTGCCTGTTCTGCATTTCTCTTGCCTGTTTCTGCACCTCTCTTGCCTCTTTCTGCACCTCTGTTGTCTCTTTCTGTACCTCACTTGCTTCTTTCTGCACCCCTCTTGCCTCTTTCTGCACCCCTCTTACCTCACCTCTCTTGCCTTTTTCTTCACCCCTGTTCTCTCTTTCTGCATTTCTCTTCCCTGTTTCTCTGCCTCTCTTGTCTCTTTCTGCACTTCTCATGCCTCTTTCTGCACCTCTGTTGCTTTTTATGCACTTCTCTTGCCTCTTTCTACATTTCTGTTGCTTCTTTCTGCACTTCTCTTGCCTCTTTCTGCACCCTCTGCTTCTTTCTGCACTTCTCTTTGCCTCTTTCTGCAACTCTGTTGCTTCTTTCTGCACTTCTCTTCCCTCTTTCTGCACCCCTCTTAATGGACATCTCTTGCCATTTTCTGCACCCCTGTTCCCTCTTTTTGCACCTCTCTAGACTTTTCTGCATTTCTGTTCCTTCTTTCTCCACTTCTCTTGCCTCTTTCTACATTTCTGTTGCTTCTTTCTGCACTTCTCTTTCTACTTTCTGCACCCCTCTTCCCTCTTTCTGCACATCTCTTGACTCTTTCTGCACCTCTCTTGCCTCTTTCTGCAGTTCTCTTGCCCCTTTCTGCGCCTCTGTTGCTTCTTTCTGCACTTCTCTTGCTTTTTTATGCACCTCTCTTGCCTCTATCTGCACCCCTCTTCCCTCTTTCTGCTCCCCTCTTCCCTCTATCTGCACATCTCTTGCTATTTTCTGCACCCCTGTTCCCTCTTTTTGCACCTCTCTAGACTAATTCTGCATTTCTGTTCCTTCTTTCTGCACTTCTCTTGCCTCTTTCTACATTTCTGTTGCTTCTTTCTGCATCCCTCTTCCCTCTTTATGCACCTCTCTTGCCTTTCTCTGCTTCTCTTTTGCCTCTTTCTATACTTCTCTTGCCTCTTTCTGCACCTCTGTTGCTAGTTTCTGCACTTCTCTAGACTATTCCTGCATTTCTGTTCCTTCTTTCTGCACTTCTCTTTCCTCTTTCTGCACCCCTCTTGCTTGTTTCTACACCTCTGTTGGTTCTTTCTGTACCACTCCTACCTCTTTCTGCACCCCTCTTCACTCTTTCTGCACCTCTCTTGCCTTTTTCTGAACCCTTCTTCCCTCTTTCTGCACCTCTATTGCCTCTTTCTGCACTTCTCTTGCCTCTTTCTGCAGTTCTCTTGCCCCATTCTGCACCTCTGTTGCTTCTTTCTGCACTTCTCTTGCTTATGTATGCACCTCTCTTGCCTCTTTCTGCACCCCTCTTCCCTCTTTCTGCTCCCCTCTTTCCTCTATCTGCACATCTCTTGTTATTTTCTGCACCCCTGTTCCCTCTTTTTGCACCTCTCTAAACTATTTCTGCATTTCTGTTCCTTCTTTCTGCACTTCTCTTGCCTCTTTCTACATTTCTGTTGCTTCTTTCTGCACCCCTCTTCCCTCTTTCTGCACCTCTCTTGCCTCTTTCTGCATCTCTTTTGCCTCTTTCTATACTTCTCTTGCCTCTTTCTGCCCATCTGTTGCTAGTTTCTGCACTTCTCTAGACTCTTTCTTCATTTCTGTTCCTTCTTTCTGCACTTCTCTTGCCTCTTTCTACATTTCTCTTGCTTCTTTCTGCAATTCTCTTTCCTCTTTCTGCACCTCTCTTCCCTCTTTCTGCACCTCTCTTGCCTCTTTCTGTACCTCTCTTGCCTCTTTCTGCAGTTCTCTTGTCCCTTTCTGCACCTCTGTTGCTTCTTTCTGCACCTATGTTGTCTCTTTCTGTATCTCACTTGCTTCTTTCTGCACCCCTCTTGCCTCTTTCTGCACCCCTCTTCCCTCTTACTTCACCTCTCTTGCCTTTTTCTGCACCCCTGTTCTCTCTTTCTGCACTTCTCTTCCCTGTTTCTATGCCTCTCTTGTCTCTTTCTGCACTTCTCATGCCTCTTTCTGCACCTCTGTTCCTTTATATGCACTTCTCTTGCCTCTTTCTACATTTCTGTTGCTTCTTTCTGCACTTCTATTGCCTCTTTCTACACCCCCCTGCTTCTTTCTGCACTTCTCTTTGCCTCTTTCTGCAACTCTGTTGCTTCTTTCTGCACTTTTCTTGCTTCTTTATGCACCTCTCTTGCCTCTTTCTGCACCCCTCTTCCCCCTTTCTGCACCCCTCTTAATGCACATCTCTTGCCATTTTCTGCACCCCTGTTCCCTCTTTTTGCACCTCTCTGAACTTTTTCTACATGTCTGTTCCTTCTTTCTCCACTTCTCTTGCCTATTTCTACATTTCTGTTTCTTCTTTCTGCACTTCTCTTTCTACTTTCTGCACTCCTCTTCCCTCTTTCTGCACCTCTCTTGCCTCTTTCTGCACCTCTCTTGCCTCTTTCTGCAGTTCTCTTGCCCCTTTCTGCGCCACTGTTGCTTCTTTCTGCACTTCTCTTGCTTTTTTATGCACCTCTCTTGCCTCTTTCTGTACCCCTCTTCCCTCTTTCTACTCCCCTTTTCCCTCTATCTGCACATCTCTTGCTATTTTCTGCACCCCTGTGTGAGAAGTTGGCCTGGTATATGCTGTCCACTAATTATAGTGGGCACCTTGCACCAGTCCAAACAACCCCTTATTGGAGATAGGTTAAAGACAACCTTTATTGAAAGCTATCCTAGTGGTAGTTATGGAGAGCAGCCTTCAGGCTAAGTCTTGAAGGAATGTAAAGCAGCCTGTTTTACCAGTCTATAATCTCTCGAGTGACCAAATGAAAGAGGACCACACCAGGTATATATATAAAATATATGTATTTAGTCGTAAACACACCCCTCTAGTCTCTTTATGAGGCTAGAGTTCGAAGTACATACTTTACAAGTCAAATATCAACAGTAATAGCACAAATACACGTTTGGACCCTAGGGGCGTACCAAACCATATACCAATAAAATGGTATAAGAACCACGACTGAGCTAGACACAAGGCCTAGAGCCTGTAGAAGTGCTTGGACCACAAGGAACCACCCAAGGTAGTGACACAGGGGACCCACGGGGGACGCGTGCAGTGTGAGAACACAGCTGCGAGCCACCGTTAACTTCTATGGGGAAAGTCGCGGTTGGAATTTTAAAAGGAAAGGACACTTAGAAGAGGACTTGGAGCAAATTTCTTTAGAACTGGGCAGTTCTAGAGTCAATACCCACGGGAGCACCGGAGTACTCGAGTTACCTCACCCAGGGAAGCCGGGTGCCTAGGTGTCGTTTGTCGTCGGGTTTCGTCGTCATTTTCAATGGCGATCTGCTGCCGCAGGCTGCTGGCGTCCAAGTCGAAAGTGTCCGGGTGGATCCAAGGGTGGATCGAAGATCTGAAGAACCTGAAAGCAGAGGGGACAGAGTCTGGGTCACTAGCCAGTGACCAGGAAGGCGATGAACAGATGCCCACCGGTGTCGGGTGCTTCAGGTAGGTTGATGGTCATCTTGACTCTTCAGCCACGAGGTCCAGGAGGTGTCGATGACAACCAGGAGCTGGATTCAAGCTGTCCCACGACGTCTGTCGATTGCTGAGGTGTCGGCGACTGGATTGGACCCAACTAGCCTTGGCAACGGCAAGTCTTGTGAAAATGAAGAAAGGACGGTGATGCAGACCAGCAAGGTCTGAGGGACTCACCCAGCAAGGGTAAGTCAGGGCACATCTTAAGCAACCAGAAAAGCCCAAGCAGAAAAAGAGTTGCCTTCGGGAGGGCCCACTAGCCAACGGACTAGCGACCGCGAAGGAGCCTCGAGTGGACACACTTGGAGCTGGCTCACGGGACACTCGTGGAGTGGAGGCCAGTGATCTTCAGTGCAGTTGGTGCTGGAGGCGGGGGCTACTCGGAGCCCAAAGCACAACTTTGTGGGAGACCAGGAAGAGGATGCACTTACAAAAGTACTCGGTGTCCAGGGGTCACGGTTCCACGTTACCCACGACAGCTACTGGACTCAGCTTTGCTGGGGACTCAGGGCAGCCTCGGGAAGTCAGGAAATCTACCTCTGGTGTTGCAAAGACTTCGGCGTCCAGCGGGAGCTTCAGCGATGCAGACCGGACAATTGCTTCTTAGGTGCCTGCCAAGCAGGGGAGTCACTCCTTGACCCCAAGGGAGATTCTTCAGTCCTCTAATCTTGAAGTAGAGCGTCGAAGGTCCAGGATTCAATGTCAGAGTTTCGTCCAGGGTAATCTAAAGTCCTAAGGACTGGGGTCCAATACTTATACTAAGTTAGGGGGTTGGACATACTCTGGAGCCCCACCTATGGGAGGATCAGGGAAGAGGGGTGGTTACACCCATTCCCTTTGTCCAGTTTCATGCCAGGGCAGGGGCTGAAAGCCCCTGAACCGGTTTGAACTGGGGTATGCACAGGGACACCAAATGTGCCCCCAGTGCAGGACTTCAAAGCACCAGAGAGTGCTCCCGCCCAGCCCCAATACACATTATCCTGTCTGGGGACGTGGTTACACCTCCCTTGGACAGGAAACCTATTGTCCAGGCCTCCCCTACCGGAGTTTCAGTCAGCAGCAGGAGGCCAGACCCGTGTCTGTGGCAGTGGCATCCATTTTGTGATGCCAGGGCTCTGTAAAGAAGTTACCGGGTAAGCCGGTGTGTACATGTCTCTCCCTTTAGAAGGGTGGAATGCTACCCCCGCTGCCAGAACTGGCGGGGGGTAGTATTCCAAGATGTTTGACACCAAACACAACATGTTTCCGTGCAGCCATCCCAAAGTTAGCATTTACCGCGAGGATATAATGCACTTAAGAGTATATGGTCAGGCTGCACTACAAACAGCATCAGAGAAGGGTCTCCGAACGCTGCAGAGGGGCTCTGCTCATGCAGGGGCACCCTCTCACATAAGAACCAAGCACTCTGCCTTCAGGATTGATAAGGCCTGCCATAGGAGTGACTTATAGGTTTATATGTGTGTATATAGGTAGTGATATAGGTAACCTATATCACAGTAAGGGGTGCATGCACCACCTTACCCAGGCTGCAGTAGCAGACTGGTAGTGTCATTTTGGCTGGCCTTCCAGGGGTGGCATAATACATGCTTCAGCCCCTGGCAGGCCTCTGGGGTACCTATGCCCTGGGTACATAGTATACCATATACTAGGGACTTATAAGGGCACTCCAGATTCCAATCAAAGATGTACCTAAGGTACATGGAAACCATTTTAGAGAGGAAGCAGCTAGGCTGGGGTTCTGATTAGCAGGGCCCCAGCCAGACTAAAGTCGAAAAACAGTGAAGCATCAGCAAAAAGTGGGGGTACCCATGTGAAGCAGATCCGACTCTCCTACACAACCCCCCCCCAAACGTAGGGACATTAAACTAACCTTGTCCAGTTGAGTCTTCATGTTCTAAGTGGAAGTACCTAGAGAGTCCTTCTGCATTGGCTTGGTTACTCCCAGGTCTATGTTCCACTGTAAAGTCCATCCCCTGTAGGGAAATGGACCACCTAAGCAGTTTGGGGTTTTCACCCTTCATTTGTTTTAGCCATAAGAGCGGCTTATGGTCTGTTTGAACAAGGAAGTGAGTACCAAACAAGTATGGCCTCAACTTCTTCAGAGCCAGACCACAGCAAAGGCCTCCCTCTCAATGGCTGACCAACGTTTCTCTCTAGGGGTCAGCCTTCTGCTAATAAAAGCTACTGGCTGATCCTGATCTTCATCATTCAATTGTGACAGTACAGCCCCTACCCCCAATTCAGATGCATCTGTTTGGACAATGAACTTCTTGGAGTAATCAGGACTCTGTAGAATGGGAGCAGTGCACATGGCCTGCTTCAGGTCATCAAATGCCTTTTGACAGCTAACTGTCCACTGAACCTTTTGGGCATTTTCTTGGAAGTTAAGTCATTGAGGGTGTCACTATTGATCCATACCCCTTGACAAATCTCCTATAGTACCCAGTCAGGCCTAAAAAGGCTCTCACCTGAGTCTGGGTAGTTGGAGCAGTCCAGTCCATGATGATCTGGATCTTGCTCTGCAATGGTTGAACCTGGCTTCCACCCACAAGGTGGCCCAGGTACACAACCTGACTCTGCCCTATCTGGCACTTTGTGGCCTTGATAGTTAGGCCTGCTTTTTGCAGGGCCTGCAAAACATTTCTGAGGTGGACCAGGTGATCCTCCCGGGTGGAGCTAAAGACAGCAATATCATCTAGATATGCTGCACTATAGGCTTCCAGACCTGTAAGGACTGTATTCACCAACCTCTGAAAAGTGGCAGGTACATTCTTCAAACCAAAGGGCATTACCACAAATTGATAATGCCCACTAGGGGTTGAGAATGCTGTCTTTGGCTTTGCATCATCAGCTAGCCTGATCTGCCAGTAGCCAGCTGTTGGGTCAAATGTGCTTAGATACTTGGCTGAGGCCAAAGTGTCTATTAGCTCATCTGCCCTGGGTATTGGATGGGCATCAGTCCTAGTGACTGCATTGAGACCCCTGTAGTCCACACAAAACCTCATCTCTCTTTTCCCACCACTGGTGTGAGGTTTTGGCACAAGGACCACTGGACTAGCCCAAGGGCTATCTGAGGGTTCAATAACTCCCAAATCCAACATCTTCTGGACTTCTGTCCTGATACAGTCCCTGACATGGTCAGGTTGCCTATAAATCTTATTTTTAATAGGCAGACTGTCCCCAGTGTCCACTTCATGAGTGCACCAGGTGGTCTGACTTGGTGTCAGAGAGAATATATGCCTGAACTGATTGAGCACCTGTCTGCAATCAGTTTGCTGCTGGGCAGTGAGGCTGCCTGACAAGGCTACACCATCCACTGACCCATCATCAGGGTTCTGTGAGAGCAGGTCAGGGAGTGGGTCACTCTCTTCCTCCTGTCCCTCATCAGTAGCCATGAGCAAGCCCATGTCTGTCCTGTCCACATATGGTTTCTGTTGGACTTGGCCCTTTTTCCCAGAAATGTTTCGTTTTTCCCCTAGCCGTTTTACCATGTATGAAACTCACTCAAGATGGCTGCCACAGGCCCCTGCTACTGCAGAGGGGCCTTACACACATACACACTAGTAGCCAGGGTCAGGCTGGGACATAGGGATACAGTATCCATTCCGTCCCCGCCTCTGGGCCACATAGCCAGGCATGTAGAAGGTTCCAGAACCTTCCGGGCTGTGGGAGGAGTTATGTTTTGCCGCCTTTGGGAGAGTCACCTGACCTAGGAGTATAAAAGGCTTGGAGGGAAAACTTTTAGTCAGTTGGAGTCAGTTGATGAGGCACCACTGAACCTGGGAGAACCTCCGCCGGAGTATAGGCTTTAGGGCCTAGAGGGAGACCTACACTACTGCTGCTGACAGGGCTGAGGCCCTGCTGGAGTAAAATAGCTGAGGAACGCCCACCACCCACTGACCTTGCCCAGTGTGGGGGACCCAGGGAACCACCTTCAGCGTGCGGGGAGGAACATCAAGCACTCCCAGACCACCAACTCATTCCCCCCTCATGACAAGAAACTTCTGACAAGAAACTCTGACAAGAAACTTATACTAAGGAACTTCTGACAAGAAACTCCTAACCAGAAGCGCCTAAGAAGCAACCAAGCTGGAGCAGTCGCAAGACACCTTAATTTGAGGAAGCCTGACCGTCCAGCCAGGCCTGAAGCCTAAACTGCCCAACTGGGGATCACCAGGTAAAGTGCCGTACCCTGAAGCGCTAGACCTTCACCCCCTCACTATTCCTGCCTACTACTGGGCTGCCCCCAAGTACTTTTCCAGTCAGCCCTGCCCACAGGCTGCTGGTGCGTCCTGCATTCTGTCCCCCCTC
Organism: Calotriton arnoldi; assembly: GCA_963921515.1. Classification (NCBI taxonomy): domain Eukaryota; kingdom Metazoa; phylum Chordata; class Amphibia; order Caudata; family Salamandridae; genus Calotriton; species Calotriton arnoldi. The sequence continues at coordinate 68,848 of CAWUFW010019254.1, read as the reverse complement.
AGGTCACTGACCTGGTGTGGAGATCACCGCCGCGGCCGCCGCCGCCTGAGGAGAGGCACCGTGTGGTGAGGTGCGCCGTCGTGCCCTCACCGGAGGAAGCGCTGAGGTGAGGGAAGCCCCTCAGGTGTGTGTGGTGAGGTGCGCCGTCCGCGCCCTCACCGAAGCCTCCAAGGACTTGCCACTGGGCCCTGGGCCCTCATCGCCGCCGTCGCGGCCGAAGAAGTGTCCCCGCCGCCGTTGCGGCCGAAGAAGTGTCCCCGCCGCCGTCGCGGCCGAAGAATTGTCCCCGCCGCCGTCGCGGCCGAAGAAGTGTCCCCGCCGCCGTCGCGGCCGAAGAATTGCCCCCGCCGCCGTTGCGGCCCAAGAAATCGCCAGCGCGATCACCAGCGAGGCCTCCAGGCCCCGCCGACGCCGTTGCCGAGCAACCGGGGTCGCCGGGCGTGACCCCAGGAAGGCTGCGCAACGATTGGGCGCCGGCCCCGGTCACGCCCCTAGCGCTGACGGAAGCCCGGGAAGAGCCCCGGCAGTGCAGAGGGAGACGGGGAGCCGGCAGGAGAGGACTGCCGGCTCCCGCTCCCTTCCCCCGCGACCCTGAGCCCGCGCACTTACCCTACCTGATCCCGGGGGCCGGAGGAAGGTGATCCCGGCCCCCGCAACGTCCCGCTCCCAGTCCCGGAAGCCCGCAACGTGCCGTGCAGTCAAACCCTGATCCCGGGGGCCGGAGTAAGGTGATACCGGCCCCCGCAATGTCCAGCCAGTCGGGCCTGAAGGCCGAGGTACCCCTACCGGGCCCCGCCCTCCAGAACACGGGCCGGGCCTGGGGGAGTGCCAGTCGCCCTGAAGCGCGACCACCGACCAACACAACAGGTGAGCCCAGGAGGCCCCTAGGGCCCTCAAAACGCCACTGGGGGCCGGGGGCCACCATTAACCCCATAAATACTTGTGCAAACTTTCCCCATGAGGCGAGGCCCCGGAGAGGAGTGGGCCTAGCCTAGAGTTAACCCCTAAGGGTCATAGAAGCCCCAGGATACTGGACATGTCGAGGGTTCCCTACAGTATTTAATAACTTATTGCAGATGCCTATTGTAATTACTGCCTAGGCCATGCTTTTAACTGCGAAGTCTTTTTTACCACAGGGGGAAAGTATTTAATTGAATTGAGTTGAAGTGTTTTATGTTACAGGTGTACTAGAATTGCGACGCCCACTGTACTGAATGTGGGCGCGCCTAGATTAATGCAGGCCTATTTAAATGTAAAGTGAAAAGCCTTCTTTTAAGTAATTGAATATGCTAAAGTGAACTGCATGTCTAGGCCCCTGTTTTATTAACGTACCTTGAGATCATTATTAAGTGCTACGTGTAGGAGATAATTCCTGCGGCCTCTTAGTGGCCTACAATGTTGATGAGCTATGATGCTTTATTTAAAATGTGCACCAATTGAGTAATGCAATGAATTTGAATGTAGATCTGAATTAATCTGCCTCATCTAATGCCAACTTAATTTATTTATAAAAGATCTTGATTTTAAATACAAAAGCCTGGTGTGGTGTCATGTTATTGCGTTCGCATTTCTGAGTCAGAGTAAGAGTGTGCTGCACAACTGCCTTACACATTGCCTTCGCGTGCTTTCCCGCTTCGCGCCATGCTACCGTGGCGGACTCGGTAAACCCGGTTCCAACATTCGGTGTTCAGCGGTTGGATAAGGACTGGTGCTTGTGCAGCACCCTACAGTGACTCAGTGTGCGCTGCAATTAGACACCTATTGTAATGAAAGTGCTAGGAATTCTTTTGTAATTGCCGATTGTGTACATTCCTGCGTTAGACCTGCTACCTACAGTCTAGAACCCTTTCCTTAAATTGTCTGGGACCCCACCTAGGAGGATGGAGTTTGAGTTAGCCAACCTAGGAAGGTATAAGGTGACACAGCTCAAGGAGTTCTGCCTAGAGAGGGGGGTGGCCGTCAAGCGAGGCGCCAGGAAGGAGGTGCTTCAGAAAGCTTTGAGGGCATGGGTAATGGCCCACCCGGAGGGAAGAGGGGACGAGGAGCAGGGGAGGCAGACAACCCAGGAGAACTGGACCTACTGCGCATTGATGTTAGCGAGAATGTGTTGCCAGGAAGACGTTCCAGGGCAGGCAGTAGGGCGTCAGGGGGAGGTTGTCGGCAAAGGAATTTGAGGACAGAAGGGAGCAGAGGCGATTAACATTAGAACTTGCTAGGATGGAAAGGGAGCGAGAACAGGCAAGGCTAGCCATGGAGGAAAGGAAGCTTGCACATGAGCTTACCCTGAAGGAACTAGAGCTCCAAGCCTTGCAGATGGAGATGCAGGGCAAAGTGAATGGTGGCAGCGTACCTGCTGGGGTTCCACAGGAGCCCAAATTTTATCTACCAAGGGAGGTGATAGCCAGTTTGGGGAGTGATCCTGAAGGGAGTGGTGCAGGGATCTTCCAACCCAGCGAGGTGGGAGAGGCGGAGAATAGCCCAGCTAGGTCCCAGGATAGTGAGCGGGTTGTAGGGCCTCACATCCTATCCATAGGAAGGAGTGAGACGGGGAGGTGTCCCGAGGTGCCCCAACCGCAGTCTCAGGGCCTGGAGAGTTCCATAAGGGAACCCCAGGTTGGGAGCCTAGGCTGTCCCGATGGGCCATCCATGGTAGGGGATCCCCCAGTGACAGGAGAACCCGGGCGTATGTATTCAGAGCTCCAGGGGTTCTGGGGTCTGCCCAGCCACAGGATTTAGATCCTGGGCTGGGGTGCCAGGTTCAGGAGCTGCCTGACCTGGCGGGAGGGACGTCTGTAAGCAGTGTCCCTCCGGAGCTGACTCCCAGGGGTGCTTCTCCAGGTGGGAGGGTGCTGAACTCTGGGAGGGGTGCAGAGGAAGGGAGGACCCACCTCTGGCACCGGGGCAACCTAAGGGTTTAGACCCTGGGTTGGTGGATCGGATGCAGGGTCACGGCCCTGGAAGAGTGAGAGAGTGGTGGTCTGAGGGTGCCCCGCATAGGAGGAGAGGCGGAACCCCAGAAGGAGAGGTAGGGGAGGAGAGCCTCGCCCTGACTGCTGGTCAGCCTGAGGGTGTGGACCCCAGGTGGGTGGACCAGTGGCAGTTTGGAACTGCAAGGAGGAGAAGGAGAGTGGCCAACGGGCCTGGGGCTACTGCCCCCCGCTCTGTGAGACCGCAAGGGCCAGAGACATCTGGACGGCCTAGCGCCCGGTCCTGGCTGCAGCCGATTAGGGAGCGCCAGTGGGTTGGCTTCGTTGGTCCAGGGAGGTTTGAGAGAGGGAACCACCGGGTTCCAGAGTGGAGAAGGACCTGCAGGACCTTCCTGCAGCTGGGGAAAAGGCCCGCGTCCAAGTTTTCTCGCCCGAAGCAGGGAGGCCCATCAAGGCATTGATCGGTCTACCCTGGCTTTTGGCTGGGAGGGGGTTGTGTTGGACTTGGCCCTTTTTCCCAGAAATTTTTCGTTTTTCCCCTAGCCGTTTTACCATGTATGAAACTCACTCAAGATGGCTGCCACAGGCCCCTGCTACTGCAGAGGGGCCTTACACGCATACACACTAGTAGCCAGGGTCAGGCTGGGACATAGGGATACAGTATCCATTCCGTCCCCGCCTCTGGGGCGCATAGCCAGGCATGTAGAAGGTTCCAGAACCTTCCGGGCTGTGGGAGGAGTTATGTTTTGCCGCCTTTGGGAGAGTCACCTGACCTAGGAGTATAAAAGGCTTGGAGGGAAAACTTTTAGTCAGTTGGAGTCAGTTGATGAGGCACCACTGAACCTGGGAGAACCTCCGCCGGAGTATAGGCTTTAGGGCCTAGGGGAGACCTACACTACTGCTGCTGACAGGGCTGAGGCCCTGCTGGAGTAAGATAGCTGAGGAACGCCCACCACCCACTGACCTTGCCCAGTGTGAGGGGACCCAGGGAACCACCTTCAGCGTGCGGGGAGGAACATCAAGCACTCCCAGACCACAAACTCATTCCCCCCTCATGACAAGAAACTTCTGACAAGAAACTCTGACAAGAAACTTATACTAAGGAACTTCTGACAAGAAACTCCTAACCAGAAGCGCCTAAGAAGCAACCAAGCTGGAGCAGTCGCAAGACACCTTAATTTGAGGAGGCCTGACCGTCCAGCCAGGCCTGAAGCCTAAACTGCCCAACTGGGGATCACCAGGTAAAGCGCCGTACCCTGAAGCGCTAGACCTTCACCCCCTCACTATTCCTGCCTACTACTGGGCTGCCCCCAAGTACTTTTCCAGTCAGCCCTGCCCACAGGCTGCTGGTGCGTCCTGCATTCTGTCCCCCTCAGGTCACTGACCTGGTGTGGAGATCACCGCCGCGGCCGCCGCCGCCTGAGGAGAGGCACCGTGTGGTGAGGTGCGCCGTCGCGCCCTCACTGGAGGAAGCGCTGAGGTGAGGGAAGCCCCTCAGGTGTGTGTGGTGAGGTGCGCCGTCCGCGCCCTCACCGAAGCCTCCAAGGACTTGCCACTGGGCCCTGGGCCCTCATCGCCGCCGTCGCGGCCGAAGAAGTGTCCCCGCCGCCGTCGTGGCCGAAGAAGTGTCCCTGCCGCCGTCGCGGCCGAAGAATTGTCCCCGCCGCCGTCGCGGCCGAAGAAGTGTCCCCGCCGCGGCCAAAGAATTGCCCCCGCCGCCGTTGTGGACCAAGAAATCGCCAGCGCGATCACCAGCGAGGCCTCCAGGCCCCGCCGACGCCGTTGCCGAGCAACCGGGGTCGCCGGGCGTGACCCCAGGAAGACCGCGCAACGATTGGGCACCGGCCCCGGTCACGCCCCTAGCGCCGACGGAAGCCCGGGAAGAGCCCCGGCAGTGCAGAGGGAGACGGGGAGCCGGCCAGAGAGGACTGCCGGCTCCCGCTCCCTTCCCCCGCGACCCTGAGCCCGCGCACTTACCCTACCTGATCCCGGGGGCCGGAGGAAGGTGATCCCGGCCCCCGCAACGTCCTGCTCCCAGTCCCGGAAGCCCGCAACGTGCCGTGCAGTCAAACCCTGATCCCGGGGGCCGGAGTAAGGTGATACCGGCCCCCGCAACGTCCAGCCAGTCCGGCCTGAAGGCCGAGGTACCCCTACCGGGCCCCGCCCTCCAGAACACGGGCCGGGCCTGGGGGAGTGCCAGTCGCCCTGAAGCGCGACCACCGACCAACACAACAGGTGAGCCCAGGAGGCCCCTAGGTCCCACAAAACGCCACTGGGGGCCGGGGGCCACCATTAACCCCATAAATACTTGTGCAAACTTTCCCCATGAGGCGAGGCCCCGGAGAGGAGTGGGCCTAGCCTAGAGTTAACCCCTAAGGGTCATAGAAGCCCCAGTGGACACTGGACATGTCGAGGGGTTCCCTACAGTATTTAATAACTTATTGCAGATGCCTATTGTAATTACTGCCTAGGCCATGCTTTTAACTGCGAAGTCTTTTTACCACAGGGGAAAGTATTTAATTGAATTGAGTTGAAGTGTTTTATGTTACAGGTGTACTGGAATTGCGACGCCCACTGTACTGAATGTGGGCGCGCCTAGATTAATGCAGGCCTATTTAAATGTAAAGTGAAAAGCCTTCTTTTAAGTAATTGAATATGCTAAAGTGAACTGCATGTCTAGGCCCCTGTTTTATTAACGTACCTTGAGATCATTATTAAGTGCTACGTGTAGGAGATAATTCCTGCGGCCTCTTAGTGGCCTACAATGTTGATGAGCTATGATGCTTTATTTAAAATGTGCACCAATTGAGTAATGCAATGAATTTGAATGTAGATCTGAATTAATCTGCCTCATCTAATGCCAACTTAATTTATTTATAAAAGATCTTGATTTTAAATACAAAAGCCTGGTGTGGTGTCATGTTATTGCGTTCGCATTTCTGAGTCAGAGTAAGAGTGTGCTGCACAACTGCCTTACACATTGCCTTCGCGTGCTTTCCCGCTTCGGCCCACGTGGCGGACTCGGTAAACCCGGTTCCAACAGTTTCAATCTGTTGACATGGAGAACCCTGTGGGGACTCCTGGGTGTTCCTAGGTCTACTAAATAGGTAACCTCACCCTTCTGTTCAACAATGGTATGGGGTCCACTCCACTTGTCTTGAAGAGCTGCTGGGGCCACTGGCTCCAACACTCACACCTTCTGTCCTGGCTGGTAAACAGTCAGTACAGCCTTTTGGTCATGCCAGGCTTTTTGGAGTTCCTGGCTAGCCTCAAGGTTTTTAGTTGCCTTTTTCATGTACTCAGCCATCCTGGAGCGGAGACCAAGTACATAGTCCACTATGTCCTGCTTTGGGGGCTTGAGAGGTAACTCCCATCCTTCCTTCACCAGGCACAATGGACCCCTGACAGGGTGACCAAACAAAAGTTCAAAGGGCTGTAGCCAACCCCTTTTGAGGCACCTCCCTGTATGCAAATAAAAGGCAGGGCAAGAGTATGTCCCATCTTCGCCTAAGCTTCTCTGGGAGCCCTTTAATCATGCCCTTCAAGGTTTTGTTGAATCTCTCAACTAAACCATTGCATTGTGGGTGATAGGGTGTGGTGAACTTGTAAGTCACTCCACACTCCTTCCACATTGCTTTCAAGTATCCAGACATAAAGTTGGCCTCCCTGTCTGATACAACCTCCTTAGGGAAGCCTACTCTTGAGAAAATTCCCAGGAGGGCTCTTGCCACTACAGGTGCTGTAGTGGTCCTAAGGGGAATAGCCTCTGGGTACCTGGTGGCATGATCCACCACCACCAGGATAAACCTGTGCCCAGATGCTGTTTGGGGATCCATGGGACCAACAATGTCAATCCCCACCCTTTCAAAGGGAACCTCCACCACAGGTAGTGGTATCAGGGGGCCTTTGTAGTACCACCTGCCTTGCCACTGGCCTGGCAGGTTACACAGGAGCGACAAAACTCCTTGGTGTCTTCAGACATGTGGGGCCAGTGAAAGTGAGGGACAATTCTGTCCCAAGTCTTGTTCTGGCCCAGGTGACCTGCTAAAGGAATGTCATGGGCTAGGGTCAATAGGAAGCCCCTGAACTTCAGAGGTATAACCAACCTCCTGGTGGCACCAGGCTTGGGGTCTCTACACTCTGAGTACAAGAGTCCATCATCCCAATACACTGTATGGGGACCACTAGCTTTCCCAGCAGCCTCAGCAGCAGCTTGCTGTCTGAGGGGTTCAAGAGAGGGCAGCTCTGCTGCTCCTGGCTCAGATCTGCCCTGGAAGGGCCCCTGTCCCCAAGAACTCAACCTGGTCAGGTTCAAGCTCCTCTGGGACAGTTCCTTCCTCAGGACTGAGATCATCTCCCTGAAGAGACTGATCTTCCTTCTGAGCCAAGGGGGAAGGCACTGCCTTTACCCTACTACTCCTTCTCTTGGATGGCACTTGGTCCATTGTTCCAGGATCCAAGGCCTGTTCAGTGTTAGACATTTTGCTCTGTGACCTGGTCACAGCAAACACATCTGCAGGGATCCCCAGCATTTCTGCATGGGTCCTGAGCTCCACTTCTGCCCAAGCTGAAGTTTCAAGATCAGTGCCAAGCAAGCATTCAACTGGTAGGTCTGCACTTACCACAACCTTCTTAAGGCCAGTTACCCCTCCCCAGGAGAAGTTAACAACTGCCAGAGTATGGTCTGTTCTGACATTGCTAGCATTGGTCACTTGGTACATTTCACCAAGTATAATCTGCCCAGGATCCACAAGATCTTGTGTCACCATGGTGACACTTGCTCCCGTGTCCCTAAATGCCAAAGCCTCTTTTCCATTTATTAATGGCTGTTGCCTGTACTTGCCCAGATTACTGGGACTCACAGAGGAGGTCACATCCATGCCTCCATCACAGACTAGGACAGCCTGAGTGAGTTCTCTGACTAAGCCAGAGCTCATCTCAGTACCCAGGGTCAACCCTACTAAGCCCTTGGCTTGTGTACTCCCACCACCAATTGTAACTGCACTAGGGGGAACAGGTGCCTTAGGGGCATTGGTGGGGGCTGGAATAGAGTCTTTGGACTTGGTGCAATCACTGGTCCAGTGTGTCTTTTGCTTACAGACTTTGCACCATGGTTTCTTTTGGCCTTTCCCTTTGTTAGACTGGGAATCCCCACCTGAAGAAGATTTTTGGGGGCCTTGTGAAGACTTCTGGTCTTTACCCTTCTCCCCACCCTTGTCAGAGTTCTTAGAATCTTGCTTCTTGGGGTCACCACCTTGGTTCTGTACCTTCTGCCTCACCCTGGTTCTGACCCATTTGTCTGCCTTCTTTCCCAATTCTTGGGGAGAGGTCAGATCAGAGTCCACCAGGTACTGATGCAACAGCTGATTTTGACAGTTATTAAGAATCTGCTCCCTCATGATAAGATTGTACAATCCTTTGAAGTCACATACCTTACTGCCCACTAACCAACCTTCCAGAACCTTAGCAGAACAATCAACAAAGTCCACCCAGTCTTGATTCTGTGCCTTTTGGGTATCTCTGAACTTTAACCTGTATTGTTCAGTTGTTAGGCCAAACCCATCAATCAATGCACTTTTTAAGACTGGATAATTATCAGCATCCTCTTCTCTAACAGAGAGGAGCTTGTCTCTACCTTTGTCTGCAAAGGAGAGCCACAAGATTGCTGCCCACTGCTCCTGAGGGACCCTCTGCACTTTACAGGCCCTCTCCAGTGCAGAAATCCATTTGTGGATGTCATCCCCACTCTGGTAGGGAGGGACAATCTTGCTCAGGTTTCTATGGTCATAAGACCTTTCCCTATCTCTGGGGAAACTGCTGCCACCATGGGACTCTAGTCCCAACTTTTCTCTGTCTATCAGAGATCTAGGGACTCCCTGTCTATAGCCAACTGCTGTTTTCTGAGTCTCAAGCTGGGCTTGTTCATACTGAAGCAGTCTCTTTCTCCTCTCATGAGAGGATTCCCTCCTATGAGAAGAGACAGAGGTCCCTATTGAGGTGTCAGAGTGGTTAGACTCCTGAGAAGGAGATCTAGACCTTCTGGGCACACTCACAACTCTTCCTGCTGGGACAAAGGTGAGGTCATTCTGATCCTCCTCTTCCTCCACAGGAATAGCTGGGTTTTCCAGGTCAAGGTCATTGTCACCTTCCTGGCCAGTTTCAGAGGGGGGGCCCTGGGTTTCTTCACCCCTGGCCCCTTCCTCATCTTCTGCCCCACCCTCTCTGCCTACCCCTTCAGACCCTAGGGGTCCTCTGAGTTCATCTGACAGAAGTACCTGTCTGAGGTGTTGGGTGCTGGCACTTTTGCCTGTCTTCAGCTTCCTAGTATTGCATAATGCTCTCAATTCCAAGAATGGGAGATCATCATACTTGGGAGGGAAGAAGCCCACTGGCTTCTGGCAAGGACCCACTGGTTCCTGGCCTTGAAGACATCACTAGTGAGGTGTGGTGTATGCACTACCTACTCTAGTGTGGCCTACTAAACTCTCTTGAGTTGTAGAAAGGGTGTGCTAGCCCTTAACACACAACTCTAAGTTCAGTAGAACTTACTGTATACTAAGCTTGTATTTATATGTACCTAAGGTACCCTTAGTGGTTTTCAGTTGATCAATTCAATTGAGATTATCTGGTAAAACAATAGCAAGCTGGAATCCCACACGCTGCACACCAATGTGAGAAGTTGGCCTGGTATATGCTGTCCACTAATTATAGTGGGCACCTTGCACCAGTCCAAACAACCCCTTATTGGAGATAGGTTAAAGACAACCTTTATTGAAAGCTATCCTAGTGGTAGCTATGGAGAGCAGCCTTCAGGCTAAGTCTTGAAGGAATGTAAAGCAGCCTGTTTTACCAGTCTATAATCTCTTGAGTGACCAAATGAAAGAGGACCACACCAGGTATATATATAAAATATATGTATTTATTGCTAAACACACCCCTCTAGTCTCTTTATGAGGCTAGAGTTCGAAATACATAAGTTACAAGTCAGTTATCAACAGTAATAGCACAAATACACGTTTGGACCCTAGGGGCGTACCAAACCATATACCAATAAAGTGGTATAAGAACCACGACTGAGCTAGACACAAGGCCTAGAGCCTGTAGAAGTGCTTGGACCCCAAGGAACCACCCAAGGTAGTGACACAGGGGACCCACGGGGGACCGCGTGCAGTGTGAGAACACAGCCGCGAGCCACCGTTAACTTCTATGGGGAAAGTCGCGGTTGGAATTTTAAAAGGAAAGGACACTTAGAAGAGGACTTGGAGCAAATCCCTTTAGAACTGGGCAGTTCTAGAGTCAATACCCACGGGAGCACCGGAGTACTCGAGTTACCTCACCCAGGGAAGCCGGGTGCATAGGTGTCTTTTGTCGTCGGGTTTCGTCGTCGTTTTCAATGGCGATCTGCTGCAGCAGGCTGCTGGCGGCCAAGTCGAAAGTGTCCGGGTGGATCCAAGGGTGGATCGAAGATCTGAAGAACCTGAAAGCAGAGGGGACAGAGTCTGGGTCACTAGCCAGTGACCAGGAAGGCGATGAGCAGATGCCCACCGGTGTCGGGTGCTTCAGGTAGGTTGATGGTCGTCTTGACTCTTCAGCCACGAGGTCCAGGAGGCGTCGACGACAACCAGGAGCTGGATTCGAGCTGTCCCACGACGTCTGTCGATTGCTGAGGTGTCGGCGACCGGATTGGACCCAACAAGCCTTGGCAACGGCAAGTCTTGTGGAAACAGAAGAAAGGACGGTGATGCAGACCAGCAAGCTCTGAGGGACTCACCCAGTGAGGGTAAGTCATGGCACGTCTGGAGCAACCAGAAAAGCCCAAGCAGAAAAAGAGTTGCCTTCGGGAGGGCCCACTAGCCAACGGACTAGTGACCGCGAAGGAGCCTCGAGTGGACGCACTTGGAGCTGGCTCACGGGACACTCGTGGAGTGGAGGCCAGTGATCTTCGGTGCAGTCGGTGCTGGAGGCGGGGGCTACTCGGAGCCCAAAGCACAACTTCGTGGGAGACCAGGAAGAGGATGCACTTGCAAAAGTTCTCGGTGTCCAGGGGTCATGGTTCCACGTTACCCACGACAGCTACGGGCCTCAGCTTCGCTGGGGACTCAGGGCAGCCTCGGGAAGTCTGGAAATCTACGCTCTGGTGTTGCAAAGACTTCGGCGTCCGGCGGGAGCTTCAGCGATGCAGACCGGACAATTGCTTCTTAGGTGCCTGCCAAGCAGGGAGTCACTCCTTGACCCCAAGGGAGATTCTTCAGTCCTCTAATCTTGAAGTAGAGCGTCGAAGGTCCAGGATTCAGTGTCAGAGTTTCGTCCAGGGTAATCTAAAGTCCTAAGGACTGGGGTCCCATACTTATACTAAGTTAGGGGTTGGACATACTCTGGGGACCCACCTATGGGAGGGTCAGGGAAGAGGGTGGTTACACCCATTCCCTTTGTCCAGTTTCGCGCCAGGGCAGGGGCTGGAAGCCCCTGAACCGGTTTGAACTGGGGTATGCACAGGGACACCAAATGTGCCCCCAGTGCAGGACTTCAAAGCACCAGAGAGTGCTCCCGCCCAGCCCCAATACACATTATCCTGTCTGGGGAGGTGGTTACACCTCCCTTGGACAGGAAACCTATTGTCCAGGCCTCCCCTGCCGGAGTTTCAGTCAGCAGCAGGAGGCCAGACCCGTGTCGGTGGCAGTGGCATCCATTTTGTGATGCCAGGGCTCTGTAAAGAAGTTACCGGGTAGGCCGGTGTGTACATGTCTCTCCCTCTAGAAGGGTGGAATGCTACCCCTGCCGCCAGAACTGGCGGGGGGTAGTATTCAAGATGTTTGACACCAAACACGACATGTTTCCGTGCAGCCATCCCAAAGTTAGCATTTACCGCGAGGATATAATGCACTTAAGAGTATATGGTCAGGCTGCACTACAAACAGCATCAGAGAAGGGTCTCCGAACGCTGCAGAGGGGCTCTGCTCATGCAGGGGCACCCTCTCACATAGGAACCAAGCACTCTGCCTTCAGGATTGATAAGGCCTGCCATAGGAGTGACTTATAGGTTTATATGTGTGTATATATGTAGTGATATAGGTAACCTATATCACAGTAAGAGTGCATGCACCACCTTACCCAGGCTGCAGTAGCAGACCTGGTGGTGTCATTTTGGCTGGCCTTCCAGGGGTGGCATAATACATGCTTCAGCCCCTGGCAGGTCCTCTGAGGTACCTATGCCCTGGGTACATAGTATACCATATACTAGGGACTTATAAGGGCACTCCAGATTCCAATCAGAGATGTACCTAAGGTACATGGAAACCATTTTAGAGAGGAAGCAGCTAGGCTGGGGTTCTGATTAGCAGGGCCCCAGCCAGACTAAAGTCGAAAAACAGTGAAGCATCAGCAAAAGTGGGGGTACCCATGTGAAGCAGATCCTACTCTCCTACACAACCCCCCAAACGTAGGGACATTAAACTAACCTTGTCCAGTTGAGTCTTCATGTTCTAAGTGGAAGTACCTAGAGAGTCCATCTGCATTGGCATGGTTACTCCCAGGTCTATGTTCCACTGTAAAGTCCATCCCCTGTAGGGAAATGGACCACCTAAGCAGTTTGGGGTTTTCACCCTTCATTTGTTTTAGCCATAAGAGCGGCTTATGGTCTGTTTGAACAAGGAAGTGAGTACCAAACAAGTATGGTCTCAACTTCTTCAGAGCCCAGACCACAGCAAAGGCCTCCCTCTCAATGGCTGACCAACGTTTCTCTCTAGGGGTCAGCCTTCTGCTAATAAAAGCTACTGGCTGATCCTGACCTTCATCATTCAATTGTGACAGTACAGCCCCTACCCCCAATTCAGATGCATCTGTTTGGACAATGAACTTCTTGGAGTAATCAGGACTCTGTAGAATGGGAGCAGTGCACATGGCCTGCTTCAGGTCATCAAATGCCTTTTGACAGCTAACTGTCCACTGAACCTTTTTGGGCATTTTCTTGGAAGTTAAGTCATTCAGGGGTGTCACTATTGATCCATACCCCTTGACAAATCTCCTATAGTACCCAGTCAGGCCTAAAAAGGCTCTCACCTGAGTCTGGGTAGTTGGAGCAGTCCAGTCCATGATGGTCTGGATCTTGCTCTGTAATGGTTGAACCTGGCCTCCACCCACAAGGTGGCCCAGGTACACAACCTGACTCTGCCCTATCTGGCACTTTGTGGCCTTGATAGTTAGGCCTGCTTTCTGCAGGGCCTGCAAAACATTTCTGAGGTGGACCAGGTGATCCTCCCAGGTGGAGCTAAAGACAGCAATATCATCTAGATATGCTGCACTATAGGCTTCCAGACCTGTAAGGACTGTATTCACCAACCTCTGAAAAGTGGCAGGTGCATTCTTCAATCCAAAGGGCATTACCACAAATTGATAATGCCCACTAGGGGTTGAGAATGCTGTCTTTGGCTTTGCATCATCAGCTAGCCTGATCTGCCAGTAGCCAGCTGTTAGGTCAAATGTGCTTAGATACTTGGCTGAGGCCAAAGTGTCTATTAGCTCATCTGCCCTGGGTATTGGATGGGCATCAGTCCTAGTGACTGCATTGAGACCCCTGTAGTCCACACAAAACCTCATCTCTCTTTTCCCACCACTGGTGTGAGGTTTTGGCACAAGGACCACTGGACTAGCCCAAGGGCTATCTGAGGGTTCAATAACTCCCAAATCCAACATCTTCTGGACTTCTGTCCTGATACAGTCCCTGACATGGTCAGGTTGCCTATAAATCTTATTTTTAATAGGCAGACTGTCCCCAGTGTCCACTTCATGAGTGCACCAGGTGGTCTGACTTGGTGTCAGAGAGAATATATGCCTGAACTGATTGAGCACCTGTCTGCAATCAGTTTGCTGCTGGGCAGTGAGGCTGCCTGCCAAGGCTACACCATCCACTGACCCATCATCAGGGTTCTGTGAGAGCAGGTCAGGGAGTGGGTCACTCTCTTCCTCCTGTCCCTCATCAGTAGCCATGAGCAAGCCCATGTCTGCCCTGTCCACATATGGTTTCAATCTGTTGACATGGAGAACCCTGTGGGGACTCCTGGGTGTTCCTAGGTCTACTAAATAGGTAACCTCACCCTTCTGTTCAACAATGGTATGGGGTCCACTCCATTTGTCTTGGAGAGCTGCTGGGGCCACTGGCTCCAACACCCACACCTTCTGTCCTGGCTGGTAAACAGTCAGTACAGCCTTTTGGTCATGCCAGGCTTTTGGAGTTCCTGGCTAGCCTCAAGGTTTTTAGTTGCCTTTTTCATGTACTCAGCCATCCTGGAGCGGAGACCAAGTACATAGTCCACTATGTCCTGCTTTGGGGGCTTGAGAGGTAACTCCCATCCTTCCTTCACCAGGCACAATGGACCCCTGACAGGGTGACCAAACAAAAGTTCAAAGGGCTGTAGCCAACCCCTTTTGAGGCACCTCCCTGTATGCAAATAAAAGGCAGGGCAAGAGTATGTCCCATCTTCGCCTAAGCTTCTCTGGGAGCCCTTTAATCATGCCCTTCAAGGTTTTGTTGAATCTCTCAACTAAACCATTGCATTGTGGGTGATAGGGTGTGGTGAACTTGTAAGTCACTCCACACTCCTTCCACATTGCTTTCAAGTATCCAGACATAAAGTTGGCACCCCTGTCTGATACAACCTCCTTAGGGAAGCCCACTCTTGAGAAAATTCCCAGGAGGGCTCTTGCCACTACAGGTGCTGTAGTGGTCCTAAGAGGAATAGCCTCTGGGTACCTGGTGGCATGATCCACCACCACCAGGATAAACCTGTGCCCAGATGCTGTTTGGGGATCCATGGGACCAACAATGTCAATCCCCACCCTTTCAAAGGGAACCCCCACCACAGGTAGTGGTATCAGGGGGCCTTTGTAGTGCCACCTGCCTTGCCACTGGCCTGGCAGGTTACACAGGAAGCGACAAAACTCCTTGGTGTCTTCAGACATGTGGGGCCAGTGAAAGTGAGGGACAATTCTGTCCCAAGTCTTGTTCTGGCCCAGGTGACCTGCTAAAGGAATGTCATGGGCTAGGGTCAATAGGAAGCCCCTGAACTTCAGAGGTATAACCAACCTCCTGGTGGCACCAGGCTTGGGGTCTCTACACTCTGAGTACAAGAGTCCATCATCCCAATACACTGTATGGGGACCACTAGCTTTCCCAGCAGCCTCAGCAGCAGCTTGCTGTCTGAGGGGTTCAAGAGAGGGGCAGCTCTGCTGCTCCTGGCTCAGATCTGCCCTGGAAGGGCCCCTGTCCCCAAGAACTCAACCTGGTCAGGCTCAAGCTCCTCTGGGACAGTTCCTTCCTCAGGACTGAGATCATCTCCCTGAAGAGACTGATCTTCCTTCTGAGCCAAGGGGGAAGGCACTGCCTTTACCCTACTACTCCTTCTCTTGGATGGCACTTGGTCCATTGTTCCAGGATCCAAGGCCTGTTCAGTGTTAGACATTTTGCTCTGTGACCTGGTCACAGCAAACACATCTGCAGGGATGCCCAGCATTTCTGCATGGGTCCTGAGCTCCACTTCTGCCCAAGCTGAAGTTTCTAGATCATTGCCAAGCAAGCATTCAACTGGTAGGTCTGCACTTACCACAACCTTCTTAAGGCCAGTTACCCCTCCCCAGGAGAAGTTAACAACTGCCAGAGTATGGTCTGTTCTGACATTGCTAGCATTGGTCACTTGGTACATTTCACCAAGTATAATCTGCCCAGGATCCACAAGATCTTGTGTCACCATGGTGACACTTGCTCCTGTGTCCCTAAATGCCAAAGCCTCTTTTCCATTTATTAATGGCTGTTGTCTGTACTTGCCCAGATTACTGGGACTCACAGAGGAGGTCACATCTATGCCTCCATCACATACTAGGACAGCCTGAGTGAGTTCTCTGACTAGGCCAGAGCTCATCTCAGTACCCAGGGTCAACCCTACTAAACCCTTGGCTTGTGTACTCCCACCACCAATTGTAACTGCACTAGGGGAACAGGTGCCTTAGGGGCATTGGTGGGGGCTGGAATAGAGTCTTTGGACTTGGTGCAATCACTGGTCCAGTGTGTCTTTTGCTTACAGACTTTGCACCATGGTTTCTTTTGGCCTTTCCCTTTGTTAGACTGTGAATCCCCACCTGAAGAAGATTTTGGGGGCCTTGTGAAGACTTCTGGTCTTTACCCTTCTCCCCACCCTTGTCAGAGTTCTTAGAATCTTGCTTCTTGGGGTCACCACCTTGGTTCTGTACCTTCTGCCTCACCCTGGTTCTGACCCATTTGTCTGCCTTCTTTCCCAATTCTTGGGGAGAGGTCAGATCAGAGTCCACCAGGTACTGATGCAACAGCTGATTTTGACAGTTATTAAGAATCTGCTCCCTCATGATAAGATTGTACAATCCTTTGAAGTCACATACCTTACTGCCCACTAACCAACCTTCCAGAGCCTTAGCAGAACAATCAACAAAGTCCACCCAGTCTTGATTCTGTGCCTTTTGGGTATCTCTGAACTTTAACCTGTATTGTTCAGTTGTTAGGCCAAACCCATCAATCAATGCACTTTTTAAGACTGGGTAATTATCAGCATCCTCTTCTCTAACAGAGAGGAGCTTGTCTCTACCTTTGTCTGCAAAGGAGAGCCACAAGATTGCTGCCCACTGCTCCTGAGGGACCCTCTGTACTTTACAGGCCCTCTCCAGTGCAGAAATCCATTTGTGGATGTCATCCCCACTCTGGTAGGGAGGGACAATCTTGCTCAGGTTTCTATGGTCATAAGACCTTTCCCTATCTCTGGGGAAACTGCTGCCACCATGGGACTCTAGTCCCAACTTTTTCTCTGTCTATAGAGATCTAGGGACTCCCTGTCTATAGCCAACTGCTGTTTTCTGAGCTCAAGCTGGGCTTGTTCATACTGAAGCAGTCTCTTTCTCCTCTCATGAGAGGATTCCCTCCTATGAGAAGAGACAGAGGTCCCTATTGAGGTGTCAGAGTGGTTAGACTCCTGAGAAGGAGATCTAGACCTTCTGGGCACACTCACAACTCTTCCTGCTGGGACAAAGGTGAGGTCATTCTGATCCTCCTCTTCCTCCACAGGAATAGCTGGGTTTTCCAGGTCAAGGTCATTGTCACCTTCCTGGCCAGTTTCAGAGGGGGCCCTGGGTTTCTTCACCCCTGGCCCCTTCCTCATCTTCTGCCCCACCCTCTCTGCCTACCCCTTCAGACCCTAGGGGTCCTCTGAGATCATCTGACAGAAGTACCTGTCTGAGGTGTTGGGTGCTGGCACTTTTGCCTGTCTTCAGCTTCCTAGTATTGCATAATGCTCTCAATTCCAAGAATGGGAGATCATCATACTTGGAGGAAGAAGCCCACTGGCTTCTGGCAAGGACCCACTGGTTCCTGGCCTTGAAGACATTACTAGTGAGGTGTGGTGTATGCACTACCTACTCTAGTGTGGCCTACTAAACTCTCTTGAGTTGTAGAAAGGGTGTGCTAGCCCTTAACACACAACTCTAAGTTCAGTAGAACTTACTGTATACTAAGCTTGTATTTATATGTACCTAAGGTACCCTTAGTGGTTTTCAGTTGATCAATTCAATTGAGATTATCTGGTAAAACAATAGCAAGCTGGAATCCCACACGCTGCACACCAATGTGAGAAGTTGGCCTGGTATATGCTGTCCACTAATTATAGTGGGCACCTTGCACCAGTCCAAACAACCCCTTATTGGAGATAGGTTAAAGACAACCTTTATTGAAAGCTATCCTAGTGGTAGCTATGGAGAGCAGCCTTCAGGCTAAGTCTTGAAGGAATGTAAAGCAGCCTGTTTTACCAGTCTATAATCTCTTGAGTGACCAAATGAAAGAGGACCACACCAGGTATATATATAAAATATATGTATTTAGTCGTAAACACACCACTCTAGTCTCTTTATGAGGCTAGAGTTCGAAGTACATACGTTACAAGTCAGTTATCAACAGTAATAGCACAAATACACGTTTGAGCCCTAGGGGCGTACCAAACCATATACCAATAAAGTGGTATAAGAACCACGACTGAGCTAGACACAAGGCCTAGAGCCTGTAGAAGTGCTTGGACCACAAGGAACCACCCAAGGTAGTGACACAGGGGACCCACGGGGGACGCGTGCAGTGTGAGAACACAGCCGCGAGCCACCGTTAACTTCTATGGGGAAAGTCGCGGTTGGAATTTTAAAAGGAAAGGACACTTAGAAGAGGACTTGGAGCAAATCCCTTTAGAACTGGGCAGTTCTAGAGTCAATACCCACGGGAGCACCGGAGAACTCGAGTTACCTCACCCAGGGAAGCCGGGTGCCTAGGTGTCGTTTGTCGTCGGGTTTCGTCGTCGTTTTCAATGGCGATCTGCTGCAGCAGGCTGCTGGCGGCCAAGTCGAAAGTGTCCGGGTGGATCCAAGGGTGGATCGAAGATCTGAAGAACCTGAAAGCAGAGGGGACAGAGTCTGGGCCACTAGCCAGTGACCAGGAAGGCGATGAGCAGATGCCCACCGGTGTTGGGTGCTTCCGGTAGGTTGACGGTCATCTTGACTCTTCAGCCACGAGGTCCAGGAGGCATCGACGACGACCAGGAGCTGGATTCGAGCTGTCCCACGACGTCTGTCGATTGCTGAGGTGTCGGCGACCGGATTGGACCCAACAAGCCTTGGCAACGGCAAGTCTCGTGGAAATAGAGAAAGGACGTGATGCAGACCAGCAAGGTCTGAGGGACTCACCCAGCGAGGGTAAGTCAGGGCACGTCTGGCGCAACCAGGAAAGCCCAAGCAGAAGAAGAGTTGCCTTCGGGAGGGCCCACTAGCCAACGGACTAGCGACCGCGAAGGAGCCTCGAGTGGACGCACTTGGAGCTGGCTCACGGGACACTCGTGGAGTGGAGGCCAGTGATCTTCGGTGCAGTCGGTGCTGGAGGCGAGGGCTACTGGGAGCCCAAAGCACAACTTCGTGGAAGACCAGGAAGAGGATGCACTTACAAAAGTTCTTGGTGTCCAGGGGTCATGGTTCCACGTTACCCACGACAGCTACGGGCCTCAGCTTCGCTGGGGACTCAGGGCAGCCTCGGGAAGTCTGGAAATCCACCTCTGGTGTTGCAAAGACTTCGGTGTCCGGCGGGAGCTTCAGCGATGCAGACCGGACAATTGCTTCTTAGGTGCCTGCCAAGCAGGGGAGTCACTCCTTGACCCCAAGGGAGATTCTTCAGTCCTCTAATCTTAAAGTAGAGCGTCGAAGGTCCAGGATTCAGTGTCAGAGTTTCGTCCAGGGTAATCTAAAGTCCTAAGGACTGGGGTCCCATACTTATACTAAGTTAGGGGGTTGGACATACTCTGGGGCCCCACCTATGGGAGGGTCAGGGAAGAGGGGTGGTTACACCCATTCCCTTTGTCCAGTTTCATGCCAGGGCAGGGGCTGGAAGCCCCTGAACCGGTTTGAACTGGGGTATGCACAGGTACACCAAATGTGCCCCCAGTGCAGGACTTCAAAGCACCAGAGAGTGCTCCCGCCCAGCCCCAATACACATTATCCTGTCTGGGGAGGTGGTTACACCTCCCTTGGACAGGAAACCTATTGTCCAGGCCTCCCCTGCCAGAGTTCCAGTCAGCAGCAGGAGGCCAGACCCGTGTCTGTGGCAGTGGCATCCATTTTGTGATGCCAGGGCTCTGTAAAGAAGTTACCGGGTAGGCCGGTGTGTACATGTCTCTCCCTCTAGAAGGGTGGAATGCTACCCCTGCCGCCAGAACTGGCGGGGGGTAGTATTCCAAGATGTTTGACACCAAACACTACATGTTTCCGTGCAGCCATCCCAAAGTTAGCATTTACCGCGAGGATATAATGCACTTAAGAGTATATGGTTAGGCTGCACTACAAACAGCATCAGAGAAGGGTCTCCGAACGCTGCAGAGGGGCTCTGCTCATGCAGGGGCACCCTCTCACATAAGAACCAAGCACTCTGCCTTCAGGATTGATAAGGCCTGCCATAGGAGTGAGGTATAGGTTTATATTTGTCTATATAGGTAGTGATACAGGTAACCTATATCACAGTAAGGGGTGCATGCACCACCTTACCCAGGCTGCAGTAGCAGACTGGTGGTGTCATTTTGGCTGGCCTTCCAGGGGTGGCATAATACATGCTTCAGCCCCTGGCAGGCCTCTGGGGTACCTATGCCCTGGGTACATAGTATACCATATACTAGGGACTTATAAGGGCACTCCAGATTCCAATCAGAGATGTACCTAAGGTACATGGAAACCATTTTAGAGAGGAAGCAGCTAGGCTGGGGTTCTGATTAGCAGGGCCCCAGCCAGACTAAAGTCGAAAAACAGTGAAGCATCAGCAAAAAGTGGGGGTACCCATGTGAAGCAGATCCTACTCTCCTACACCCTGTTCCCTTTTTTTGCACCTTTCTAGACTACTTCTGCATTTCTGTTCCTTCTTTCTGCACTTCTCTTGCCTCTTTCTACATTTCTGTTGCTTCTTTCTGCACCCCTCTTCCCTCTTTCTGCACCTCTCTTGCCTCTTTCTGCATCTCTTTTGCCTCTTTCTATACTTCTCTTGCCTCTTTCTGCACCTCTGTTGCTAGTTTCTGCACTTCTCTAGAATCTTTCTTCATTTCTGTTCCTTCTTTCTGTACTTCTCTTGCCTCTTTCTACATTTCTGTTGCTTCTTTCTGCACCCCTCTTCCCTCCACCTCTCTTGCCTCTTTCTGCATCTCTTTTGCCTCTTTCTATACTTCTCTTGCCTCTTTCTGCAACTCTGTTGCTAGTTTCTGCACTTCTCTAGACTCTTTCTTCATTTATGTTCCTTCTTTCTGCACTTCTCTTGCCTCTTTCTACATTTCTGTTGCTTCTTTCTGCAATTCTCTTTCCTCTTTCTGCACCTCTCTTCCCTCTTTCTGCACCTCTCTTGCCTCTTTCTGTACCTCTCTTGCCTCTTTCTGCAGTTCTCTTGTCCCTTTCTGCACCTCTGTTGCTTCTTTCTGCACCTCTGTTGTCTCTTTCTGTACCTCACTTGCTTCTTTCTGCACCCCTCTTGCCTCTTTCTATACCCCTCTTCCCTCTTACTTCACCTCTCTTGCCTTTTTCTGCACTCCTGTTCTCTCTTTCTGCACTTTTCTTCCCTGTTTCTATGCCTCTCTTGTCTCTTTCTGGACTTCTCATGCCTCTTTCTGCACCTCTGTTCCTTTATATGCACTTCTCTTGCCTCTTTCTACTTTTCTGTTGTTTCTTTCTGCACTTCTATTGCCTCTTTCTGCACCCCCTGCTTCTTTCTGCACTTCTCTTTGCCTCTTTCTGCAACTCTGTTGCTTCTTTCTGCACTTTTCTTGCTTCTTTATGCACCTCTCTTGCCTCTTTCTGCACCCCTCTTCCCTCTTTCTGCACCCCTCTTAATGCACATCTCTTGCCATTTTCTGCACCCCTGTTCCCTCTTTTTGCACCTCTCTAGACTTTTTCTGCATGTCTGTTCCTTCTTTCTCCACTTCTCTTGCCTCTTTCTACATTTCTGTTGCTTCTTTCTGCACTTCTCTTTCTACTTTCTGCACCCCTCTTCCCTCTTTCTGCACCTCTCTTGCCTCTTCCTGTACCTCTCTTGCCCCTTTATGCGCCTCTGTTGCTTCTTTCTGCACTTCTCTTGCATTTTTATGCACCTCTCTTGCCTCTTTCTGCACCCCTCTTCCCTTTCTGCTCCCCTCTTCCCTCTATCTGCACATCTCTTGCTATTTTCTGCACCCCTGTTCCCTCTTTTTGCACCACTCTAGACTATTTCTGCAATTCTGTTCCTTCTTTCTGCACTTCTCTTGCCTCTTTCTACATTTCTGTTCCTTCTTTCTGCACTTCTCTTGCCTCTTTCTACATTTCTGTTGCTTCTTTCTGCACCCCTCTTCCCTCTTTCTGCACCTCTCTTGCCTCTTTCTGCCATCTCTTTTGCCTCTTTCTATACTTCTCTTGCCTCTTTCTGCACCTCTGTTGCTAGTTTCTGCACTTCTCTTGTCCCTTTCTGCACCTCTGTTGCTTCTTTCTGCACCTCTGTTGTCTCTTTCTGTACCTCACTTGCTTCTTTCTGCACCCCTCTTGCCTCTTTCTGCACCCCTCTTCCCTCTTACTTTACCTCTCTTGCCTTTTTCTGCACCCCTGTTCTCTCTTTCTGCACTTCTCTTCCCTGTTTCTATGCCTCTCTTGTCTCTTTCTGCACTTCTCATGCCTCTTTCTGCACCTCTGTTCCTTTATATGCACTTCTCTTGCCTCTTTCTACATTTCTGTTGCTTCTTTCTGCACTTCTATTGCCTCTTTCTGCACCCCCCTGCTTCTTTCTGCACTTCTCTTTGCCTCTTTCTGCAACTCTGTTGCTTCTTTCTGCACTTTTCTTGCCTCTTTCTGCACCCCTCTTCCCTCTTTCTGCACCCCTCTTAATGCACATCTCTTGCCATTTTCTGCACCCCTGTTCCCTCTTTTTGCACCTCTCTAGACTTTTTCTGCATGTCTGTTCCTTCTTTCTCCACTTCTCTTGCCTATTTCTACATTTCTGTTTCTTCTTTCTGCACTTCTCTTTCTACTTTCTGCACCCCTCTTCCCTCTTTCTGCACCTCTCTTGCCTCTTTCTGCACCTCTCTTGCCTCTTTCTGCAGTTCTCTTGCCCCTTTCTGCGCCTCTGTTGCTTCTTTCTGCACTTCTCTTGCTTTTTTATGCACCTCTCTTGCCTCTTTCTGCACCCCTCTTCCCTCTTTCTGCTCCCCTCTTCCCTCTTCCCTCTATCTGCACATCTCCTCCTATTTTCTGCACCCCTGTTCCCTCTTTTTGCACCTTTCTAGACTACTTCTGCATTTCTGTTCCTTCTTTCTGCACTTCTCTTGCCTCTTTCTACATTTCTGTTGCTTCTTTCTGCACCCCTCTTCCCTCTTTCTGCACCTCTCTTGCCTCTTTCTGCATCTCTTTTGCCTCTTTCTATACTTCTCTTGCCTCTTTCTGCAACTCTGTTGCTAGTTTCTGCACTTCTCTAGACTCTTTCTTCATTTCTGTTCCTTCTTTCTGCACTTCTCTTGCCTCTTTCTACATTTCTGTTGCTTCTTTCTGCAATTCTCTTTCCTCTTTCTGCACCTCTCTTCCCTCTTTCTGCACCTCTCTTGCCTCTTTCTGTACCTCTCTTGCCTCTTTCTGCAGTTCTCTTATCCCTTTCTGCACCTCTGTTGCTTCTTTCTGCACCTCTGTTGTCTCTTTCTGTACCTCACTTGCTTCTTTCTGCACTTCTATTGCCTCTTTCTGCACCCCCCTGCTTCTTTCTGCACTTCTCTTTGCCTCTTTCTGCAACTCTGTTGCTTCTTTCTGCACTTTTCTTGCTTCTTTATGCACCTCTCTTGCCTTTTTCTGCACCCCTCTTCCCTCTTTCTGCACTCCTCTTAATGCACAACTCTTGCCATTTTCTGCACCCGTTTCCTCTTTTTGCACCTCTCTAGACTTTTTCTGCATGTCTGTTCCTTCTTTCTCCACTTCTCTTGCCTCTTTCTACATTTCTGTTGCTTCTTTCTGCACCCCTCTTTCCTCTTTCTGCACCTCTCTTGCCTCTTTCTGCCATCTCTTTTGCCTCTTTCTATATTTCTCTTGCCTCTTTCTGCACCTCTGTTGCTAGTTTCTGCACTTCTCTTGTCCCTTTCTGCACCTCTGTTGCTTCTTTCTGCACCTCTGTTGTCTCTTTCTGTACCTCACTTGCTTCTTTCTGCACCCCTCTTGCCTCTTTCTGCACCCCTCTTCCCTCTTACTTTACCTCTCTTGCCTTTTTCTGCACCCCTGTTCTCTCTTTCTGCACTTCTCTTCCCTGTTTCTATGCCTCTCTTGTCTCTTTCTGCACTTCTCATGCCTCTTTCTGCACCTCTGTTCCTCTATATGCACTTCTCTTGCCTCTTTCTACATTTCTGTTGCTTCTTTCTGCACTTCTATTGCCTCTTTCTACTCCCCGTGCTTCTTTCTGCACTTCTCTTTGCCTCTTTCTGCAACTCTGTTGCTTCTTTCTGCACTTTTCTTGCTTCTTTATGCACCTCTCTTCCCTCTTTCTGCACCCCTCTTCCCTCTTTCTACACCCCTCTTAATGCACATCTCTTGCCATTTTCTGCACCCCTGTTCCCTCTTTTTGCACCTCTCTAGACTTTTTCTGCATGTCTGTTCCTTCTTTCTCCACTTCTCTTGCCTCTTTCTACATTTATGTTGCTTCTTTCTGCACTTCTCTTTCTACTTTCTGCATCCCTCTTCCCTCTTTCGGCACCTCTCTTGCCTCTTTCTGTCCCTCTCTTGCCTCTTTCTGCAGTTCTCTTGCCCCTTTCTGTGCCTCTGTTGCTTCTTTCTGCACTTCTCTTGCTTTTTTATGCACCTCTCTTGCCTCTTTCTGCACCCCTCTTCCCTCTTTCTGCTCCCCTCTTCCCTCTATCTGCACATCTCTTGCTATTTTCTGCACCCCTGTTCCCTCTTTTTGCACCTCTCTAGACTATTTCTGCATTTCTGTTCCTTCTTTCTGCACTTCTCTTGCCTCTTTCTACATTTCTATTGCTTCTTTCTGCATCCCTCTTCTCTCTTTCTGCACCTCGCTTGCCTCTTTCTGCATCTCTTTTGCCTCTTTCTATACTTCTCTTGCCTCTTTCTGCACCTCTGTTGCTAGTTTCTGCACTTCTCTTGTCCCTTTCTGCACCTCTGTTGCTTCTTTCTGCACTTCTCTTTCCGCTTTCTGCACCCCTCTTGCTTCTTTCTGCACCTCTGTTGGTTCTTTCTGTACCCCTCCTACCTCTTTCTGCACCCTTCTTCACTCTTTCTGCACCTCTCTTGCCTTTTTCTGCACCCCTGTTCCCTATTTTTGCACTTCTCTTGCCTGTTTTTGCACTTCTCTTTGCCTCTTTCTGCAACTCTGTTCCTTCTTTCTGCACTTCTTTTGCTTCTTTATGCACCTCTTGCCTCTTTCTGCACCCCTCTTCCCTCTTTCTGCACCCCTTTTAATGCACATCACTTGCCATTTTCTGTACCCCGTTCCCTCTTTTTGCACCTCTCTAGACTTTTTCTGCATTTCTGTTCCTTCTTTCTCCACTTCTCTTGCCTCTTTCTACATTTCTGTTGCTTCTTTCTGTACTTCTCTTTCTACTTTCTGCACCCCTCTTCCCTCTTTCTGCACCTCTCTTGCCTCTTTCTGCACCTCTCTTGCTCTTTCTGCAGTTCTCTTGCCCCTTTCTGCACCTCTGTTTCTTCTTTCTGCACTTCTCTTGCTTTTTTATGCACCTCTCATGCCTCTTTCTGCACCCCTCTTCCCTCTTTCTGCTCCCCTCTTCCCTCTATCTGTACATCTCTTGCTATTTTCTGCACCCCTGTTCCCTCTTTTTGCACCTCTCTAGACTATTTCTGCATTTCTGTTCCTTTTTTCCTCACTTCTCTTGCCTCTTTCTACATTTCTGTTGCCTCTATCTGCACCCCTCTTTCTGCAGCTCTCTTGCCTCTTTCTGCATCTCTTTTGCCTCTTTCTATACTTCTCTTGCCTCTTTCTGCACCTCAGTTGCTAGTTTCTGCACTTCTCTAGACGCTTTCTTCATTTCTGTTCCTTCTTTCTCCACTTCTCTTGCCTCTTTCTACATTTCTGTTGCTTCTTTCTGCACTTCTCTTTCCTCTTTCTGCACCCCTCTTCCCTCTTTCTGCACCTCTCGTGTCCCTTTCTGCACCTCTGTTGCTTCTTTCTGCACCTCTGTTGTCTCTTTCTGTACCTCACTTGCTTGTTTCTGCACTCCTCTTGCCTCTTTCTGCACCCCTCTTCCCTCTTACTTCACATCTCTTGCCTTTTTCTGCACCCCTGTTCTCTCTTTCTGCACTTCTCTTCCCTGTTTCTATGGCTCTCTTGTCTCTTTCTGCACTTCTCATGCCTGTTTCTGAACGTCTGTTGCTTTTTATGCACTTCTCTTGCCTCGTTCTACATTTCTGTTGCTTCTATCTGCATTTCTATTGCCTCTTTATGCACCTCCCTGCTTCTTTCTGCACTTCTCTTTGCCTCCTTTAGCAACTCTGTTCCTTCTTTCTGCACTTCTCTTGCTTCTTTCTCCACTTCTCTTGCCTCTTTCTACATTTCTGTTGCTTCTTTCTGTACTTCTCTTTCTACTTTCTGCACCCCTCTTCCCTCTTTCTGCACCTCTCTTGCCTCTTTCTGCACCCCTCTTCCCTCTATCTGTACATCTCTTGCTATTTTCTGCACCCCTGTTCCCTCTTTTTGCACCTCTCTAGACTTTTTCTGCATTTCTGTTCCTTCTTTCTCCACTTCTCTTGCCTCTTTCTACATATCTGTTGCTTCTTTCTGCACTTCTCCTTCTACTTTCTGCACCCCTCTTCCCTCTTTCTGCCTCTTTCTGCACCTCTCTTGCCTCTTTCTGCAGTTCTCCTGCCCCTTTCTGCGCCTCTGTTGCTTCTTTCTGATTTTCTCTTGCTTTTTTACGCACCCCTCTTCCCTCTTTCTGCTCCCCTCTTCCCTCTTCCCTCTATCTGCACATCTCTTGCTATTTTCTGCACCCCTGTTCCCTCTTTTTGCACCTCTCTAGACTATTTCTGCATTTCTGTTCCTTCTTTCTGCACTTCTCTTGCCTCTTTCTACATTTCTGTTGCTTCTTTCTGCACCCCTCTTCCTGCACCTCTCTTGCCTCTTTCTACATCTCTTTTGCCTCTTTCTATACTTCTCTTGCCTCTTTCTGCACCTCTGTTGCTAATTTCTGCACTTCTCTAGACTCTTTCTGCATTTCTGTTCCTTCTTTCTGCACTTCTCTTGCCTCTTTCTACATTTCTGTTGCTTCTTTCTGCAATTCTCTTTCCTCTTTCTGCACCTCTCTTCCCTCTTTCTGCACCTCTCTTGTATCTTTCTGTACCTCTCTTGCCTCTTTCTGCAGTTCTCTTGTCCCTTTCTGCACCTCTGTTGCTTCTTTCTGCACCTCTGATGTCTCTTTCTGTATCTCACTTGCTTCTTTCTGCACCACTCTTGCCTCTTTCTGTACCCCTCTTCCCTCTTACTTCACCTCTCTTGCCTTTTTCTGTACCCCTGTTCTTTCTGTCTTTCTGCACTTCTCTTCCCTGTTTCTATGCCTCTCTTGTCTCTTTCTGCACTTCTCATGCCTCTTTCTGCACCTCTGTTTCTTTTTATGCACTTCTCTTGCCTCTTTCTACATTTCTGTTGCTTCTTTCTGCACTTCTCTTGCCTCTTTCTGCACTCCCCTGCTTCTTTCTGCACTTCTCTTTGCCTCTTTCTGCAACTCTGTTGATTCTTTCTGCACTTCTCTTGCTTCTTTATGCACCTCTTTTGCCTCTTTCTTCACCCCTCTTCCCTCTTTCTGCACCCCTCTTAATGCACATCTCTTGCCATTTTCTGCACCCCTGTTCCCTCTTTTTGCACCTCTCTAGACTTTTTCTGCATGTCTGTTCCTTCTTTCTCCACTTCTCTTGCCTCTTTCTACATTTCTGTAGCTTCTTTCTGCACTTCTCTTTCTATTTTCTGCACCCCTCTTCCCTCTTTCTGCACATCTCTTGCCTCTTTCTGAACCTCTCTTGCCTCTTTCTGCAGTTCTCTTGCCCCTTTCTGCACCTCTGTTGCTTCTTTCTGCACTTCTCTTGCTTTTTTATGCACCTCTCTTGCCTCTATCTGCACCCCTCTTCCCTCTTTCTGCTCCCCTCTTCCCTCTATCTGCACATCTCTTGGTATTTTCTGCACCCGTTTCCTCTTGTTGCACCTCTCTAGACTATTTCTGCATTTCTGTTCCTTCTTTCTGCACTTCTCTTGCCGCTTTCTACATTTCTGTTGCTTCTTTCTGCACCCCTCTTCCCTCTTTCTGCACCTCTCTTGCCTGTCTCTGCATCTCTTTTGCCTCTTTCTATACTTCTCTTGCCTCTTTCTGCACCTCTGTTGCTAGTTTCTGCACTTCTCTAGACTCTTTCTGCATTTCTGTTCCTTCTTTCTGCACTTCTCTTGTCCTTTCTGCACCTCTGTTGCTTCTTTCTGCACTTCTCTTTCCTCTTTCAGCACCCCTCTTGCTTCTTTCTGCACCTCTGTTGGTTCTTTCTGTACCACTCCTACCTCTTTCTGCACCCCTCTTCACTCTTTCTGCACCTCTCTTGCTATTTTCTGCACCCCTGTTCCCTCTTTTTGCACCTCTCTAGACTATTTCTGCATTTCTGTTCCTTCTTTCTGCACTTCTCTTGCCTCTTTCTACATCTCTGTTGCTTCTTTCTGCACTTCTCTTGCCTCTTTCTGCACCTCTCTTGCCTCTTTCTGCAGTTCTCTTGTCCCTTTCTGCACCTCTGTTGCTTCTTTCTGCACCTCTGTTGTCTCTTTCTGTACCTCACTTGCTTCTTTCTGCACCCCTCTTGCCTCTTTCTGCACCCCTCTTCCCTCTTACTTCACCTCTCTTGACTTTTTCTGCACCCCTGTTCTCACTTTCTGCACTTCTCTTCCCTGTTTCTATGCCTCTCTTGTCTCTTTCTGCACTTCTCATGCCTCTTTCTGCACCTCTGTTTCTTTATATGCACTTCTCTTGCCTCTTTCTACATTTCTGTTGCTTCTTTCTGCACTTCTATTGCCTCTTTCTGCACCCCCTGCTTCTTTCTGCACTTCTCTTTGCCTCTTTGTGCAACTCTGTTGCTTCTTTCTGCACTTTTCTTGCTTCTTTATGCACCTCTCTTGCCTCTTTCTGCACCCCTCTCCCCTCTTTCTGCACCCCTCTTAATGCACATCTCTTGCCATTTTCTGCACCCCTGTTCCTTCTTTTTGCACCTCTCTAGACTTTTTCTGCATGTCTGTTCCTTCTTTCTCCACTTCTCTTGCCTCTTTCTACATTTCTGTTGCTTCTTTCTGCACTTCTCTTTCTACTTTCTGCACCCTTCTTCCCTCTTTCTGCTCCCCTCTTCCCTCTATCTGCACATCTCTTGGTATTTTCTGCACCCGTTTCCTCTTGTTGCACCTCTCTAGACTATTTCTGCATTTCTGTTCCTTCTTTCTGCACTTCTCTTGCCGCTTTCTACATTTCTGTTGCTTCTTTCTGCACCCCTCTTCCCTCTTTCTGCACCTCTCTTGCCTGTCTCTGCATCTCTTTTGCCTCTTTCTATACTTCTCTTGCCTCTTTCTGCACCTCTGTTGCTAGTTTCTGCACTTCTCTAGACTCTTTCTGCATTTCTGTTCCTTCTTTCTGCACTTCTCTTGTCCTTTCTGCACTTCTGTTGCTTCTTTCTGCACTTCTCTTTCCTCTTTCAGCACCCCTCTTGCTTCTTTCTGCACCTCTGTTGGTTCTTTCTGTACCACTCCTAACTCTTTCTGCACCCCTCTTCACTCTTTCTGCACCTCTCTTGCTATTTTCTGCACCCCTGTTCCCTCTTTTTGCACCTCTCTAGACTATTTCTGCATTTCTGTTCCTTCTTTCTGCACTTCTCTTGCCTCTTTCTACATTGCTGTTGCTTCTTTCTGCAATTCTCTTTCCTCTTTCTGCACCTCTCTTCCCTCTTTCTGCACCTCTCTACCCTCTTTCTGCAGTTCTCTTGTCCCTTTCTGCACCTCTGTTGCTTCTTTCTGCACCTCTGTTGTCTCTTTCTGTACCTCACTTGCTTCTTTCTGCACCCCTCTTGCCTCTTTCTGCACCCCTCTTCCCTCTTACTTCACCTCTCTTGACTTTTTCTGCACCCCTGTTCTCACTTTCTGCACTTCTCTTCCCTGTTTCTATGCCTCTATTGTCTCTTTCTGCACTTCTCATGCCTCTTTCTGCACCTCTGTTTCTTTTATATGCACTTCTCTTGCCTCTTTCTACATTTCTGTTGCTTCTTTCTGCACTTCTATTGCCTCTTTCTGCACCTCCTGCTTCTTTCTGCACTTCTCTTTGCCTCTTTGTGCAACTCTGTTGCTTCTTTCTGCACTTCTCTTGCTTCTTTATGCACCTCTCTTGCCTCTTTCTGCACCCCTCTCCCTCTTTCTGCACCCCTCTTACTGCACATCTCTTGCCATTTTCTGCACCCCTGTTCCTTCCTTTTGGACCTCTCTAGACTTTTTCTGCATGTCTGTTCCTTCTTTCTCCACTTCTCTTGCCTCTTTCTACATTTCTGTTGCTTCTTTCTGCACTTCTCTTTCTACTTTCTGCACCCTTCTTCCCTCTTTCTGCACCTCTCTTGCCTCTTTCTCCACCTCTCTTGCCTCTTTCTGCAGTTCTCTTGCCCCTTTCTGCGCCTCTGTTGCTTCTTTCTGCACTTCTCTTGCTTTTTTATGCACCTCTCTTGCCTCTTTCTGCTCCCCTCTTCCCTCTATCTGCACATCTCTTGCTATTTTCTGCACCCCTGTTCCCTCTTTTTGCACCTCTCTAGACTATTTCTGCATTTCTGTTCCTTCTTTCTGCACTTCTCTTGCCTCTTTCTACATTTCTGTTGCTTCTTTCTGCACCCCTCTTGTCTCTTTCTGCACCTCTTGCCTCTTTCTGCATCTCTTTTGCCTCTTTCTATACTTCTCTTGCCTCTTTCTGCACCTCTGTTGCTAGTTTCTGCACTTCTCTAGACTCTTTCTTCATTTCTGTTCCTTCTTTCTGCACTTCTCTTGCCTCTTTCTACATTTCTGTTGCTTCCTTCTGCAATTCTCTTTCCTCTTTCTGCACCTCTCTTCCTTCTTTCTCCACCTCTCTTGCCTCCTCCTATACCTCTCTTGCCTCTATCTGCAGTTCTCTTGTCCCTTTCTGCACCCCTCTTGCCTCTTTCTGCACCCCTCTTCCCTCTTACTTCACCTCTCTTGCCTTTTTCTGCAACCCTGTTCTCTCTTTCTGCACTTCTCTTCCTGTTTCTATGCCTCTCTTGCTCTTTCTGCACTTCTCATGCCTCTTTCTGCACCTCTGTTCCTTTATATGCACTTCACTTGCCTCTTTCTACATTTCTGTTGCTTCTTTCTGCACTTCTCATTGCCTCTTTCTGCACCCCCTGCTTCTTTCTGCACTTCTCTTTGCCTCTTTCTGCAACTCTGTTGCTTCTTTCTGCACTTTTCTTGCTTCTTTATGCACCTCTCTTGCCTCTTTCTGCACCCCTCTTCCCTCTTTCTGCACCCCTCTTATTGCACATCTCTTGCCATTTTCTGCACCCCTGTTCCCTCTTTTTGCACCTCTCTAGACTTTTTCTGCATGTCTGTTCCTTCGATCTCCACTTCTCTTGCCTCTTTCTACATTTCTGTTGCTTCTTTCTACACTTCTCTTTCTACTTTCTGCACCCCTCTTCCCTCTTTCTGCACCTCTCTTGCCTCTTTCTGCACCTCTCTTGCCTCTTTCTGCAGTTTTCTTGCCCCTTTCTGCACCTCTGTTGCTTCTTTCTGCACTTCTCTTGCTTTTTTATGCACCTCTCTTGCCTCTTTCTGCACCCCTCTTCCCTCTTTCTGCTCCCCTCTTCCCTCTATCTGCACATCTCTTGCTATTTTCTGCACCCCTCTTCCCTCTTTTTGCACCTTTCTAGACTATTTCTGCATTTCTGTTCCTTCTTTCTGCACCTCTCTTGCCTCTTTCTGCATCTCTTTTGCCTCTTTCTATACTTCTCTTGCCTCTTTCTGCACCTCTGTTGCTAGTTTCTGCACTTCTCTTGTCCTCTTTCTGCACCTCTGTTGCTCTTTCTGCACTTCTCTTTCCTCTTTCTGCACCCCTCTTGCTTCTTTCTGCACCTCTGTTGGTTCTTTCTGTACCCCTCCTACCTCTTTCTGCACCCTCTTCACTCTTTCTGCACCTCCCTTGCCTTTTTCTGCACCCCTGTTCCCTATTTTTGCACTTCTCTTGCCTGTTTCTGCACTTCTCTTTGCCTCTTTCTGCAACTCTGTTCCTTCGTTCTGCACTTCTCTTGCTTCTTTATGCACCTCTCTTGCCTCTTTCTGCACCCCTCTTCCCTCTTTCTGCACCCCTTTTAATGCACAACTCTTGCCATTTACTGCACCCCGTTCCCTCTTTTTGCACCTCTCTAGACTTTTTCTGCATTTCTTTTCCTTCTTTCTCCACTTCTCTTGCCTCTTTCTACATTTCTGTTGCTTCTTTCTACACTTCTCTTTCTACTTTCTGCACCCCTCTTCCCTCTTTCTGCACCTCTCTTGCCTCTTTCTGCACCTCTCTTGCTCTTTCTGCAGTTCTCTTGCCCCTTTCTGCGCCTCTGTTGCTTCTTTCTGCACTTCTCTTGCTTTTTTATGAACCTCTCTTGCCTCTTTCTGCACCCCTCTTCCCTCTTTCTGCTCCCCTCTTCCCTCTATCTGCACCCCTCTTCCCTCTATCTGCACCCCTCTTGCCTCTTTCTGCACCCCTCTTCCCTCTTACTTCACCTCTCTTGCCTTTGTCTGCACCCCTGTTCTCTCTTTCTGCACTTCTCTTCCCTGTTTCTATGCCTCTCTTGTCTCTTTCTGCACTTCTCATGCCTCTTTCTGCACCTCTGTTCCTTTATATGCACTTCTCTTGCCTCTTTCTACATTTCTGTTGCTTCTTTCTGCACTTCTATTACCTCTTTCTGCACCTCCTGCTTCTTTCTGCACTTCTCTTTGCCTCTTTCTGCAACTTTGTTGCTTCTTTCTGCACTTTTCTTGCTTCTTTATGCACCTCTCTTGCCTCTTTCTGCACCCCTCTTCCCTCTTTCTGCACCACTCTTAATGCACATCTCTTGCCATTTTCTGCACTCCTGTTCCCTCTTTTTGCACCTCTCTAGACTTTTTCTGCATGTCTGTTCCTTCTTTCTCCACTTCTCTTGCCTCTTTCTGCATTTCTGTTGCTTCTTTCTGCACTTCTCTTTCTACTTTCTGCACCCCTCTTCCCTCTTTCTGCACCTCTCTTGCCTCTTTCTGCACCCCTCTTCCCTCTTTCTGCTCCCCTCTTCCCTCTATCTGCACATCTCTTGCTATTTTCTACACCCCTGTTCCCTCTTTTTGCACCTTTCTAGACTATTTCTGCATTTCTGTTCCTTCTTTCTGCACTTCTCTTGCCTCTTTCTACATTTCTGTTGCTTCTTTCTGCACCCCTCTTCCCTCTTTCTGCACCTCTCTTGCCTCTTTCTGCATCTCTTTTGCCTCTTTCTATACTTCCCTTGCCTCTTTCTGCAGCTCTGTTGCTAGTTTCTGCACTTCTCTAGACTCTTTCTTCATTTGTGTTCCTTCTTTCTGCACTTCTCTTGCCTCTTTCTACATTTCTGTTGCTTCTTTCTGCAATTCTCTTTCCTCTTTCTGCACCTCTCTTCCCTCTTTCTGCACCTCTCTTGCCTCTTTCTGCACCCCTCTCCCCTCTTTCTGCACCCCTCTTAATGCACATCTCTTGCCATTTTCTGCACCCCTGTTCCTTCTTTTTGCACCTCTCTAGACTTTTTCTGCATGTCTGTTCCTTCTTTCTCCACTTCTCTTGCCTCTTTCTACATTTCTGTTGCTTCTTTCTGCACTTCTCTTTCTACTTTCTGCACCCTTCTTCCCTCTTTCTGCACCTCTCTTGCCTCTTTCTCCACCTCTCTTGCCTCTTTCTGCAGTTCTCTTGCCCCTTTCTGCGCCTCTGTTGCTTCTTTCTGCACTTCTCTTGCTTTTTATGCACCTCTCTTGCCACTTTCTGCTCCTCTCTTGCCTCTATCTGCACATCTCTTGCTATTTTCTGCACCCCTGTTCCCTCTTTCTGCACCTCTCTAGACTATTTCTGCATTTCTGTTCCTTCTTTCTGCACTTCTCTTGCCTCTTTCTACATTTCTGTTGCTTCTTTCTGCACCCCTCTTGTCTCTTTCTGCACCTCTTGCCTCTTTCTGCATCTCTTTTGCCTCTTTCTATACTTCTCTTGCCTCTTTCTGCACCTCTGTTGCTAGTTTCTGCACTTCTCTAGACTCTTTCTTCATTTCTGTTCCTTCTTTCTGCACTTCTCTTGCCTCTTTCTACATTTCTGTTGCTTCCTTCTGCAATTCTCTTTCCTCTTTCTGCACCTCTCTTCCTTCTTTCTCCACCTCTCTTGCCTCCTCCTGTACCTCTCTTGCCTCTATCTGCAGTTCTCTTGTCCCTTTCTGCACCCCTCTTGCCTCTTTCTGCACCCCTCTTCCCTCTTACTTCACCTCTCTTGCCTTTTTCTGCAACCCTGTTCTCTCTTTCTGCACTTCTCTTCCCTGTTTCTATGCCTCTCTTGTCTTTCTGCACTTCTCATGCCTCTTTCTGCACCTCTGTTCCTTTATATGCACTTCACTTGCCTCTTTCTACATTTCTGTTGCTTCTTTCTGCACTTCTATTGCCTCTTTCTGCACCCCCCTGCTTCTTTCTGCACTTCTCTTTGCCTCTTTCTGCAACTCTGTTGCTTCTTTCTGCACTTTTCTTGCTTCTTTATGCACCTCTCTTGCCTCTTTCTGCACCCCTCTTCCCTCTTTCTGCACCCCTCTTATTGCACATCTCTTGCCATTTTCTGCACCCCTGTTCCCTCTTTTTGCACCTCTCTAGACTTTTTCTGCATGTCTGTTCCTTCGATCTCCACTTCTCTTGCCTCTTTCTACATTTCTGTTGCTTCTTTCTACACTTCTCTTTCTACTTTCTGCACCCCTCTTCCCTCTTTCTGCACCTCTCTTGCCTCTTTCTGCACCTCTCTTGCCTCTTTCTGCAGTTTTCTTGCCCCTTTCTGCACCTCTGTTGCTTCTTTCTGCACTTCTCTTGCTTTTTTATGCACCTCTCTTGCCTCTTTCTGCACCCCTCTTCCCTCTTTCTGCTCCCCTCTTCCCTCTATCTGCACATCTCTTGCTATTTTCTGCACCCCTCTTTCCTCTTTTTGCACCTTTCTAGACTATTTCTGCATTTCTGTTCCTTCTTTCTGCATCTCTCTTGCCTCTTTCTGCATCTCTTTTGCCTCTTTCTATACTTCTCTTGCCTCTTTCTGCACCTCTGTTGCTAGTTTCTGCACTTCTCTTGTCCCTTTCTGCACCTCTGTTGCTCTTTCTGCACTTCTCTTTCCTCTTTCTGCACCCCTCTTGCTTCTTTCTGCACCTCTGTTGGTTCTTTCTGTACCCCTCCTACCTCTTTCTGCACCCCTCTTCACTCTTTCTGCACCTCCCTTGCCTTTTTCTGCACCCCTGTTCCCTATTTTTGCACTTCTCTTGCCTGTTTCTGCACTTCTCTTTGCCTCTTTCTGCAACTCTGTTCCTTCGTTCTGCACTTCTCTTGCTTCTTTATGCACCTCTCTTGCCTCTTTCTGCACCCCTCTTCCCTCTTTCTGCACCCCTTTTAATGCACATCTCTTGCCATTTTCTGCACCCCGTTCCCTCTTTTTGCACCTCTCTAGACTTTTTCTGCATTTCTGTTCCTTCTTTCTCCACTTCTCTTGCCTCTTTCTACATTTCTGTTGCTTCTTTCTACACTTCTCTTTCTACTTTCTGCACCCCTCTTCCCTCTTTCTGCACCTCTCTTGCCTCTTTCTGCACCTCTCTTGCTCTTTCTGCAGTTCTCTTGCCCCTTTCTGCGCCTCTGTTGCTTCTTTCTGCACTTCTCTTGCTTTTTTATGAACCTCTCTTGCCTCTTTCTGCACCCCTCTTCCCTCTTTCTGCTCCCCTCTTCCCTCTATCTGCACCCCTCTTCCCTCTATCTGCACCCCTCTTGCCTCTTTCTGCACCCTCTTCCCTCTTACTTCACCTCTCTTGCCTTTGTCTGCACCCCTGTTCTCTCTTTCTGCACTTCTCTTCCCTGTTTCTATGCCTCTCTTGTCTCTTTCTGCACTTCTCATGCCTCTTTCTGCACCTCTGTTCCTTTATATGCACTTCTCTTGCCTCTTTCTACATTTCTGTTGCTTCTTTCTGCACTTCTATTACCTCTTTCTGCACCCCCCTGCTTCTTTCTGCACTTCTCTTTGCCTCTTTCTGCAACTTTGTTGCTTCTTTCTGCACTTTTCTTGCTTCTTTATGCACCTCTCTTGCCTCTTTCTGCACCCCTCTTCCCTCTTTCTGCACCACTCTTAATGCACATCTCTTGCCATTTTCTGCACTCCTGTTCCCTCTTTTTGCACCTCTCTAGACTTTTTCTGCATGTCTGTTCCTTCTTTCTCCACTTCTCTTGCCTCTTTCTGCATTTCTGTTGCTTCTTTCTGCACTTCTCTTTCTACTTTCTGCACCCCTCTTCCCTCTTTCTGCACCTCTCTTGCCTCTTTCTGCACCCCTCTTCCCTCTTTCTGCTCCCTCTTCCCTCTATCTGCACATCTCTTGCTATTTTCTACACCCCTGTTCCCTCTTTTTGCACCTTTCTAGACTATTTCTGCATTTCTGTTCCTTCTTTCTGCACTTCTCTTGCCTCTTTCTACATTTCTGTTGCTTCTTTCTGCACCTCTCTTGCCTCTTTCTGCACCTCTCTTGCCTCTTTCTGCATCTCTTTTGCCTCTTTCTATACTTCTCTTGCCTCTTTCTGCAGCTCTGTTGCTAGTTTCTGCACTTCTCTAGACTCTTTCTTCATTTGTGTTCCTTCTTTCTGCACTTCTCTTGCCTCTTTCTACATTTCTGTTGCTTCTTTCTGCAATTCTCTTTCCTCTTTCTGCACCTCTCTTCCCTCTTTCTGCACCTCTCTTGCCTCTTTCTGTACCTCTCTTGCCTCTTTCTGCAGTTCTCTTGTCCCTTTCTGCACCTCTGTTGCTTCTTTCTGCACCTCTGTTGTCTCTTTCTGTTCCTCACTTGCTTCTTTCTGTACCCTTCTTGCCGCTTTCTGCATCCCTCTTCCCTCTTACTTCACCTCTCTTG
This sequence comes from Calotriton arnoldi, assembly GCA_963921515.1. Classification (NCBI taxonomy): domain Eukaryota; kingdom Metazoa; phylum Chordata; class Amphibia; order Caudata; family Salamandridae; genus Calotriton; species Calotriton arnoldi. Next base: position 32,213 of record CAWUFW010019254.1, on the reverse strand, counting down.
CCTTTTTCTGCACCCCTGTTCTCTCTTTCTGTACTTCTCTTCCCTGTTTCTATGCCTCTCTTGTCTCTTTCTGCACTTCTTATGCCTCTTTCTGCACCTCTGTTCCTTTATATGCACTTCTCTTCCCTCTTTTTTCATTTCTGTTGCTTCTTTCTGTACTTCTATTGCCTCTTTCTGCACCCCCCTGCTTCTTTCTGCACTTCTCTTTGCCTCTTTCTGCAACTCTGTTGCTTCTTTCTGCACTTTTCTTGCTTCTTTATGCACATCTCTTGCCTCTTTCTGCACCCCTCTTCCCTCTTTCTGCACCCCTCTTAATGCACATCTCTTGCCATTTTCTGCACCCCTGTTCCCTCTTTTTGCACCTCTCTAGACTTTTTCTGCATGTCTGTTCCTTCTTTCTCCACTTCTCTTGCCTCTTTCTACATTTATGTTGCTTCTTTCTGCACTTCTCTTTCTACTTTCTGCATCCCTCTTCCCTCTTTCGGCACCTCTCTTGCCTCTTTCTGTCCCTCTCTTGCCTCTTTCTGCAGTTCTCTTGCCCCTTTCTGTGCCTCTGTTGCTTCTTTCTGCACTTCTCTTGCTTTTTATGCACCTCTCTTGCCTCTTTCTGCACCCCTCTTCCCTCTTTCTGCTCCCCTCTTCCCTCTATCTGCACATCTCTTGCTATTTTCTGCACCCCTGTTCCCTCTTTTGCACCTCTCTAGACTATTTCTGCATTTCTGTTCCTTCTTTCTGCACTTCTCTTGCCTCTTTCTACATTTCTATTGCTTCTTTCTGCACCCCTCTTCCCTCTTTCTGCACCTCTCTTGCCTCTTTCTGCATCTCTTTTGCCTCTTTCTATACTTCTCTTGCCTCTTTCTGCACCTCTGTTGCTAGTTTCTGCACTTCTCTTGTCCCTTTCTGCACCTCTGTTGTTTTTTCTGCACTTCTCTTTCCTCTTTCTGCACCCCTCTTGCTACTTTCTGAACCTCTGTTGGTTCTTTCTGTATCCCTCCTACCTCTTTCTGCACCCTTCTTCACTCTTTCTGCACCTCTCTTGCCTTTTTCTGCACCCCTGTTCCCTATTTTTGCACTTCTCTTGCCTGTTTCTGCACTTCTCTTTGCCTCTTTCTGCAACTCTGTTCCTTCTTTCTGCACTTCTCTTGCTTCTTTATGCACTCTCTTGCCTCTTTCTGCACCCCTCTTCCCTCTTTCTGCACCCCTTTTAATGCACATCACTTGCCATTTTCTGCACCCCGTTGCCTCTTTTTGCACCTCTCTAGACTTTTTCTGCATTTCTGTTCCTTTTTTCTCCACTTCTCTTGCCTCTTTCTACATTTCTGTTGCTTCTTTCTGCACTTCTCTTTCTACTTTTTGCACCCCTCTTCCCTCTTTCTGCACCTCTCTTGCCTCTTTCTGCACCTCTCTTGCCTCTTTCTGCAGTTCTCTTGCCCCTTTCTGCACCTCTGTTTCTTCTTTATGCACTTCTCTTGCCTCTTTCTGCCCCTCTCTTGCCTCTTTCTGCACCCCTCTTCCCTCTTTCTGCTCCCCTCTTCCCTCTTTCTGTACATCTCTTGCTATTTTCTGCACCCCTGTTGCCTCTTTCTGCACCTCTCTAGACTATTTCTGCATTTCTGTTCCTTTTTTCCTGCACTTCTCTTGCCTCTTTCTACATTTCTGTTGCCTCTTTCTGCACTCTCTTGCTCTTTCTGCAGCTCTCTTGCCTCTTTCTGCATCTCTCTTGCCTCTTTCTATACTTCTCTTGCCTCTTTCTGCACCTCAGTTGCTAGTTTCTGCACTTCTCTAGACGCTTTCTTCATTTCTGTTCCTTCTTTCTCCACTTCTCTTGCCTCTTTCTACATTTCTGTTGCTTCTTTCTGCACTTCTCTTTCCTCTTTCTGCACCCCTCTTCCCTCTTTCTGCACCTCTCGTGTCCCTTTCTGCACCTCTGTTGCTTCTTTCTGCACCTCTGTTGTCTCTTTCTGTACCTCACTTGCTTGTTTCTGCACTCCTCTTGCCTCTTTCTGCACCCCTCTTCCCTCTTACTTCACATCTCTTGCCTCTTTCTGCACCTCTGTTCTCTCTTTCTGCACTTCTCTTCCCTGTTTCTATGGCTCTCTTGTCTCTTTCTGCACTTCTCATGCCTGTTTCTGCACGTCTGTTGCTTTTTATGCACTTCTCTTGCCTCTTTCTACATTTCTGTTGCTTCTTTCTGCACTTCTATTGCCTCTTTCTGCACCTCCCTGCTTCTTTCTGCACTTCTCTTTGCCTCTTTCTGCAACTCTGTTCCTTCTTTCTGCACTTCTCTTGCTTCTTTCTGCACTTCTCTTGCCTCTTTCTACATTTCTGTTGCTTCTTTCTGCACTTCTCTTGCTACTTTCTGCACCTCTCTTCCCTCTTTCTGCACCTCTCTTGCCTCTTTCTGCACCCCTCTTCCCTCTATCTGTACATCTCTTGCCTATTTTCTGCACCTCTGTTCCCTCTTTTTGCACCTCTCTAGACTCTTTCTGCATTTCTGTTCCTTCTTTCTCCACTTCTCTTGCCTCTTTCTACATATCTGTTGCTTCTTTCTGCACTTCTCCTTCTACTTTCTGCACCCCTCTTCCCTCTTTCTGCCTCTTTCTGCACCTCTCTTGCCTCTTTCTGCAGTTCTCTTGCCTCTTTCTGCGCCTCTGTTGCTTCTTTCTGCATTTTCTCTTGCTTTTTTACTGCACCTCTCTTGCCTCTTTCTGCACCCCTCTTCCCTCTTCCCTCTATCTGCACATCTCTTGCTATCTTTCTGCACCTCTGTTGCCTCTTTTTGCACCTCTCTAGACTATTTCTGCATTTCTGTTCCTTCTTTCTGCACTTCTCTTGCCTCTTTCTACATTTCTGTTGCTTCTTTCTGCACCCCTCTTCCTGCACCTCTCTTGCCTCTTTCTACATCTCTTTTGCCTCTTTCTATACTTCTCTTGCCTCTTTCTGCACCTCTGTTGCTAATTTCTGCACTTCTCTAGACTCTTTCTGCATTTCTGTTCCTTCTTTCTGCACTTCTCTTGCCTCTTTCTACATTTCTGTTGCTTCTTTCTGCAATTCTCTTTCCTCTTTCTGCACCTCTCTTCCCTCTTTCTGCACCTCTCTTGCCTCTTTCTGTACCTCTCTTGCCTCTTTCTGCAGTTCTCTTGTCCTCTTTCTGCACCTCTGTTGCTTCTTTCTGCACCTCTGATGTCTCTTTCTGTATCTCACTTGCTTCTTTCTGCACCACTCTTGCCTCTTTCTGCACCCCTCTTCCCTCTTACTTCACCTCTCTTGCCTTTTTCTGTACCCCTGTTCTTTCTGTCTTTCTGCACTTCTCTTCCCTGTTTCTATGCCTCTCTTGTCTCTTTCTGCACTTCTCTTGCCTCTTTCTGCACCTCTGTTTCTTCTTTCTGCACTTCTCTTGCCTCTTTCTACATTTCTGTTGCTTCTTTCTGCACTTCTCTTGCCTCTTTCTGCACTCCCTTGCTTCTTTCTGCACTTCTCTTTGCCTCTTTCTGCAACTCTGTTGATTCTTTCTGCACTTCTCTTGCTTCTTTATGCACCTCTCTTGCCTCTTTCTTCACCCCTCTTCCCTCTTTCTGCACCCCTCTTAATGCACATCTCTTGCCATTTTCTGCACCCCTGTTCCCTCTTTTTGCACCTCTCTAGACTTTTTCTGCATGTCTGTTCCTTCTTTCTCCACTTCTCTTGCCTCTTTCTACATTTCTGTTGCTTCTTTCTGCACTTCTCTTTCTACTTTCTGCACCCCTCTTCCCTCTTTCTGCACCTCTCTTGCCTCTTTCTGCACCTCTCTTGCCTCTTTCTGCAGTTCTCTTGCCCCTTTCTGCACCTCTGTTGCTTCTTTCTGCACTTCTCTTGCTTTTTTATGCACCTCTCTTGCCTCTTTCTGCACCCCTCTTCCCTCTTTCTGCTCCCCTCTTCCCTCTATCTGCACATCTCTTGGTATTTTCTGCACCCGTTTCCTCTTGTTGCACCTCTCTAGACTATTTCTGCATTTCTGTTCCTTCTTTCTGCACTTCTCTTGCCTCTTTCTACATTTCTGTTGCTTCTTTCTGCACCCCTCTTCCCTCTTTCTGCACCTCTCTTGCCTGTCTCTGCATCTCTTTTGCCTCTTTCTATACTTCTCTTGCCTCTTTCTGCACCTCTGTTGCTAGTTTCTGCACTTCTCTTGACTCTTTCTGCATTTCTGTTCCTTCTTTCTGCACTTCTCTTGTCCTTTCTGCACCTCTGTTGCTTCTTTCTGCACTTCTCTTTCCTCTTTCAGCACCCCTCTTGCTTCTTTCTGCACCTCTGTTGGTTCTTTCTGTACCACTCCTACCTCTTTCTGCACCCCTCTTCACTCTTTCTGCACCTCTCTTGCTATCTTTCTGCACCTCTGTTCCCTCTTTCTGCACCTCTCTAGACTATTTCTGCATTTCTGTTCCTTCTTTCTGCACTTCTCTTGCCTCTTTCTACATTTCTGTTGCTTCTTTCTGCAATTCTCTTTCCTCTTTCTGCACCTCTCTTCCCTCTTTCTGCACCTCTCTTGCCTCTTTCTGTACCTCTCTTGCCTCTTTCTGCAGTTCTCTTGTCCTCTTTCTGCACCTCTGTTGCTTCTTTCTGCACCTCTGTTGTCTCTTTCTGCACCTCTCTTGCTTCTTTCTGCACCCCTCTTGCCTCTTTCTGCACCCCTCTTCCCTCTTACTGCACCTCTCTTGCCTTTTTCTGCACCTCTGTTCTCACTTTCTGCACTTCTCTTGCCTGTTTCTATGCCTCTCTTGTCTCTTTCTGCACTTCTCATGCCTCTTTCTGCACCTCTGTTTCTTTATATGCACTTCTCTTGCCTCTTTCTACATTTCTGTTGCTTCTTTCTGCACTTCTCTTGCCTCTTTCTGCACTCCCTGCTTCTTTCTGCACTTCTCTTTGCCTCTTTCTGCAACTCTGTTGCTTCTTTCTGCACTTCTCTTGCTTCTTTATGCACCTCTCTTGCCTCTTTCTGCACCCCTCTCCCTCTTTCTGCACCTCTCTTAATGCACATCTCTTGCCATTTTCTGCACCCCTGTTCCTTCTTTCTGCACCTCTCTAGACTTTTTCTGCATGTCTGTTCCTTCCTTCTTTCTCCACTTCTCTTGCCTCTTTCTACATTTCTGTTGCTTCTTTCTGCACTTCTCTTTCTACTTTCTGCACCCTTCTTCCCTCTTTCTGCTCCCCTCTTCCCTCTATCTGCACATCTCTTGGTATTTTCTGCACCCGTTTCCTCTTGTTGCACCTCTCTAGACTATTTCTGCATTTCTGTTCCTTCTTTCTGCACTTCTCTTGCCGCTTTCTACATTTCTGTTGCTTCTTTCTGCACCCCTCTTCCCTCTTTCTGCACCTCTCTTGCCTGTCTCTGCATCTCTTTTGCCTCTTTCTATACTTCTCTTGCCTCTTTCTGCACCTCTGTTGCTAGTTTCTGCACTTCTCTAGACTCTTTCTGCATTTCTGTTCCTTCTTTCTGCACTTCTCTTGTCTCTTTCTGCACTTCTGTTGCTTCTTTCTGCACTTCTCTTTCCTCTTTCAGCACCCCTCTTGCTTCTTTCTGCACCTCTGTTGGTTCTTTCTGTACCACTCCTACCTCTTTCTGCACCCCTCTTCACTCTTTCTGCACCTCTCTTGCTATTTTCTGCACCCCTGTTCCCTCTTTTTGCACCTCTCTAGACTATTTCTGCATTTCTGTTCCTTCTTTCTGCACTTCTCTTGCCTCTTTCTACATTGCTGTTGCTTCTTTCTGCAATTCTCTTTCCTCTTTCTGCACCTCTCTTCCCTCTTTCTGCACCTCTCTACCCTCTTTCTGCAGTTCTCTTGTCCCTTTCTGCACCTCTGTTGCTTCTTTCTGCACCTCTGTTGTCTCTTTCTGTACCTCACTTGCTTCTTTCTGCACCTCTCTTGCCTCTTTCTGCACCCCTCTTCCCTCTTACTTCACCTCTCTTGACTTTTTCTGCACTCCTGTTCTCACTTTCTGCACTTCTCTTGCCTGTTTCTATGCCTCTCTTGTCTCTTTCTGCACTTCTCATGCCTCTTTCTGCACCTCTGTTTCTTTATCTGCACTTCTCTTGCCTCTTTCTACATTTCTGTTGCTTCTTTCTGCACTTCTATTGCCTCTTTCTGCACCCTCTTGCTTCTTTCTGCACTTCTCTTTGCCTCTTTGTGCAACTCTGTTGCTTCTTTCTGCACTTTTCTTGCTTCTTTATGCACCTCTCTTGCCTCTTTCTGCACCCCTCTCCTCTTTCTGCACCCTCTTACTGCACATCTCTTGCCATTTTCTGCACCTCTGTTCCTTCTTTCTGCACCTCTCTAGACTCTTTCTGCATGTCTGTTCCTTCTTTCTCCACTTCTCTTGCCTCTTTCTACATTTCTGTTGCTTCTTTCTGCACTTCTCTTTCTACTTTCTGCACCCTTCTTCCCTCTTTCTGCACCTCTCTTGCCTCTTTCTCCACCTCTCTTGCCTCTTTCTGCAGTTCTCTTGCCCCTTTCTGCGCCTCTGTTGCTTCTTTCTGCACTTCTCTTGCTTTTTTATGCACCTCTCTTGCCACTTTCTGCTCCCCTCTTCCCTCTATCTGCACATCTCTTGCTATTTTCTGCACCCCTGTTCCCTCTTTTTGCACCTCTCTAGACTATTTCTGCATTTCTGTTCCTTCTTTCTGCACTTCTCTTGCCTCTTTCTACATTTCTGTTGCTTCTTTCTGCACCCCTCTTGTCTCTTTCTGCACCTCTTGCCTCTTTCTGCATCTCTTTTGCCTCTTTCTATACTTCTCTTGCCTCTTTCTGCACCTCTGTTGCTAGTTTCTGCACTTCTCTAGACTCTTTCTTCATTTCTGTTCCTTCTTTCTGCACTTCTCTTGCCTCTTTCTACATTTCTGTTGCTTCCTTCTGCAATTCTCTTGCCTCTTTCTGCACCTCTCTTCCTTCTTTCTCCACCTCTCTTGCCTCCTCCTGTACCTCTCTTGCCTCTATCTGCAGTTCTCTTGTCCCTTTCTGCACCTCTCTTGCCTCTTTCTGCACCCCTCTTCCCTCTTACTTCACCTCTCTTGCCTCTTTCTGCAACCCTGTTCTCTCTTTCTGCACTTCTCTTCCCTGTTTCTATGCCTCTCTTGTCTTTCTGCACTTCTCATGCCTCTTTCTGCACCTCTGTTCCTTTATATGCACTTCTCTTGCCTCTTTCTACATTTCTGTTGCTTCTTTCTGCACTTCTCTTGCCTCTTTCTGCACCCCCCTGCTTCTTTCTGCACTTCTCTTTGCCTCTTTCTGCAACTCTGTTGCTTCTTTCTGCACTTTTCTTGCTTCTTTATGCACCTCTCTTGCCTCTTTCTGCACCTCTCTTCCCTCTTTCTGCACCCCTCTTATTGCACATCTCTTGCCATTTTCTGCACCCCTGTTCCCTCTTTCTGCACCTCTCTAGACTCTTTCTGCATGTCTGTTCCTTCGATCTCCACTTCTCTTGCCTCTTTCTACATTTCTGTTGCTTCTTTCTACACTTCTCTTTCTACTTTCTGCACCCCTCTTCCCTCTTTCTGCACCTCTCTTGCCTCTTTCTGCACCTCTCTTGCTTCTTTCTACAGTTCTCTTGCCTCTTTCTGCACCTCTGTTGCTTCTTTCTGCACTTCTCTTGCTTTGTTTTGCACCTCTCTTGCCTCTTTCTGCACCCCTCTTGCCTCTTTCTGCTCCCCTCTTGCCTCTATCTGCACATCTCTTGCTATCTTTCTGCACCCCTCTTTCCTCTTTTTGCACCTTTCTAGACTATTTCTGCATTTCTGTTCCTTCTTTCTGCACCTCTCTTGCCTCTTTCTGCATCTCTTTTGCCTCTTTCTATACTTCTCTTGCCTCTTTCTGCACCTCTGTTGCTAGTTTCTGCACTTCTCTTGTCCCTTTCTGCACCTCTGTTGCTCTTTCTGCACTTCTCTTTCCTCTTTCTGCACCCCTCTTGCTTCTTTCTGCACCTCTGTTGGTTCTTTCTGTACCCCTCCTACCTCTTTCTGCACCCCTCTTCACTCTTTCTGCACCTCTCTTGCCTTTTTCTGCACCCCTGTTCCCTATTTTTGCACTTCTCTTGCCTGTTTCTGCACTTCTCTTTGCCTCTTTCTGCAACTCTGTTCCTTCTTTCTGCACTTCTCTTGCTTCTTTATGCACCTCTCTTGCCTCTTTCTGCACCCCTCTTCCCTCTTTCTGCACCCCTTTTAATGCACATCTCTTGCCATTTTCTGCACCCTGTTCCTCTTTTTGCACCTCTCTAGACTTTTTCTGCATTTCTGTTCCTTCTTTCTCCACTTCTCTTGCCTCTTTCTACATTTCTGTTGCTTCTTTCTACACTTCTCTTTCTACTTTCTGCACCCCTCTTCCCTCTTTCTGCACCTCTCTTGCCTCTTTCTGCACCTCTCTTGCTCTTTCTGCAGTTCTCTTGCCTCTTTCTGCACCTCTGTTGCTTCTTTCTGCACTTCTCTTGCTTTTTATGAACCTCTCTTGCCTCTTTCTGCACCTCTCTTGCCTCTTTCTGCTCCCTCTTCCCTCTATCTGCTCCCCTCTTCCCTCTATCTGCACCCCTCTTGCCTCTTTCTTCACCCCTCTTCCCTCTTACTTCACCTCTCTTGCCTTTGTCTGCACCCCTGTTCTCTCTTTCTGCACTTCTCTTCCCTGTTTCTATGCCTCTCTTGTCTCTTTCTGCACTTCTCATGCCTCTTTCTGCACCTCTGTTCCTTTATATGCACTTCTCTTGCCTCTTTCTACATTTCTGTTGCTTCTTTCTGCACTTCTATTACCTCTTTCTGCACCCCCTTGCTTCTTTCTGCACTTCTCTTGCCTCTTTCTGCAACTTTGTTGCTTCTTTCTGCACTTCTCTTGCTTCTTTATGCACCTCTCTTGCCTCTTTCTGCACCCCTCTTGCCTCTTTCTGCACCACTCTTAATGCACATCTCTTGCCATTTTCTGCACTCCTGTTCCCTCTTTTTGCACCTCTCTAGACTTTTTCTGCATGTCTGTTCCTTCTTTCTCCACTTCTCTTGCCTCTTTCTGCATTTCTGTTGCTTCTTTCTGCACTTCTCTTTCTACTTTCTGCACCCCTCTTCCCTCTTTCTGCACCTCTCTTGCCTCTTTCTGCACCCCTCTTCCCTCTTTCTGCTCCCCTCTTCCCTCTATCTGCACATCTCTTGCTATTTTCTACACCCCTGTTCCCTCTTTTTGCACCTTTCTAGACTATTTCTGCATTTCTGTTCCTTCTTTCTGCACTTCTCTTGCCTCTTTCTACATTTCTGTTGCTTCTTTCTGCACTCCTCTTCCCTCTTTCTGCACCTCTCTTGCCTCTTTCTGCATCTCTTTTGCCTCTTTCTATACTTCCCTTGCCTCTTTCTGCAGCTCTGTTGCTAGTTTCTGCACTTCTCTAGACTCTTTCTTCATTTGTGTTCCTTCTTTCTGCACTTCTCTTGCCTCTTTCTACATTTCTGTTGCTTCTTTCTGCAATTCTCTTGCCTCTTTCTGCACCCCACTTCCCTCTTTCTGCACCTCTCTTGCCTCTTTCTGTACCTCTCTTGCCTCTTTCTGCAGTTCTCTTCTCTCTTTCTGCACCTCTGTTGCTTCTTTCTGCACCTCTGTTGTCTCTTTCTGTTCCTCACTTGCTTCTTTCTGTACCCTTCTTGCCTCTTTCTGCACTTCTCTCCCCTCTTACTTCACCTCTCTTGCCTCTTTCTGCACCCCTGTTCTCTCTTTCTGTACTTCTCTTGCCTGTTTCTATGCCTCTCTTGTCTCTTTCTGCACTTCTTATGCCTCTTTCTGCACCTCTGTTCCTTTATATGCACTTCTCTTGCCTCTTTCTGCATTTCTGTTGCTTCTTTCTGCACTTCTATTGCCTCTTTCTGCACCCCTCTGCTTCTTTCTGCACTTCTCTTGCCTCTTTCTGCAACTCTGTTGCTTCTTTCTGCACTTCTCTTGCTTCTTTATGCACATCTCTTGCCTCTTTCTGCACCCCTCTTCCCTCTTTCTGCACCCCTCTTAATGCACATCTCTTGCCATTTTCTGTAGCCCTGTTTCCTCTTTTTGCACCTCTCTAGACTTTTTCTGCATGTCTGTTCCTTCTTTCTGCACTTCTCTTGCCTCTTTCTACATTTCTGTTGCTTCTTTCTGCACTTCTCTTTCTACTTTCTGCACCCCTCTTCTCTCTTTCTGCACCTCTCTTGCCTCTTCCTGCACTTCTCTTGCCTCTTTCTGCAGTTCTCTTGCCCCTTTCTGCGCCTCTGTTGCTTCTTTCTGCACTTCTCTTGCTTTTTTATGTACCTCTCTTGCCTCTTCCTGCACCCATCTTCCCTCTTCCTGCTCCCCTCTTCCCTCTATCTGCACATCTCTTGCTATCTTTCTGCACCCCTGTTCCCTCTTTTTGCACCTCTCTAGACTATTTCTGCATTTCTGTTCCTTCTTTCTGCACTTCTCTTGCCTCTTTCTACATTTCTGTTGCTTCTTTCTGCACCTCTCTTGCCTCTTTCTGCACCTCTCTTGCCTCTTTCTGCATCTCTTTTGCCTCTTTCTATACCTCTCTTGCCTCTTTCTGCACCTCTGTTGCTATTTTCTGCACTTCTCTTGTCCCTTTCTGCACCTCTGTTGTTTTTTCTGCACTTCTCTTTCCTCTTTCTGCACCCCTCTTGCTACTTTCTGAACCTCTGTTGGTTCTTTCTGTACCCCTCCTACCTCTTTCTGCACCCCTTTTTACTCTTTCTGCACCTCTCTTGCCCTTTTTCTGCACCCGTTCCCTATTTTTGCACTTCTCTTGCCTGTTTCTGCACTTCTCTTTGCCTCTTTCTGCAACTCTGTTCCTTCTTTCTGCACTTCTCTTGCTTCTTTATGCACCTCTCTTGCCTCTTTCTGCACCCCTCTTCCCTCTTTCTGCACCCCTTTTAATGCACATCTCTTGCCATTCTCTGCACCCCATTCCCTCTTTTTGCACCTCTCTTGCCTCTTTCTGCATTTCTGTTCCTTTTTTCTGCACTTCGCTTGCCTCTTTCTACATTTCTGTTGCTTCTTTCTGCACTTCTCTTGCTTCTTTCTGCACCTCTCTTGCCTCTTTCTGCACCTCTCTTGCCTCTTTCTGTACCTCTCTTGCTTCTTTCTGCACTTCTCTTGCCTCTTTCTGCACCTCTGTTGCTTCTTTCTGTACTTCTCTTGCTTCTTTATGCACCTCTCTTGCCTCTTTCTGCACCCTCTTGCCTCTTTCTGCACCTCTCTTCCCTCTATCTGCACATCTCTTGCTATCTTTCTGCACCTCGTTTCCTCTTGTTGCACCTCTCTAGCCTCTTTCTGCATTTCTGTTGCTTCTTTCTGCACTTCTCTTGTCTCTTTCTACATTTCTGTTGCATCTTTCTCCACTTCTCTTGCCTCTTTCTGCACCTCTCTTCCCTCTTTCTGCACCTCTCTTGCCTCTTTCTGCACCTCTCTTGCCTCTTTCTGCACTTCTCGTTGCTCTCTTTCTGCACCTCTGTTGCTTCTTTCTGCACCTCTGTTGTCTCTTTCTGTACCTCTCTTGCTTCTTTCTGCACCCCTCTTGCCTCTTTCTGCACCCCTCCTCCCTCTTTCTGCACCTCTCTTGCCTTTTTCTGCACCCCTGTTTCTCTCTTTCTGCACTTCTCTTGCCTGTTTCTATGCCTCTCTTGCCTCTTTCTGCACTTCTCTTGCCTCTTTCTGCACCTCTGTTGCTTCTTTCTGCACTTCTCTTGCCTCTGTTCTACATTTCTGTTGCTTCTTTCTGCACTTCTCTTGCCTCTTTCTGCACTCCTCTTGCTTCTTTCTGCACTTCTCTTTGCCTCTTTCTGCAACTCTGTTGCTTCTTTCTGCACTTCTGCTTGCTTCTTTCTGCACCTCTCTTGCCTCTTTCTGCACCCCTCTTCCCTCTTTCTGCACCTCTCTTATCTGCACACCTCTTGCCATTTTCTGCACCCCTGTTGCCTCTTTCTGCACCTCTCTTGACTCTTTCTGCATTTCTGTTCCTTCTTTCTGCACTTCTCTTGCCTCTTTCTACACTTCTGTTGCTTCTTTCTGCACTTCTCTTGCTACTTTCTGCACCCCTCTTCCATCTTTCTGCAGATCTCTTGGCTCTTTCTGCACCTCTCTTGCCTCTTTCTGCACTTCTCTTGCCTCTTTCTGCACCTCTGTTGCTTCTTTCTGCACTTCTCTTGCCTCTTTCTGCACCTCTCTTGCCTCTTTCTGCACCTCTCTTGCCTCTTTCTGCACCTCTCTTCCCTCTGTCTGCACATCTCTTGCCTCTTTCCTGCACCCCTGTTGCCTCTTTCTGCACCTCTCTTGCCTCTTTCTGCATTTCTGTTCCTTCTTTCTGCACTTCTCTTGCCTCTTTCTGCACCTCTGTTGCTTCTTTCTGCACTTCTCTTGCCTCTTTCTGCACCTCTCTTGCTTCTTTCTGCACCTCTGTTGCTTCTTTCTGTACCACTCTTACCTCTTTCTGCACCCCTCTTCACTCTTTCTGCACCTCTCTTGCCTATTTTCTGCACCTCTGTTCCCTCTTTCTGCACCTCTCTAGCCTATTTCTGCATTTCTGTTCCTTCTTTCTGCACTTCTCTTGCCTCTTTCTACATTTCTGTTGCTTCTTTCTGCACTTCTCTTGCCTCTTTCTGCACCTCTCTTCCCTCTTTCTGCACCTCTCTTGCCTCTGTCTGCACCTCTCTTGCCTCTTTCAGCACTTCTCTTGTCTCATTCTACACCTTTGTTGCTTCTTTCTGCACCTCTGTTGCCTCTTTCTGTATCTCTCTTGCTTCTTTCTGCACCTCTCTTGCCTCTTTCTGCACTCCTCTTGCCTCTTTCTGCACCTCTCTTGCCTTTTTCTGCACCCCTGTTCTTTCTGTCTTTCTGCACTTCTCTTGCCTCTTTCTGTACCTCTCTTGTCTCTTTCTGCACTTCTCTTGCCTCTTTCTGCACCTTTGTTGCTTGTTTCTGCACATCTCTTGCCTCTTTCTGCACTTCTCTTGCCTCTTTCTGCACTTCTCTTGCCTCTTTCTGCACCTCTCTTGCTTCTTTCTGCACTTCTCTTGCCTCTTTCTGCACCTCTGTTGATTCTTTCTGCACTTCTCTTGCTTCTTTCTGCACCTCTCTTGCCTCTTTCTGCACCCCTCTTGCCTCTTTCTGCACCCCTCTTACTGCACCTCTCTTGCCATTTTCTGCACCTCTGTTGCCTCTTTCTGCACCTCTCTAGCCTCTTTCTGCATTTCTGTTCCTTCTTTCTGCACTTCTCTTGCCTCTTTCTACATTTCTGTTGCTTCTTTCTGCACTTCTCTTGTCTACTTTCTGCACCCCTCTTCCCTCTTTCTGCACATCTCTTGCCTCTTTCTGCACCTCTCTTGCCTCTTTCTGCAGTTCTCTTGCCTCTTTCTGCACCTCTGTTGCTTCTTTCTGCACTTCTCTTGCTTCTTTCTGCACCTCTCTTGCCTCTTTCTGCACCTCTCTTGCCTCTTTCTGCACCCCTCTTCCTCTATCTGCACATCTCTTGCCTATTTTCTGCACCCTGTTTCCTCTTGTTGCACCTCTCTTGCCTCTTTCTGCATTTCTGTTCCTTCTTTCTGCACTTCTCTTGCCTCTTTCTGCATTTCTGTTGCTTCTTTCTGCACCTCTCTTGCCTCTTTCTGCACCTCTCTTGCCTCTTTCTGCATCTCTCTTGCCTCTTTCTACACTTCTCTTGCCTCTTTCTGCACCTCTGTTGCTTCTTTCTGCACTTCTCTAGCCTCTTTCTGCACTTCTGTTACTTCTTTCTGCACTCTCTCTTGTCTCTTTCTGCACCTCTGTTGCTTCTTTCTGCACTTCTCTTGCCTCTTTCAGCACCTCTCTTGCTTCTTTCTGCACCTCTGTTGCTTCTTTCTGCACCACTCTTGCCTCTTTCTGCACCCCTCTTGCACTCTTTCTGCACCTCTCTTGCTATCTTTCTGCACCCCTGTTCCCTCTTTCTGCACCTCTCTAGCCTATTTCTGCATTTCTGTTCCTTCTTTCTGCACTTCTCTTGCCTCTTTCTACATTTCCGTTGCTTCTTTCTGCACCTCTCTTGCTTCTTTCTGCAGTTCTCTCGCTTCTTTCTGCACTTCTCTTGCCTCTTTCTGCACCTCTCTTGCCTCTTTCTGCACTTCTCTTGTCTCTTTCTGCACCTCTGTTGCTTCTTTCTGCACCTCTGTTGTCTCTTTCTGTACCTCTCTTGCTTCTTTCTGCACCCCTCTTGCCTCTTTCTGCACCCGTCTTCCCTCTTTCTGCACCTCTCTTGACTTTTTCTGCACCCCTGTTCTCTCTTTCTGCACTTCTCTTGCCTGTTTCTGCACCTCTCTTGCCTCTTTCTGCACTTCTCTTGCCTCTTTCTGCACCTCTGTTTCTTCTTTCTGCACTTCTCTTGCCTCTTTCTACATTTCTGTTGCTTCTTTCTGCACTTCTATTGCCTCTTTCTGCACCTCTTGCTTCTTTCTGCACTTCTCTTGCCTCTTTCTGCAACTCTGTTGCTTCTTTCTGCACTTCTCTTGCTTCTTTATGCACCTCTCTTGCCTCTTTCTGCACCCCTCTTGCCTCTTTCTGCACCCCTCTTACTGCACATCTCTTGCCTTTTTCTGCACCTCTGTTCCTTCCTTTCTGCACCTCTCTAGACTTCTTTCTGCATGTCTGTTCCTTCTTTCTCCACTTCTCTTGCCTCTTTCTGCATTTCTGTTGCTTCTTTCTGCACTTCTCTTGCCTACTTTCTGCACCCTTCTTCCCTCTTTCTGCACCTCTCTTGCCTCTTTCTGCACCTCTCTTGCCTCTTTCTGCAGTTCTCTTACCTCTTTCTGCGCCTCTGTTGCTTCTTTCTGCACTTCTCTTGCTTCTTTCTGCACCTCTCTTGCCTCTTTCTGCACCCTCTTCCCTCTTTCTGCTCTCTCTTCCTCTATCTGCACATCTCTTGCTATCTTTCTGCACCTCTGTTCCCTCTTTCTGCACCTCTCTTGACTATTTCTGCATTTCTGTTCCTTCTTTCTGCACTTCTCTTGCCTCTTTCTACATTTCTGTTGCTTCTTTCTGCACCTCTCTTGTCTCTTTCTGCACCCTCTTGCCTCTTTCTGCATCTCTTTTGCCTCTTTCTGTACTTCTCTTGCCTCTTTCTGCACCTCTGTTGCTAGTTTCTGCACTTCTCTAGCCTCTTTCTGCATTTCTGTTCCTTCTTTCTGCACTTCTCTTGCCTCTTTCTACATTTCTGTTGCTTCTTTCTGCAATTCTCTTGCCTCTTTCTGCACCTCTCTTCCTTCTTTCTGCACCTCTCTTGCCTCTTCCTGCACCTCTCTTGCCTCTATCTGCAGTTCTCTTGTCCTCTTTCTGCACCTCTGTTGCTTCTTTCTGCACCTCTGTTGCCTCTTTCTGCATCTCACTTGCTTCTTTCTGCACCCCTCTTGCCTCTTTCTGCACCCCTCTTCCCTCTTTCTTCACCTCTCTTGCCTGTTTCTGCATCCCTTTTCCCTCTTTCTGTACCTCTCTTGCCTGTTTCTGCACCTCTCTTGCCTCTTTCTGCACTTCTCTTGCCTCTTTCTGCACCTCTGTTCCTTTATCTGCACTTCTCTTGCCTCTTTCTGCACCTCTGTTGCCTCTTTCTGCACTTCTCTTGCTTCTTTCTGCACCTCTCTTGCCTCTTTCTGCACCTCTCTTCCCTCTTTCTGCACCTCTCTTATTGCACATCTCTTGCCATTTTCTGCACCCCTGTTCCCTCTTTCTGCACCTCTCTTGACCTTTTTCTGCATGTCTGTTCCTTCGATCTCCACTTCTCTTGCCTCTTTCTGCATTTCTGTTGCTTCTTTCTACACTTCTCTTTCTACTTTCTGCACCTCTCTTCCCTCTTTCTGCACCTCTCTTGCCTCTTTCTGCACCTCTCTTGCCTCTTTCTGCAGTTCTCTTGCCTCTTTCTGCACCTCTGTTGCTTCTTTCTGCACTTCTGTTGCCTCTTTCTGCACCTCTCTTGCCTCTTTCTGCACCTATCTTGCCTCTTTCTGCACCCCCCTTCCCTCTTTCTGCACATCTCTTGCTATCTTTCTGCACCTCTCTTGCCTCTTTCTGCACCTTTCTAGACTACTTTCTGCATTTCTGTTCCTTCTTTCTGCACTTCTCTTGCTTCTTTCTGCACCTCTCTTGCCTCTTTCTGCACCCCTCTTGCCTCTTTCTGCACCTCTCTTCCCTCTTTCTGCACATCTCTTGCCTATTTTCTGCACCTCTCTTGCCTCTTTCTGCACCTTTCTAGCCTCTTTCTGCATTTCTGTTCCTTCTTTCTGCACCTCTCTTGCCTCTTTCTGCATCTCTCTTGCCTCTTTCTGTACTTCTCTTGCCTCTTTCTGCACCTCTGTTGCTAGTTTCTGCACTTCTCTTGTCCCTTTCTGCACCTCTGTTGCTTCTTTCTGCACTTCTCTTGCCTCTTTCTGCACCTCTCTTGCTTCTTTCTGCACCTCTGTTGGCTCTTTCTGTACCCCTCCTACCTCTTTCTGCACCTCTCTTCACTCTTTCTGCACCTCTCTTGCCTCTTTCTGCACCCCTGTTGCCTCTTTCTGCACTTCTCTTGCCTGTTTCTGCACTTCTCTTTGCCTCTTTCTGCAACTCTGTTCCTTCGTTCTGCACTTCTCTTGCTTCTTTCTGCACCTCTCTTGCCTCTTTCTGCACCCCTCTTCCCTCTTTCTGCACCTCTTGCTCTTTACTGCACATCTCTTGCCATTTTCTGCACCTCTGTTCCCTCTTTCTGCACCTCTCTAGCCTCTTTCTGCACCTCTGTTGCTTTTTTCTGCACTTCTGTTGTCTCTATCTACATTTCTGTTGCTTCTTTCTACACTTCTCTTGCCTCTTTCTGCACCCCTCTTGCCTCTTTCTGCACCTCTCTTGCCTCTTTCTGCACCTCTCTTGCCTCTTTCTGCAGTTCTCTTGCCTCTTTCTGCACCTCTGTTGCTTCTTTCTGCACTTCTCTTGCTTCTTTATGAACCCCTATTGCCTCTTTCTGCACCCCTCTTCCCTCTTTCTGCTCCCCTCTTCCCTCTATCTGCACCTCTCTTGCCTCTTTCTTCACCCCTCTTCCTCTTACTTCACCTCTCTTGCCTTTGTCTGCACCCCTGTTCTCTCTTTCTGCACTTCTCTTGCCTGTTTCTATGCCTCTCTTGTCTCTTTCTGCACTTCTCATGCCTCTTTCTGCACCTCTGTTCCTTTATATGCACTTCTCTTGCCTCTTTCTACATTTCTGTTGCTTCTTTCTGCACTTCTATTACCTCTTTCTGCACCCTCTGCTTCTTTCTGCACTTCTCTTTGCCTCTTTCTGCAACTCTGTTGCTTCTTTCTGCACTTCTCTTGCTCTCTTTATGCACCTCTCTTGCCTCTTTCTGCACCCCTCTTCCCTCTTTCTGCACCCCTCTTAATGCACATCTCTTGCCATTTTCTGCACTCCTGTTCCCTCTTTCTGCACCTCTCTTGACTTTTTCTGCATGTCTGTTCCTTCTTTCTCCACTTCTCTTGCCTCTTTCTGCATTTCTGTTGCTTCTTTCTGCACTTCTCTTTCTACTTTCTGCACCCCTCTTCCCTCTTTCTGCACCTCTCTTGCCTCTTTCTGCACCCCTCTTCCCTCTTTCTGCTCCTCTCTTCCCTCTATCTGCACATCTCTTGCTATTTTCTACACCCCTGTTGCCTCTTTCTGCACCTTTCTAGACTATTTCTGCATTTCTGTTCCTTCTTTCTGCACTTCTCTTGCCTCTTTCTACATTTCTGTTGCTTCTTTCTGCACCTCTCTTGCCTCTTTCTGCACCTCTCTTGCCTCTTTCTGCATCTCTTTGCCTCTTTCTATACTTCCCTTGCCTCTTTCTGCAGCTCTGTTGCTAGTTTCTGCACTTCTCTAGACTCTTTCTTCATTTGTGTTCCTTCTTTCTGCACTTCTCTTGCCTCTTTCTACATTTCTGTTGCTTCTTTCTGCAATTCTCTTGCCTCTTTCTGCACCTCTCTTCCCTCTTTCTGCACCTCTCTTGCCTCTTTCTGTACCTCTCTTGCCTCTTTCTGCAGTTCTCTTGTCCTCTTTCTGCACCTCTGTTGCTTCTTTCTGCACCTCTGTTGTCTCTTTCTGCTCCTCACTTGCTTCTTTCTGCACCTTTCTTGCCGCTTTCTGCATCCCTCTTCCCTCTTACTTCACCTCTCTTGCCTTTTTCTGCACCCCTGTTCTCTCTTTCTGTACTTCTCTTCCCTGTTTCTATGCCTCTCTTGTCTCTTTCTGCACTTCTTATGCCTCTTTCTGCACCTCTGTTCCTTTATATGCACTTCTCTTGCCTCTTTTTGCATTTCTGTTGCTTCTTTCTGTACTTCTATTGCCTCTTTCTGCACCCCTCTGCTTCTTTCTGCACTTCTCTTGCCTCTTTCTGCAACTCTGTTGCTTCTTTCTGCACTTTTCTTGCTTCTTTATGCACATCTCTTGCCTCTTTCTGCACCCCTCTTCCCTCTTTCTGCACCCCTCTTAATGCACATCTCTTGCCATTTTCTGTAGCCCTGTTCCCTCTTTTTGCACCTCTCTAGACTTTTTCTGCATGTCTGTTCCTTCTTTCTCCACTTCTCTTGCCTCTTTCTACATTTCTGTTGCTTCTTTCTGCACTTCTCTTTCTACTTTCTGCACCCCTCTTCCCTCTTTCTGCACCTCTCTTGCCTCTTTCTGCACCTCTCTTTCATCTTTCTGCAGTTCTCTTGCCCCTTTCTGCGCCTCTGTTGCTTCTTTCTGCACTTCTCTTGCTTTTTTATGTACCTCTCGTGCCTCTTTCTGCACCCATCTTCCCTCTTCCTGCTCCCCTCTTCCCTCTATCTGCACATCTCTTGCTATTTTCTGCACCTCTGTTCCCTCTTTTTGCACCTCTCTAGACCTATTTCTGCATTTCTGTTCCTTCTTTCTGCACTTCTCTTGCCTCTTTCTACATTTCTGTTGCTTCTTTCTGCACCCCTCTTGCCTCTTTCTGCACCTCTCTTGCCTCTTTCTGCATCTCTCTTGCCTCTTTCTGTACTTCTCTTGCCTCTTTCTGCACCTCTGTTGCTTGTTTCTGCACTTCTCTTGTCCCTTTCTGCACCTCTGTTGCTTCTTTCTGCACTTCTCTTGCCTCTTTCTGCACCCCTCTTGCTACTTTCTGAACCTCTGTTGGTTCTTTCTGCATCCTCTCTTGCCTCTTTCTGCACCTCTCTTGCCTCTTTCTGCACCTCTCTTGCCTTTTTCTGCACCTCGTTCCCTATTTTTGCACTTCTCTTGCCTGTTTCTGCACTTCTCTTTGCCTCTTTCTGCAACCTCTGTTCCTTCTTTCTGCACTTCTCTTGCTTCTTTATGCACCTCTCTTGCCTCTTTCTGCACCTCTCTTCCAAATTTCTGCACCCCTTTTAATGCACATCTCTTGCCTATTCTCTGCACCTCTCATTGCCTCTTTCTGCACCTCTCTTGACTTCTTTCTGCATTTCTGTTCCTTCTTTCTGCACTTCTCTTGCCTCTTTCTGCATCTCTGTTGCTTCTTTCTGCACTTCTCTTGCCTACTTTCTGCACCCCTCTTCCCTCTTTCTGCACCTCTCTTGCCTCTTTCTGCACCTCTCTTGCCCCTTTCTGCAGTTCTCTTGCCTCTTTCTGCACCTCTGTTGCTTCTTTCTGTACTTCTCTTGCTTCTTTCTGCACCTCTCTTGCCTCTTTCTGCACCCCCTTGCCTCTTTCTGCTCACCTCTTGCCTCTTTCTGCACATCTCTTGCTATCTTTCTGCACCTCTGTTGCCTCTTTCTGCACCTCTCTAGCCTCTTTCTGCATTTCTGTTCCTTCTTTCTGCACTTCTCTTGCCTCTTTCTGCATTTCTGTTGCTTCTTTCTGCACTTATCTTGCCTCTTTCTGCACCCCTCTTCCCTCTTTCTGCACCTCTCTTGCCTCTTTCTGCACCTCTCTTGCCTCTTTCTGCACCTCTGTTGCTTCTTTCTGCACTTCTCTAGCCTCTTTCTGCATTTCTGTTCCTTCTTTCTGCACTTCTCTTGCCTCTTTCTACATTTCTGTTGCTTCTTTCTGCACTTCTCTTGCCTCTTTCTGCACCTCTCTTCCTCTTTCTGCACCTCTCTTGCCTCTTTCTGTACCTCTCTTGCCTCTTTCTGCAGTTCTCTTGTCTCTTTCTGCACCTCTGTTGCTTCTTTCTGCACCTCTGTTGCCTCTTTCTGTATCTCACTTGCTTCTTTCTGCACCCCTCTTGCCTCTTTCTGCACCCCTCTCTCCCTCTTACTGCACCTCTCTTGCCTTTTTCTGCACCCCTGTTCCCTCTTTCTGCACTTCTCTTGCCTGTTTCTGTGCCTCTCTTGCCTCTTTCTGCACTTCTCATGCCTCTTTCTGCACCTCTGTTGCTTCTTTCTGCACTTCTCTTGCCTCTGTCTACATTTCTGTTGCTTCTTTCTGCACTTATCTTGCCTCTTTCTGCACCCCTCTTGCTTCTTTCTGCACTTCTCTTGCCTCTTTCTGCAACTCTGTTGCTTCTTTCTGCACTTCTGCTTGCTTCTTTCTGCACCTCTCTTGCCTCTTTCCGCACCACTCTTGCCTCTTTCTGCACCCCTCTTAATGCACATCTCTTGCCATCTTTCTGCACCCCTGTTCCCTCTTTCTGCACCTCTCTAGACTTCTTTCTGCATTTCTGTTCCTTCTTTCTCCACTTCTCTTGCCTCTATCTACATTTTTGTTGCTTCTTTCTGCACTTCTCTTGCCTCTTTCTGCACCCCTCTCCCCTCGTTCTACACCTCTCTTGCCTCTTTCTGCACCTCTCTTGCCTCTTTCTGCAGTTCTCTTGCCTCTTTCTGCACCTCTGTTGCTTCTTTCTGCATCTCCCTTGCTTCTTTCTGCACCTCTCTTGCCTCTTTCTGCACCCCTCTTGCCTCTTTCTGCACCTCTCTTCCCTCTTTCTGCACATCTCTTGCCTATTTCCTGCACCCCTGTTGCCTCTTTCTGCACCTCTCTGGCCTCTTTCTGCATTTCTGTTCCTTCTTTCTGCACTTCTCTTGCCTCTTTATGCATTTCTGTTGCTTCTTTCTGCACCTCTCTTGCCTCTTTCTGCACCTCTCTTGCCTCTTTCTGCATCTCTCTTGCCTCTTTCTGCACTTCTCTTGCCTCTTTCTGCACCTCTGTTGCTCGTTTCTGCACTTCTCTAGACTCTTTCTGCATTTCTGTTCCTTCTTTCTGCACTTCTCTTGTCCTCTTTCTATACCTCTCTTGCTTCTTTCTGCACCTCTCTTGCCTCTTTCTGCACCTCTCTTGCTTCTTTCTGCACCTCTGTTGCTTCTTTCTGTACCCCTACTACCTCTTTCTGCACCCCTCTTCCCTTTTTCTGCACCTCTCTTGCCTCTTTCTGCACTCCTGTTCCCTATTTCTGTACTTCTCTTGCCTCTTTCTGCATCCCTCTTGCCTCTTTCTGCACTTCTACTTGCATCTTTCTGCACCTCTGTTGCTTCTTTCTGCACTTCTCTTAGACTCTTTCTGCATTTCTGTTCCTTCTTTCTGCACTTCTCTTGCCTCTTTCTACATTTCTGTTGCTTCTTTCTGCACTTCTCTTGCCTCTTTCTGCCCTTCTCTTGCCTCTTTCTGTACCTCTCTTGTCTCTTTCTGCACCCCTCTTGCCTCTTTCTGCAGTTGTCTTGCCTCTTTCTGTACCGCTCTTGCCTCTTTCTGCACCTCTGTTGGTTCTTTCTGTACCCCTTCTGCCTCTTTCTGCACCCCTCTTGCCTCTTTCTGCACCTCTTTTGCCTTTTTGTGCACCCCTGTTCCCTCTTTTTGCACCTCTCTAGATTTTTTCTGCATTTCTGTTCCTTCTTTCTGCACTTCTCTTGCCTCTTTCTACATTTCTGTTTCTCCTTTCTGCACTTCTCTTTCCTCTTTCTGCACCCCTCTTCCCTCTTTCTGTACCTCTCTTGCCTCTTTCTGTACCTCTGTTCCCTCTTTCTGCAGTTCTCTTGCCCCTTTCTGCACCTCTGTTGCTTCTTTCTGCACTTCTCTTTCATCTTTCTGCACCCCTCTTGCTTCTTTCTGAACCTCTGTTGGTTCTTTCTGTAACCCTCCTACCTCTTTCTGCACCCCTTTTTACTCTTTCTGCACCTCTCTTACCTTTTTCTGCACCCCTGTTCCCTATTTTTGCACTTCTCTTGCCTGTTTCTGCACTTCTCTTTGCCTCTTTCTGCAACTCTGTTTCTTCTTTCTGCACTTCTCTTGCTTCTTTATGCACCTCTCTTGCCTCTTTCTGCACCCCTCTTCCCTCTTTCTGCACCCCTTTTAATGCACATCTCTTGCCATTTTCTGCACCCAGTTCCCTCTTTTTGCACCATGTAGGAAGGTGGAATCTGACTACATGGTTGCCCCCACTTTTTTCCTGGTGTTTTGTTGGTTTTTGACTTAGTTTGACTGGGAACCTGCTATTCAGGTCCCCAGCCTATCTGCTTTCTCTTTAAACGACTTGGAGTGCACTCTAGGTGCACTAGTGATTGGATGCTGTGGTTCCTTATGAGTCCCTAGTATATGGTACCTTAGGTGCTAAGGGCATAGGTACTTCACTAGGCCTACCAGGGGCTGCAGCTTGTATTATGCCACCTCTGGAAGCAGACTAAATCTGACACCACAGGCCTGCTATCTGCAGCCTGGGTGAGGAAGTGCTAGCACCCCTCACTGAGTTATAGGTCTCCTACACACACATATAAACCTATCAGTCACCCCTAAGGCAGGCCCTATCAATCCTGAGGGCAGGGTGCTTGGCTTCTATGTGAGGGGGTGCCTCTGCCTGAGCAGGGCCCCTCTGCAGCTCTCAGAGTCCATTCTCTGGTGCTGTTTGTGGATGCGGTTAAACCATATACTTCTTAAGTGCATTATATCCTCGCGGTAAAATGCTAACTTTGGAATGGCTGCATCGAAACATGTCGTGTTTGGTGTCAACACCTTGAATACTACCTCCCGCCAGTCCTGGCGGCGGGGGTGCATTCCAACCTTCTAGAGGATAGACATGTACCTACTGTGGAAACGCGGTAGAATCCTGCAGAGCCCTGGCATCACAAAATGGATGCCACCAGTCACAGACACTGGGCTGCCCTCCTGCTGATGACCAACACTCGCAGTGGAGGAAGCCCAACAATAGATATCCTGTCCCAAGGGGTGTGACCACCTCCCAGACAGGGTTTAGTGTATTGGGGCTGGGTGGGTGCACTCTTAGAGTGCTTTGAAGTCCTGCACTGGGGGAGCAGAAGGCTCCTCTGTGCATATGCCAGTTCAAACCGGCTCAGGGGCTACCTGTCCCTGCTCTGGCACGAAACTGGACAAGGGAAGTGGGTGTAGCCACCCACTCTCCTGACCATCCCATAGGTAGGGTCATAGAGCTAGTCCCTCCCTTTCTTTTAGTATAAGGGGGGAACCTGTGCATTGCACCCTAGATTTCCCTGGACGACGCTCTGAAGAAGAATCCCAGACCTTCGACATTCCACTACCTTTGGAAGACTGAAGAATCTCCCTTGGAGTCAAGGAGTGACTCCCCTGCTTGGCAGGCACCAAAAACTACAAACGACGGTCGCAAACTACGCCACTCCCGCCGGAGTCCGAAGTCCCTGCAGCCCAAGAAATAGATTTCCTGACTTCTTAAAGGCCAATGTGAGTCCTCAGTGAAGCTGAGGCCAGTGGACCCCAAGAGTAATGAGGAACCGCGACCCCTGGGTACAGTGCACTATTGTCGAGTGCAACCCCTTCACAATTGTAGGAAGGTGGAATCTGACTATATGGTTGCCCCCACTTTTTTTATGGTGTTTTGCTGGTTTATGACTTAGTTGGACTGGGACCCTGCTATTCAGGGCCCCAGTCTATCTGCTCTCTCTAAACGACATGGAGTGCACTCTAGGTGCACTAGTGATTGGATACTGTGGTGCCTTATGAGTCCCTAGTATATGGTACCTTAGGTGCCAAGGGCATAGGTACTTCACAGGCCTACCAGGGGCTGCAGCATGTGTTATGCCACCCCTGGGAAGCAGTCTAAATCTGACACCACAGGCCTGCTACTGCAGCCTGGGTGAGGTGGTGCTAGCACCCCTCACTGAGATATAGGTTTCCTATATCTCTCTTGCACACACATATAAACCTATCAGTCACCCCTAAGGCAGGCCCTATCAATCCTGAGGGCAGGGTGCTTGGCTTCTATGTGAGGGGGTGCCTCTGCATGAGCAGGGCCCCTCTGCAGTTCTCAGAGTCCATTCTCTGGTGCTGTTTGTGGATGCGGTTAAACCATATACTCTTAAGTGCATTATATCCTCGCGGTAAATGCTAACTTTGGAATGGCTGCATCAAAACATGTCGTGTTTGGTGTCAAACATCTTGGAATACTACCCCCCGCCAATCTTGGCGGCGGGGGTAGCATTCCACCCTTCTAGAGGGATAAGACATGTACCTGCTGTGGAAACGCGGTAGAATCCTAAAGAGCCCTGGCATCACAAAATGGATGCCACCAGTCACAGACACTGGGCTGCCCTCCTGCTGATGACCGAAACTCACAGTGGAGGAAGCCCAACAATAGGCATCCTGTCACAGGGAGGTGTAACCACCTCCCAGACAGGGTTTAGTGTATTGGGGCTGGGTGGGTGCACTCTTAGAGTGCTTTGAAGTCCTGCACTGGGGGAGCAGAAGGCTCCTCTGTGCATATGCCAGTTCAAACCAGCTCAGGGGCTACCTGCCCCTGCTCTGGCGCGAAACTGGACAAAGGGAAGTGGGTGTAGCCACCCCTCCCTTGACCCTCCCATAGGTGGGGTCATAGAGCTAGTCCATCCCCTCTTTTAGTATAAGAGGGGGAACCTTGCCATTGCAAAGCAGATAACCCCTGGACGACGCTCTACAGAAGAATCCTGGCCCTTCGACGTTCCACTACCTTTGGAAGACAGAAGAATCTCCCTTGGAGTCAAGGAGTGACTCCCCTGCTTGGCAGGCACCAAAAACGACAACGACGGTCGCAAACTACGCCGCTCCCGCCGGAGTCCGAAGTCCCTGCAGCCCAAGAAGTGGATTTCCTGACCTCTCCCAGGCCATCGTGAGTCCCCAGCGAAGCTGAGGCAAGTGGACCCCACGAGTAACGAGGAACCGCGACCCCTGGGTACCGTGCACTATTGTCGAGTGCAACCCCTTCACAACGTTCTACGAACTTGTGCTTTGGACCACGTGTGGTCCCGACCTCCAGCAGGAATCCCTCCGAAGATCAGAGGCCTACACCGTCCCGAGTGACCGTGGGCCCCTGTTGAGTGATTCCGCCCGAGGTGTCTTCGCGATCCCTTGCCCGCTGGCTTGTGGGTCCCCAGAAGACTTCCTAAAGAAACCAAAGGGCTCCCTGGTTGCTCCAGGCCTGCCCTGACTTACCCTCGCTGGGTGAGTCCCTCAGACCTTGCTGGTCTGCGCCATCGACTTTTCTTCATCTCCCCGAGACTTGCGGCTGCCAAGGCTTGTTGGCTCCGATCGAGTTGCCGACACCGCAGTCAGCTGCAGACGTCGAGGGACACACCGAATCCAGCTCCTGGTCGTCGTCGACGCCTCCTGGACCACGTGGCTGAAGAGTCAAGGCACCTGCAACCGACCTGAAGCGACCGACGACGGTGGGCATCCATCTTCCTTGCCCCGGGTCACTGCCAAGTGACTTTGAACACTGTCCCCTCTGCTTTCAGGTCATCCTTCTTCAGAATCCAGGCTTGGATTCCACCGGACACTTCTTCAGCTCCCGCAAGCAGCAAGTCTTCTTTGTTCGCCATTGAAAACGACGCCGCGACCCGACACCAAAGGACACCTGTGCACCCGGCTTCCCTGGGTGAGGTAACTCCAGCACTACGGTGCTCCTGTGGGTGTGGGCCCTAGAACTACTTACCCTGTAAGTGACTTGCTTGTAGGTTCTCCCGAAGTATCCTAAAACTCTTTATTTCCAACCGCGACTTGCCCCATTGAAGTTAACGGCGATTCGCGCCTGTGTATCCACACTGCACGCGTCCCCCGTGGGTCCTTTACTTACCTGCCTTGGGTGGTTTCGTGAGGCCCCAGCACTTCTGAAGGCCCTAGGCCTTGTCTCCTTGCAAGTCGTTGTTTCTAAGTCTCTTACTTAGTATATGGTCTGGTACGCCCCTAGGGCCCCAGCCATATTTTGTGCTTAACTTATTGTGAAACGTTGATTTGTGCATATGTTTGTCTTCTAATCTCATAAAGAGATTAGTAGAGAGTTATTTAGAAATAAATACATATATATTTGATATATATACCTGTGTGGTGTCTTTTCATTTGGTGATTCAAGAGATTATATGGTAAAACAAGCTGCTTTACATTCCTCCGAGACTTAGCCTGAAGGCTGCTCTCCACAGCTACCACTAGGATAGCTTTCTTTAAAAGGTTGTCTTAAACCTATCTACCATAAGAGTCGATTTGCCCTGGTGCAAGGTGTCCACTTTAATTAGTGAACAGCATATACCAGGCCAACTTCTCACATTGGTGGGCAGCGTGTGGGATTCCAGCTTGCCATTGTTTTACCAGAAAATCTCTATTTGAATTACTAACTGAAAACCATTATAGGTACTCAAGGTACATATAAAGTCAAGCTTAGTATCAATAAGTTCTACTGAACTTAGAGCTGTGTTCCAAGGGATAGCACACCCTTTCCACAGCTCAAGCTAGGATCAGTAGGCCACAAACTAGTGTAGGTAGTACAACACTGCACAACACTAGAATGTCCTTAAAGGGTGGACCCAGTGGATCCACTCAGCCTCAGTATAAGGACATGGCTTTCTCTGACTTGAGAGCCATGTGTGTTGACAGACACCTGAGACTAGGACAGAGTCCCTCAACACTACACCTGATAGATCTGCTGACAGCAGATGACCTTAGATTGGCTCTAGGAGCTAAGGGGTCTGAATCAGTGGGTGGGTCAATCATAGTATCTGGGTCAGATGAGGACAATCCGAATGACCAAGACTCTGTGGTTGAAGGGCCAGGCTTCAAGGAGCCTGAACAGGACAGAGGAGTTCTCCCTAAGAGAACTGGCAGAGTGGATGAGAGGCACAGATCCCCTTCCAGGGAATCTGAGCACTCTTATCACTCTGGCAGAGAATTTGTCCAAGAGAGGAGCTCATACTTTAACTTAAGAGAGACCTCCTCTGAGAGAAGGTGCAAACTGCTCCAGTATGAGGAAGCCAAAGTGGCCCTCAGAACCAAGCAGTTGGCACTGGATAGAGAAGCCCTGGAGATCCAGAGAGCTTCCAGAAGGGAGGGTTTAGAACCCCCTGGTGGCAGCAACAGTGTCCCTAGAGGCAGAGAATATGTCCCTGACCATAGGAACCTGAGCAAGGTTGTTCCTCCCTACCAGAGTGGGGATGATATCCACAAATGGATAACTGCTATGGAGAGGGCCTGTAGAGTACAGCAGGTCCCCCAAAAGCAGTGGGCAGCAATCTTGTGGCTCTCCTTTTCAGATAAAGGAAGAGACAAGCTCCTCACTGTTAGAGAAGAGGATGCTGATGATTATGAGGTCCTGAAGAGTGCACTGATAGATGGGTTTGGCTTAACCACTGAAGCAGTACAGGTTGAAGTTCAGAGATACCCAGAAGGCACAGACTCAGGACTGGACAGACTTTGTAGATTGTGCATCCAAGGCTCTGGAGGGTTGGCTGGTTGGCAGTAGGGTTACTGATTTCAAAGGATTTTATAATCTAATGATGAGAGAACAGATCCTTAATAATTGTCAAAACCAGCTTTTACACCAGTACCTGGTGGACTCTGATCTGACCTCTCCCCAAGAATTGGGAAAGAAGGCAGACAAATGGGTCAGAACCAGAGTAAGGCCTAAGAATCAGGGTGGTGACCACAAGAAAGATTCTACCAAGTCCCAAGAGAAAGGTGGGGATAAATCCAAGGATAAGTCCACTACAGGGCCCCAAAATTCCTCTTCTGGGGGTGGGTCCCAAACTCCTTCCTCTCCTGAAAAGAAACCCTATTGCCATGTCTGTAAAAAGCCTGGGCACTGGAAATCTGATCCCAGTTGTCCCAGGAATGGCAATAAAGAAAATGTTCCTCCAACAACTACTACCACCCCTCCTGGTACTACCAGTAGTAATCCTCCAGTTGGGAGTAGTGCACCCAAAAAGTTAGGTGCTTTTGCAAGAGGAACAGAGGTGGGCCCTAGTTTAGACAGGACCCCTCAACAGACTCCTCAGATTCTGATGGTGGTATAGGATTTGCCACCTTTACCGTGGGTCCCACAGCATTGGGCAGGTACAGACTGGAGCCAATAATTAATGGTCAGAAAGCTGTGGCATTTAGGGACACAGGGGCTAGTGTCACCATGGTGGCAGGGAAACTAGTCCCCCTCACCAGCTTTTACCTGAGTTTAAATACCAGGTGACCAACATTGATGGTGTCAGAACAGATCACCCCATGGCCATAGTCAATCTCAGCTGGGAGGGGGTCACAGGCCCAAAAAGAGTGGCAGTGTCCCCAACCTTACCTGTAGATTGCCTGATGGGCAATGATCTGGAAATTTCAGCCTGGGCTGAAATTGAACACCAAACCCATCTGAAGATGTTGGGTGTCCCTGTAAAGGTTAGTGGGGCTGTGATGGCCACAGCCCCAGCCCAAGATTTTGGAGAGATGGAGCCTGGAAGAATGGCCCACTCTCCCCCAGAAGAGAGCACAAGGGTTGAAGAAAAGTCTTCTTCCCTCCAGACAGTAGGTAAGGGTCAGCCTCCTCAGGGAACTGACCCTACCCCTAGTGAAGGAACTGCCACAGAGGTAGTCAGGCCTGGCCTGGCCACCCCCTGATGGCAGAGGACCCTTACAAGGTGGTACCCAGTCTGGAGCAGGTAACCTGCCCCTCTCTACCCTGCCTCAGTCAGCCCAGGGCTGCAGAGGTCAGGGAGGTCAGTGGACCCCCCAGGGCCCCCTGTCCAGAGGAACCCCCATCAGCAGATTAGGGGCACCCAGGCTAGTAGCCCTAGCCAGGTAGAAATTCCTCAACCCACTGAGGGATCCCCCATACCTTTATGTAGGGACCTCCCCCAGAAGGACTCTGTTAGGCAAGGGCAAACCTGGGACCAAAAGGTTCCAAACATGCCATGTCCCTCCAGTGTTCCACCCAAAGGGACCCAACCCCCGGCTGTAGGCAGTCAAAGGTTGACCCTTAGAGCAGAGTACCACTCAGTCATGGAAAGACAGGCA
Organism: Calotriton arnoldi; assembly: GCA_963921515.1. NCBI lineage: Eukaryota > Metazoa > Chordata > Amphibia > Caudata > Salamandridae > Calotriton > Calotriton arnoldi. Next base: position 3,028 of record CAWUFW010019254.1, on the reverse strand, counting down.
TACATGGTGACCAGTGAGCTGAGAAAGCTGAGGCCAACATTCCTAGGGCCACACTTCCCTACTCAGACACCTCACCAGCCTGGTACTTTACCAAAGCACACCACAGGTAGTGATTCCCCATGGTGGAGACCCTCTCATACCCTTAGGGTGAGGGATTGCTTAGTGGACCATAAGACAGGGGGCAACCATGCTAGTGCAGGTGCTTCCTTATATGGCCACTTAGTCAATAAAGGCTCAACTGGCCAAGGTTAGCCTTATCTCCTTTCGTTTGGGGGGGTTATGTAGGAAGGTGGAATCTGACTATATGGTTGCCCCCACTTTTTTTATGGTGTTTTGCTGGTTTATGACTTAGTTGGACTGGGACCCTGCTATTCAGGGCCCCAGTCTATCTGCTCTCTCTAAACGACATGGAGTGCACTCTAGGTGCACTAGTGATTGGATACTGTGGTGCCTTATGAGTCCCTAGTATATGGTACCTTAGGTGCCAAGGGCATAGGTACTTCACAGGCCTACCAGGGGCTGCAGCATGTGTTATGCCACCCCTGGGAAGCAGTCTAAATCTGACACCACAGGCCTGCTACTGCAGCCTGGGTGAGGTGGTGCTAGCACCTCTCACTGAGATATAGGTTTCCTATATCTCTCTTGCACACACATATAAACCTATCAGTCACCCCTAAGGCAGGCCCTATCAATCCTGAGGGCAGGGTGCTTGGCTTCTATGTGAGGGGGTGCCTCTGCATGAGCAGGGCCCCTCTGCAGTTCTCAGAGTCCATTCTCTGGTGCTGTTTGTGGATGCGGTTAAACCATATACTCTTAAGTGCATTATATCCTCGCGGTAAATGCTAACTTTGGAATGGCTGCATCAAAACATGTCGTGTTTGGTGTCAAACATCTTGGAATACTACCCCCGCCAATCTTGGCGGCGGGGGTAGCATTCCACCCTTCTAGAGGGATAAGACATGTACCTGCTGTGGAAACGCGGTAGAATCCTAAAGAGCCCTGGCATCACAAAATGGATGCCACCAGTCACAGACACTGGGCTGCCCTCCTGCTGATGACCGAAACTCACAGTGGAGGAAGCCCAACAATAGGCATCCTGTCACAGGGAGGTGTAACCACCTCCCAGACAGGGTTTAGTGTATTGGGGCTGGGTGGGTGCACTCTTAGAGTGCTTTGAAGTCCTGCACTGGGGGAGCAGAAGGCTCCTCTGTGCATATGCCAGTTCAAACCAGCTCAGGGGCTACCTGCCCCTGCTCTGGCGCGAAACTGGACAAAGGGAAGTGGGTGTAGCCACCCCTCCCTTGACCCTCCCATAGGTGGGGTCATAGAGCTAGTCCATCCCCTCTTTTTAGTATAAGAGGGGGAACCTTGCCATTGCAAAGCAGATAACCCCTGGACGACGCTCTACAGAAGAATCCTGGCCCTTCGACGTTCCACTACCTTTGGAAGACAGAAGAATCTCCTTGGAGTCAAGGAGTGACTCCCCTGCTTGGCAGGCACCAAAAACGACAACGACGGTCGCAAACTACGCCGCTCCCGCCGGAGTCCGAAGTCCCTGCAGCCCAAGAAGTGGATTTCCTGACCTCTCCCAGGCCATCGTGAGTCCCCAGCGAAGCTGAGGCAAGTGGACCCCACGAGTAACGAGGAACCGCGACCCCTGGGTACCGTGCACTATTGTCGAGTGCAACCCCTTCACAACGTTCCACGAACTTGTGCTTTGGACCACGTGTGGTCCCGACCTCCAGCAGGAATCCTCCGAAGATCAGAGGCCTACACCGTCCCGAGTGACCGTGGGCCCCTGTTGAGTGATTCCGCCCGAGGTGTCTTCGCGATCCCTTGCCCGCTGGCTTGTGGGTCCCCAGAAGACTTCCTAAAGAAACCAAAGGGCTCCCCTGGTTGCTCCAGGCCTGCCCTGACTTACCCTCGCTGGGTGAGTCCCTCAGACCTTGCTGGTCTGCGCCATCGACTTTTCTTCATCTCCCCGAGACTTGCGGCTGCCAAGGCTTGTTGGCTCCGATCGAGTTGCCGACACCGCAGTCAGCTGCAGACGTCGAGGGACACACCGAATCCAGCTCCTGGTCGTCGTCGACGCCTCCTGGACCACGTGGCTGAAGAGTCAAGGCACCTGCAACCGACCTGAAGCGACCGACGACGGTGGGCATCCATCTTCCTTGCCCCGGGTCACTGCCAAGTGACTTTGAACACTGTCCCCTCTGCTTTCAGGTCATCCTTCTTCAGAATCCAGGCTTGGATTCCACCGGACACTTCTTCAGCTCCCGCAAGCAGCAAGTCTTCTTTGTTCGCCATTGAAAACGACGCCGCGACCCGACACCAAAGGACACCTGTGCACCCGGCTTCCCTGGGTGAGGTAACTCCAGCACTACGGTGCTCCTGTGGGTGTGGGCCCTAGAACTACTTACCCTGTAAGTGACTTGCTTGTAGGTTCTCCCGAAGTATCCTAAAACTCTTTATTTCCAACCGCGACTTGCCCCATTGAAGTTAACGGCGATTCGCGCCTGTGTATCCACACTGCACGCGTCCCCCGTGGGTCCTTTACTTACCTGCCTTGGGTGGTTTCGTGAGGCCCCAGCACTTCTGAAGGCCCTAGGCCTTGTCTCCTTGCAAGTCGTTGTTTCTAAGTCTCTTACTTAGTATATGGTCTGGTACGCCCCTAGGGCCCCAGCCATATTTTGTGCTTAACTTATTGTGAAACGTTGATTTGTGCATATGTTTGTCTTCTAATCTCATAAAGAGATTAGTAGAGAGTTATTTAGAAATAAATACATATATATTTGATATATATACCTGTGTGGTGTCTTTTCATTTGGTGATTCAAGAGATTATATGGTAAAACAAGCTGCTTTACATTCCTCCGAGACTTAGCCTGAAGGCTGCTCTCCACAGCTACCACTAGGATAGCTTTCTTTAAAAGGTTGTCTTAAACCTATCTACCATAAGAGTCGATTTGCCCTGGTGCAAGGTGTCCACTTTAATTAGTGAACAGCATATACCAGGCCAACTTCTCACA
>CAWUFW010019253.1:0-192565 GCA_963921515.1 Calotriton arnoldi | reverse complement strand
ACATGGCAGTGGTTTGTATCACTAGCCATTGCCATTGGTGGGAGACCTGTGTAAGTGTATTGTGGCCGTGCCGTCCCAGCTTGACAGCTGGGCTGTGGCTCATGTGCTTGCTCAGTCATGTCAGTGATGTGTATGCGAAATTGCTATGTGTCGTGTTGCTTTGACATGTGTCCTCTGCCATTGTCCCTAGGCGGAGACCGAACATTGACCGCCCATACCAATTGCTGGCAGACATGGAGGATACGGAGGTCATTAGGAAGTTTCGGCTGGACAGGCCAACCCTGCATCGACTGTGTGCCATGTTAGAACCCCATCTCCGTCCCCGCAGGGTGTATCCGACTGCTGTCACCCCCACGGCTAAGGTGATGGCCGCCATGCATTTCTTCGCCACTGGGTCATTCCAGCACACAGTGGGCATTGGAGGAGGGATGTCCCAGCCCATGTTCAGCAAGGTGCTGAGGGATGTACTGGCAGCCATGATGCTGTACCGGAACAGGTACATCCGCTTCCCCAGGGCTCGTGAATTGGCGGCAGTGAAGGGTGCATTCTATGCCCTTGGCAGAATCCCACACGTCGTTGGAGCCATTGACTGCACACATGTCGGCCTTGTTCCACCACAGGCCACTGAGCACCTGTACCGCAACAGGAAGCACACGCACTCCCTGAATGTGCAAGTGGTGTGCCTTGCGGACATGGTGATCACCCACGTGTGTGCAAAGTTCCCAGGCTCGGCCCATGACGCACACATAATGCGCAACAGCATCTTGCCACGACTGATGTCCAATATGCAACAGGATCGTGGCTGTATTGTCGGTGAGTATGTGGAGTGGTGTAGCGTGCTGGCTGTGCGATGCTGTCCCCTGTCCAGTTGGATTAGCAACGGTTCTCTGTGTCCCTCACACCCAGGTGACTCTGCGTATCCGAATGGGGCATGGCTGCTCAGTCCATTGAGGAATCCTCGCACCCCAGCAGACGATCGATACAATGAGGCACATGGGAGGACCAGACGTGTGGTCGAGCGTACCTTTGGCCTCCTCAAGTCCAGGTTCAGGTGCCTGGACCGCACCGGGGGTGCGCTGGCGTACTCCCCACAGAAGGTGTGCCGGATAGTGGTGGCGTGCTGCATGCTGCACAATCTGGCCATTCGGAAGCAGATCCCCCTCATCGTGGATGACGGAGATCAACCAGGGCCCCAGCCCGCAGACCAGGACAGCTCGAGTGAGGAGGACAGCGGAGAGGAGGAAGCTGGTAATGTGCGGCAGCAGCTCATCGCCCGCTACTTCACTTGACGGTGAGTGTCCATGTACGACGGCTGATGTGGCTGTATCTGTGCAGGTGTGTGTGTGCTGTGTCAGGGTGGCCGTTTGTTCACTGCGTGCTGTGTGTCAACGCTCCATGGCCAGGGTAGTATGCCACTGTTGGTGGCTGTGGCATTGTGCCCTATTGCTCTGTGCGATGTGTGTACATTGCTTGTAGTTGTTGACATGTACTGTGTGATGGGTGTGTGACACACTCATTGAATGTGCTCCTGTTCTGTCTCCCACCCCTAGGTCCCTACAGGCCCTCCGGATTCAAATGCCATGCCACGCATCAGGTGCCTTTCCGCCCAAGGTGGCCGTTGTATTCCGTACAAATAAGACACAGGGCACAAACAGCAGTTAGTGAAAAAGGTGCATTTATTACAAACTGTGACATGTGATTGTGTGTAAGGTGATGACAAAAGTGGTGCGTGCAGTGACAATGAGCTGTCGGTCATGGCTGCGTGATGATCAGGGTGTACCCACTGGTTCTATGTCCATAGTCCAACACACACATGCCATCCAGATGGCTGTGTGGAGTGGGATCGTAGTCCAAGTCAATGCAGTGGCTGGTCAAGGAAGGCTGGCGGAAGGCTGGCTGGCTGCCTCACTTGCGACTGGAGCGTGCGAAGTCCTCCCGGGAGATCTGTTTCCTCTTCGGACGGCCCCTTCCACGTTTGCGAGGGGGGTGCCTGCTTGCGACATGCTGGTGGTTGAGGTGTGATCACTGGCTGTGGACGCAGGGGAACTGGACACTGCTGCTCCACCCTGCGCCCCGGCAGGTGGTGGCGGAGGGGAGCTGCTGTCCCTGGCTGTGACCTCACCGCCACCACCAGCTGTCCCATGAGGTCCACGATTTGGCCCATACGGGCGTCCATGGACCTCAACACCCCCAGCACCTCACGCGTGTCTGAGGCAGACCGGACCCATTGTCCTTGGGCCTCTTCATAGGCCCCAAGGACTCTGGCCATGTGAGGCAGGGCATGGCTCCCAGGGGAGGCTGGCGTTTCCCTGACCCTGCTCCTCCTACCAGTCCTGCTGCCACCGGCCTGCCCACTAGCCACATTGCTCACCACGGTCCTCGCTGTGGCTCCCAGGGTGGATCCAGTCGTCCGGGCCACCACCTGCGCTGGGGCTGGTGCCAGCGGAGACGTGGCGGCGGTGGCGGCGGTGGTGGTCGGTGCGGCGATGGTGGCGGTTGCGGCAGTGGTAGTGGCCACAATGACCGTGGGTGTGGCCGCAACGACAGTGGCAGCAGGGGGCTGTGAATGTTCAGCAGCCCTGGATGATGGGTTGGTGGGTAGGAGGGGTCCTGGGGAGCGGCTGGGCCCTGCCACACCAGATGGGCCTGCTTGGTTGTCCGTGTCCGAAGAGGAGGACAGATCCTCCAGATCCGTGTGTCCTCGTTGGGGGCTTGTAGGCTGGCTGTGCTGGCTGCTGGCTCCATCCCCAGCATCCAGCAGTTCGTCACCTGTGGAGAGAATGAGATTAGTTATTGTGTTGCACCTGGCGAAGTATGTATTTGTCGTCTGACATTGACAGTTCGTGCAATCTCGTACATGGGTTTCCCGGAGGCGTGTGTGTGGCTGTAGCATCTGTAGTTGTGTGTGCTTGGCAATGGGACTGTGTGCTGTGCACATGTGGCATGGGACGGATTGGCCATGCCGATGGGTGTGTTGCTGTGCCCCTACTTATTGTGACTCTGGTGTATGCGGGCTCCTGGCCCATCCTGGGTCTGGTTTGTACTTTGCTTTTGGGGTTCAAATGGAACGCTTAGGAACGCATATGGCAACATGGGGGCCATGCCCCGGATTCGCATTTGGGAGGGAATATGCTTTTGGGGTTCAAATGGAACGCTTAGGAACGCATATGGCAACATGGGGGCCATGCCCCGGATTCGCATTTGGGAGGGAATATGCTTTTGGGGTTCAAATGGAACGCTTAGGAACGCATATGGCAACATGGGGGCCATGCCCCAGATTCGCATTTGGGAGGGAATATGCTTTTGGGGTTCAAATGGAACGCTTAGGAACGCATATGGCAACATGGGGGCCATGCCCCGGATTCGCATTTGGGAGGGAATATGCTTTTGGGGTTCAAATGGAACGCTTAGGAACGCATATGGCAACATGGGGGCCATGCCCCAGATTCGCATTTGGGAGGGAATATGCTTTGGGGTTCAAATGGAACGCATAGGAACGCATATGGCAACATGGGGGCCATGCCCCGGATTCGCATTTGGGAGGGAATATGCTTTTGGGGTTCAAATGGAACGCTTAGGAACGCATATGGCAACATGGGGGCCATGCCCCGGATTCGCATTTGGGAGGGAATATGCTTTTGGGGTACATGCTGTGAGCCATGGGTGCTGAACGTGACATGTGTTGTGGCAGCATGACAGTGCATGGTTTGAGGTGTGTGCATGCTTGACATGGCCTGCATATTTGCTGTCTGTTGTGATTACTGGACATGGCATTGGACGCATCGTTATGAGTGAGTGATGGTTGTGTGCCACCCGACGTATTGCAGTTGTCCCATCTCCTTGGTGTGTGTGCTGCCCTGTGCCATGTGCATCACTGCAGTGCTCGGGGGGTGTGGCCCATGTTGTGTGTTGTTGCTCACAGTGTGTCGTGCACTTCATTGACTTCTGGCACATGGTTGGTAATGGGCATGTATCTTAGCGTGACTGCTGTATGTGTGGCAGCTGTGCGGATGACATGCCTTTCATGAGACTGGGGCTGACGGATGGGATGGATGGTATGTTGTTTGTGCATGGTGTGTCTGTGTGTTTGATGGGTTCAGTGGTGTTCGTGTGCATTTATGTTGTTCCGCTCTGTTGCGTCTAGTGTTGTTTGTCTTACATAGGCGTAGTTGTGGGGTGTGTGGTTGACAGGCAGTTGGGGCTACATGGACAGGACTTCAATGGTGTTTCGGTTGTGTGTGATGAGTTGCACAGTGGCTGCCGTGTGGTACTATATTCAGTGTGGCTTGTGCATGCAGACGTGGCTCCTTGGGTGTTGCTATGTCTGTGATGGGTCATGTGGGGTGTGAGTCTGTTGTTCATGTCCGTGTGCACATTGTTCACTTGTTCGTGACGGTGGGCGGTGCTGCGTGTTCGTCTGCTACGTGACATGTCCCATGTGTTGGTCGTGTTACGGTCCTCATGCCTCCAGTAATCCGGCCCTGTCCAGTTTCCCACCTGCAAGTTGTTCGTGCGTGCACTGTACTGGATGCCACATGGCTCTAAGCGGGGGGTGCTCCATGTTGCAGGTCTGTGGGGGTGGGAGGGTGTTGTGGGTCGTGGGGGTGGCTGGATACCCACTGACACCGATTGCTGTGGACCGTGATGTCTGCCTTTCGGCTGTCGTTGTGCACTGCGGTGGCTGACACGTGGGTGTGGGGTGTGGGGGATGCTCCTCCTTGCTGTGCTGTGGGACTGGGGCCTGGTGTGTGTTGTACTTGGGCTGTCCACCGTCCCACCCACTGCACTTTGTGTTCCTGCCACTTACCTGTTACTTGTCGGTTGGTGCAGCTGTGGCGGACACATGGGTGTGGTGGGTGCTCGTTGTGGCGCTTCTGGCATATTTGGGGACCTGTTGGTGGTTACGTGGCTGGCTTAGTGTACACATGTCCCCACGCATCTTGCAGTTGTTCGGTTTGGGCTGTGTGTGGTGGTGTCTGTTGCATGTGTGTGTGATGTGTTGTGTATTGTGTGCTGGACATGGGGGTGTTTGTCCCTGGGAGCTGTGGCATGGTGGTAGTGCATGTGAGTACATAGCGGTGTGCTGGTATACATTAGTTTGTACTTACCAGCCTCCACTCCCCCTGCTAATCCGGCGAGGATCTCCGGATGGATTACGACTCGCACCTTCTCCTCCCACGCTTTGAAGGTCTTAAAGAGCGCGGGATTCCCTCCGCCAGTGACGGCAGCCAGCTCTCTGTTTTTGCCCTCCTTCTTCTTGACCAGGCTCTTGACGTCATTCCAACGTTTGTTTATCTCGACTCTGTTCCTGGGCAGGGTCCCGACTGCATTGACCTGGTCTACGATCCGGTTCCACATTCTGTTTCTGGTGGCTAGTGGTGTGTGCTGGACCATGTTCCCATAGATTTGTGGGTACACCTTGATGATCTCGTCGACCATGACCGTCAGCTCCATGGGCGTGAACTTGGGCATCCTTTGTGGTGCCATGGTGTTTGTGGTGCTGGTGCGGTGTGTGTAGTGTAATGTGCAGGGGGTTTGTGGTGCCGGTGTTTGGTGGTGGTGGTGGTGGTGGTGGTGGTAGTGATGTGTGCGTTTCTGTGGTGTGCTGCTGTCCTTGCTGTGTCACTGTGTCCTCTCCTCTCCTCTCTGGTTTGCAATGTAGCAAGGGGTTGTGGTCTGTGGGAGTGCTGCTTTTGTACTCACCTATGTGGGTGTGTCCTCATGGTCTGTTGTTTTCAGGTGTGTTGTGTCTGGGGTTCTGGCCTTTGTATTTTTTGTTTGTCCGGGGGGTGTTTTCGGGATATGTACTGTGCTTGTGTATTTGTGCGTGCCTTGCTGTGTGGACTTGTTGGCCATGTTGTGTGCTATTGGTTTTGTGTGCGGATGGTTTCTGTGCAGGTACGTGGGCGCCATGGCTTCTGCCGTGTCGATTCTCATCGGCGTTGTTTGCGCTGGCGGGCGGTATATTTGTGGTTTTTCCGCGCTCATGTCGGTGCGATCGTAATTTCACGTGCGGTGTGTCGGGCGTGAGGGCGGGCGGTTTTGTGTTGTCGTGCGTGTTTCCGTCCGTGGCGGGCGGTTTGTCTCCGACTCGGACGTTGGCGGGCGGTATTTTGTGTGCTTTTTCCGCCGATGGCGGTATTCGGTTTGTGTAATCGTAATGGCGTGGTCGGTGTTCAGGCGGTGTGTGCGGGCGGATTTTTGCCGCTTCCATGCCTGGCGGAATTATTTACGCCGGGTATCGTAATGTGCCCCTTAGTTGTTTAATAGAAAATAAGTTTTAATTGTGTAATTAATTGTTTTACAGGTTCATTTTACCAGTGGTTTGTGGGGATTATAGGGGTAAACTGTGGGACGTTTATTAATTTTTATGAGTTTTAATTTGTCTTTTAATTAATATTTCTTTAATTGGTAATTAATTATGTTAATTATGTGATTATGTTAATTAGGGAGAGGAGTTGGCCTAACGGCTAGGGCGGTCGACCTCGAATCTGGAGAACTGGGTTCGAGTCTCGGCAATGACGCTGAACATCCTGTGATTCTGGGCAAATCACTTAGGGGCCGATTCCGATTCGGGCCGGAAATCTCCCCGACCGAGCCGGACCCGGAGAGATTTCCGACCGAATCGGACCCTAGCAGTCCGACCGAACGAGTACGATGCGCACGTATGCTATCGGACTCGATTCGGTCGGACTCCCATTGAAGTCAATGGGAGCCAGTGGTACGACGCGTACACGGGCTCCCATTGACTCAATGGGCATGACACGAACAAGGGCGCCCCCTACAGCGTGTTCGCGTCGATGCGGGTTGCACCGTACATGCACGTGTAGGGGGGACCCATGGGTCCCCCCTGTGTGCGATTCGGACGCCTACGCTTCCAGGGGGGTCCGACACGGACCCCCAAAGTGCGGCTCCGACAGCTCCTTGGAGCCGGGCTGCGCGAGTCGGTCGGAGCGGTCGAGGTGCGCATTGTACTTACCCGGCCGGGGAACGTCTCCATTGCGAGGTGCGTGTCGTCCCCGTGCGAGTCGGTCGGAGCGGTCGGGTCCTGCGAACGAGTCGGTCGGAGATTTCGCGAGCGCACGCATCGTACTCGCTCGCCCGGATGCACGTACGACTCGGTCGGGAAATAGGGCTCCGAATCGGATCCGGTTAAGCCGAATCCGATTCGGTGCCCTACCGGCCGAGATCGGAATCGGCCCCATAATCTCCCAGTGCCTAACAAAAATGAATGTGTCCTCATGTAACGCAACTGGTGCTATGTAAAGCGCTCTGATACCCGATACCTTCGGGTCAAGTTTGCGCTATATAAAACTGTGTAAAAAAAATGTAAGTACATTTTTTAAAATAAAATTTAGATGTGGGTTGTGAATTGTGTGGTGTTATAGGGTAGGAAATAAAAAAAGTACATTTATGTAATAATGAATGTTTTTGACTCTAAATAATTTTTAATTAACAATATTTATTTGTTTGAAAATTATTTTTTATTTTATTCAATATTATATTTGTAGGTATTTGTCAAATGCAATTAACATTATAATATGTTTTTTAAATTTGTAATATTAAATATATTTGTATTTTAATGTTTAATATATCTATATATGTTTCTTTTTATTTTGTTTTAAAAATATTTTTGTTGTTACTATTTTGTTTGTTTTTACTTTTGAACTGACTGGAGTGAGAATATTAATTGTTACCCCTTTACAATCCACCATTTCCCTACTGTTGCACTGATTGGAGTGGGAAGAGTAAACTTAATCTTGCTACTATCCAACACTTTCCCTACTGTTAGACTCACTGGAGTGGGAATAGTAATTTTTACCCCTCTGCTATCCAACACTTTCCCTACTGTTGCACTGATTGGAGTGGGAATAGTACATTTTAACCTGCCACTATTCAACACTTTCCCTACTGTTGCACTCACTGGAGTGGGAATAGTAATTTTTACCCCTCTGCTATCCAACACTTTCCCTACTGTTACACTCACTGGAGTAGGAATAGTAAGTTTTACCCCTCCGCTGTTGAAGACTTTCCCTACTGTTGTACTCACTGGAGTGCGAATAGTAAGTTTTACCCCTCCACTATCCAACACTTTCCCTATTGTTGCACTCATTGGAGTGGGAATAGTAATTTTTACCCCTACGCAATCCAACACTTTCCCTACTGTTGCACTCACTGGAGTGGGAATAGTACGTTTTACCCCTCCGCTATCCAACACTTTCCCTACTGTTGCACTCACTGGACTGGGAATAGTACGTTTTACCCCTCCCCTATCCAACACTTTCCCTATTGTTGCACTCATTGGGTTGGGAATAGTAATTTTTGCCCCTACGCAATCCAACACTTTCCCTACTATTGCACTCACTGGAGTGGGAATAGTATGTTTTTCCCCTCCATTATCCATCACTTTCCCTACTGTTGCACTCATTGGAGTGGGAATAGTAATTTTTACCCCTATGCAATCCAACACTTTCCCTACTGTTGCACTGACTGGAGTGGTAAATGTAAGTTTAAAGATTTTTAAATAGTTTAATGTTTTAATTTATAATAGAATGGGTTTTTTATATTGATTTTATGTTATTTATATATATATATATATATATATGTATATTTTTATATAATTTAAAAATTTTAAAATAAATTAAAATTAATAGTTTATTAATTGTTTTAAAGTAAATTTGTATATATATATATATATATATATATATTGATTATTATGTATGTGTTTAATTTTTTTAAATTAAGTTTATTTGATATATTTGTTAAAATGTATGTTAAATCCACTTTATTTTTTTAAGATTCAATTTATTATTTAATATTTATTATTTTATTTTATATATATATAAAAATTGATATTTTGTACAACTATATTTTTAACATCGATATTTTTTTTAGGATATTTTTGTACTTACCTGTTTAAGTATAGGGAGTCAATATTTTTGCATTCCATATTTTTTCACCGATATTTTTTACTTCTATATTTTTTACATCGATATTCTGTCAGTGAACCGTCTGGAATATCACCCGGTAGAGAAATGCCTAGTGGTGGGTCGCACCTGCTCAGCGTGCAACAAACCCAATCACTTCACAAGGGTTGGCAGGAATAGTGAACGTGGGTGAGAGGGCCCACAGGAGGAAACCGCAGACAAAGGCAATAAGACGCAACACCTGTCCATCAACGACCAATCCTCAAGCACAGCCAGAAGTGGGGACTGGTGGCAAGACAGTGAAGTGGACAGTGAAGACCCTGAAGAACAAGACGTGTGTCGTATATATTACACGGCCCCAGGTACCAGAGGGCCAATCACTGCAACCGCTCTGCAAGGTGACGATCACACGCACCACCATACAAGCTCTGTTTGACACAGGGGCCTCGGTTAATGTGATGGCGCATCGCAAATGCCTGCTGCTGTAGCCAAGCCCGCCCCTCTGCTGATCACGAACCAAGGTATATGTGTATGAGGCAGGGAACCACTTCCCCTGAGGGGAAATATGGAGGTGAAAGTTTGACATGGAGATAGAGAGATCAAAACGAGATTCCATGCAATGGCAGAGGGCGAGGGAACGCTAATTGGGTGCCACCCAGCATAAGACCTTGGTCTCACCTTCTTTGTCAAAAAAGGTCCGTGACCTGCAGGTGGATGACCTCGTAGATCAGTTTCCAGAACTGCCCCGAGGGCTAGGATGCAAGAAAGGGGCCGCTGTCAAATTACACATCAACAAGAACATACAGGCCACCCAAAGCCCTCCGACATCAGTGGTGCCTTCCACCTGCACGCTTAAGTTGAAGCAGAACTAAAAAAACTGGAGCAGATGGATGTAATAGAAAAGGCTTCAGGACCCAACCCATGGGTATCACCACTGGTGATAACAGAAGAACTCAAACAGCCAGTGGCAATTCGCCTCTGCATCAACATGCGCCTTCCCAACATAGCGATTTGCGGAGAGTGTCATATCACCCCCACGATGGATTATATATTCGCTGACCTGAACGGGGCCAAGTGGTTCCCAAAACTGGATCTAAATGCTGAATACCCCAAACTAGTGCTTCACCCTGACAGTCACTATATCACAACATTCTCGACGCACCTGGGGCTCAAAAGATATAAGAGCCTCAATTTTGGGATATCGTCAATCGCTGAAGTATTTCAGAATGCTATCAGGGAGACTCTTTTGGGACGCGAAGGGGTCCTCAATATCAGTGATGATATTTTGATATATTCCACCACGCAGGCTGATCATCACTAACGCCTCAAAGCCACACTCCAGAGGCTGAAAGAGAGTGGCATGACCCTCATTAGGACAAGTGCTCATTTTTCAAAATATGAATTGATTTCTTCAGATTTGTATTCTCCAGGGAAGGTCTGCAGGTTGACCCCAGAAAATCCACAGTCGTAAAGGAAGCACCCTTGCTGAAGAATACCATAGAGCTCTGCAGTTTCCTGGGCATGGCAACCTACAGTGGCAGGATCCTCCTGAATCTAGCCACCCTGTTGGAGCCACTCAGGGCCCTCATGAAATCAGAGGTGAGACAGACATGGGGCCCAGTGGAGCAGGATGCTATGGACAAAATAAAAATACATTCTCCTAGTGGATAACACAATGGCATGCTTTAACGCAGACAATGTGACAAAATTGGTGGTGGATGCAAGCCCTGTGGGATTACAGGCCGTCCTGACACAGCAGCAGGAGCCGGGGATGTTGACTCCACTGGCATTTGCGAGCCATACATTGACAGCAACCAAAGCATGATATACACAAATTGAATGCGAAGCTCTCTCCATCAAATAGCCCTGCCACCATTTTCACTTATGCATATCTGGGCAAGTATTCAAAGTGATAACCGACACAAGCTGTTGGTGAGTTTATTAGTGGGAACAGCCCCACACCCACCCTCAAGGATCGAGCGATGACCGTGCAGCTGCTGCCGTACAGGTTCGGTGTATCGACCGGGGGCCCCAGAGAAAAGACGCTAGACGACATCAGGCAAGCGACCGCGGAGGATGACGGACTCTGGAGAGTGGAGGAGGCCATCAGTAATAACACTTAGAAGCTCTTCCTCCAAGATGCCAATCAGTGGCACCCCGAAGAAAAGAGAAGACTCTCGCACATATGGAGGGTTCAAGAGGAGCTAAGCTCCATGGCAAATGTAATAGTAATGCAAGGTCACCACATTAATCCCTAAGTCGCTGGAGAGCCGGATGACTGATCTAGCGAATGAGGGACACAAGGGTACTGAGAAGACCAGAGCAAGGATGAGGGGAAAGGTGTGGTTCCTGGGCATAGATGCAAGTGTTGAAGAGGCTTGCAAGACTTCGCCAAAAGTGCCAGATCATGGAAAGCACAGCAGCACCGGCCCTGGTGATCACTGAAGATGCCCCACCTTTACGTGGAAGTAAGTGAGCCTAGATTTTGGGAGCTTCTCGAACGGGAGGCTGACCATGGTCATTTTCGATGACCAATCCAAGTACCCAGTTTTGGAGCTGGTGGCAACCACAGCATTTGATCATCTCAAGCCACTTCTGGAGAAGACATTTGCGGCATATGGCATACCAGAGATGAACAGAACTGACAATGGCCCCCCCTTTCAGGGTTTGCAATTCAAGCGTACCTAGTGGCACTGGGAATCCGGCACTAGAAGATAATGTCACAGTGGCCCCAGGCAAATGGCATGGTAAAGAAGTTCATGCGGATGATGAACAAGGCTTTGCATGTGGCAGTAGACCAGAAAAATGACTGCGACTGGGAGCTGCACCATTTGCTAAGGGCCTATTGCAACACCCCTCAAAGCATGAAGAAGTGTATCCCAATTCACATTATGTTCCAAAGGCTGATAAAAGATTGCATCCCGAGTGGACCAAGCTAGCAGCCCAATGCACTCAATGAACACAAGTCTGGATGAAAAGACAGAAGTTGAATGAGAGAGCCAGCTTGACTCAGCGAGCGGTGCCAGGACGATTGCAGGTAGGGTGAGAGACCGACAACCAGGCTGGAAGTTTCGCACTTCTTTGGAGAGAGGCACCTAGAAAGTGACTACAGCAAGAGGGACCATGCTCACCATTCCCAGAGGGAGGGAGGTGACAACGAGAATCATCTTATGGTTCCACCGTATAGTGGCACCAGACAGGGAAGAGGAAGTGGAGGACAGCAGGCTAGGAATGCAGGAGGTGACGACACTAGATGATGAGGACGAGAGGAGGAGGGCTGGTGGCCCGGAGGCTACACCACTGCGAGATCCGGGCAAATCATCTACCCCACCGAGAAGTCAGGCCTGAGATGGGAGTAGAGGATGAGTCCACAGCCCCCCTGAGTAGGAGATGTCACTGTTACAAACTTAGACCAAACATGCACCTAGCCAGAGACTGCGTGATTTTGTGTGTGCCAAAGTGAGGGTTACCCCAACTATCTAATGTTGGATGGGATGTAGTGAGCCACCCGGGCTCACAGTAGAGGGAATAATAAAGGCACAACACAGCTCGGCCAGCCACAGTCAAGGTAATAAATAAAAGGGGGCTAGTCATGGTACAGTACAATTGTGTGAGTGTTCTGTTATTTGTTGTCGACCCATAGGGCCTATGCATGTGGATCACTGAAGTATCCATCAGTTTACACTATGGTATAGGTAGGGGTAGTGGGACTAGGGTAGGGTGATAGGTACAAGTGGGTATAGATAGTGGTAAAAGAAATAGCATATTGGTGTGGTAGCAGTTATAGGTAGCATTAGATACCCTTAAATGGTGATTGAGGCACTGGGTTTTAGGTAGAAATAGAAGGACTAGGGTAGAAGTAGGATTGAAGGTACACAGGTATATCCATTACTTTATACAGCAGTGTTTGAGGTACCAAGGTATAGGCAGTTGTAGATGTACTAGGGTATAGGTGTGAGTGGAAGTGCCATGGTATAGGCAAGGGTGGAGTAATTAGGGTAGGGGAAGAAGTACAGATGAATACAGACAGCGGTAATGTGCCAGGGAATAGGTAGTGGGAAGGCAATAGGGAATATGTGGGGTAGAGGCACTAAGATATTGTCAGAGGTGCTACTTGATAGGCAGAGGTAGTGAAAATAGGGTATTGGATGAGGTACAGCATGAAAGAATGGAGGCAATTAGTCTAACTAAAGATAGAAGTGATAGAGTATCGGTAAGTGTGGCGGTATTAGTATATAAAAGCGGGATGGAGGTATTAGTGTTCGAAGGGAGGGATAGAGTGATGAGGGTATGACAAGAGCTGCATATGGTTATTGATAGAAATAGATATTACTGTCTAGGCAGAAGTTGAGGAAATAAGGTAGAGTTCGTTTTAATTGCCAAAGGGTACTTGTAGGTAGATGGACTAGGGTATGGAAAAGGGGACAAGTGAATAGGGATAGAGGTCGGTAATGGCAGCAGTAGAGGCTAGGGTAAAGGAAAAAAAGTTGGAGAAGGTGAGAGGAGCAATGATGAAGCCTAGAGGTGAGAAAGAGTGGTGTGAATGGTTCATCCACACAAGAGATCTCTTTGAAACATTAACTGCAGAGATATTTATTTGACATGGGCAGTATTGTAGACAGATCTGACATCCTGAGAACTCCATTTATTTAAAAAAAATAGATCAGAGAAAATAGGTCATGGTGAAATATTCTCCAGAACAGGTTTCCTTAAGTCTCTTTTTCTTCAGAATCACCTAGAACGCCACCACAACCACCATTACTAACACCACAATTACCAGCATCGCTGTTACCTGTACCAACATTACTACCACCACAATCACCCCCTTTAAATGTATCACCACCGTATCATCACAAAAATCAACACTACTAAAACATTCACCAACAATGTTACCATCATAACCATCAACATCACAACTGCCACATTTACCACTGTGACAATCACTATACCACCAGTACTACCACCACCACTATCATCGCTACCAGTATTACCATGACCACAATCACTACAACCACTAACAGTGCCAGAGCTGCTGCACAATTACAGGCATCACTATTACCTTGTTCATCACTATCACCACCACTATTATCACTTACAGTACCAACATGACCACCATTACTACAACCACTACCACCACCACAGCTGTTACACTGTCACTCCCATCACTGCCACTGACACTACCACTATCAGCAACACCACCACTACTACCCCACCACAATGTTGTTAAATGTTTGTATGAGTAAAAATATTGTTTATGTAACTGTTTCAGAAAGTGGTGTTAATCTACTGTGTTTTTACAGTGGTGAAAGTTTAGTCTAAGATCTTAGAGTATGCTGTGGACTTGTGCACTTTGAAGGCTATTACCAGCTCAAACATTTAGCTTAGACATTTCAAAATACAGACACAGCAGTGTATTTGTAGATATTCTTTGCAATATCTCTCAATATGAATTTAGCAGCAGGTGCACCAACTTTGTAAGAACCTCTCAATATAAATGAACAAACACGCATAGATATATAAACGGTGGAGGCCTGAAACATCTGGATACCTCTCCGTATGTTGCTACTTGAATTAATATTTCCTCAATTAATCGATACTGAGTGTAGAAAATGTTCAGTGTAGTTATCTACGTTATGCAAGTAACTAAAATTACACGACGGAGATTGTGCAATGATCATAACTGTTACATTTTACAAAGAAGCAAAATTTGGGAACTTCACATATTGTCCCTTACAGGCAAGGATTCTCCACAAAATATATTTTGTCCAGATTATTTTCAATACAAAAACATGTTTTGCGGAAGAGGTATCTCCGTAAAGTACGTATGGGATACAGCAGAGTAGTTTGCCACTAATGCCTTGTGAATCAAGCCTGGAAATCCAGACGTCATTCACATGATACAAGAGTAAGACACAGTCATCAGAGACAAAGCTTTGTGAATTTAACCCCATATATCTAATTACCCACAAAGTTACAACTCTGTAGATGTTCATCTCATTTCACAGCATTTGCCTTGTTCAAATTCATCTCCCGCACTTGCATCTCTCTGAAAGTACATGAAAGTGCACGAAAAACCCTACAGCTGCTCTTAAAAGTGCCACTCACAAACCCAAAACAATATGGAGACCTGGCTCAGTGAAACTTGCTGTATGCCTCACCTGCCAGTTATGCATGTTGAGCCACCACTTTGCATATTTCTGCTGTGGTCTCGGTTGCATGCCTTCTGGACCGCTATCTTTTGAATGATCATTGGAAATTCTGGTGTGAAGGCGGCCTTTTCACTGCCTTCCCGCTGTCTTTTGTTATTGTCTGAATTAATTTCTCCTTTCATACCAGGTTAGCTTGCTTCAGTGTAAATTTGGCCTGCAATTCCGAACATGGTTGCATACACTTTCTCCTAGGAAGTTCTTTTCTCCCAATTTTGGACATTTGACGTTGATTCCACATTCTCAGTTCCTTGGCCTGAATGTCTCTCTTGCTAATCTCTGATTCAAATATGTGCTTCAGTAAACAATGGCGATGCACTAAGGTCTTTCCACGCCTCACATTGGGGCATATTAGCTAGAAGAGGCGATAATCATCGCTAACCCTGCTTAGCGTGATTTTTTATATCGCCGGCTATCGCTGGAATATATCGCCACGCTAACGCTGTATTAGCAACGATTAGCGCTATGGCGATGAATATTCCAGCGATAGCGGGGGAAATGGGCCAACATCGCTGAAAAACCGGCGATGTTGCAGTACAAACGGTGTTGGCCTTGCTGATACGACCCTGTGGTCGTATCACAATAATCCACCCCCATGTAATGAATACATAAGTCAGGAATGTAGCAGTTCTTAAATTCCTTCGTTAATGGGGGCTTAGCGTGCGTTTCATTGTCACTACGCGGGTCCGGGGCATCGTTGTTAATAGCCCGGAGCCGCGTTAGCGATGATTTCCCTTGGAGTTATGTCAGGAACGCCTACTTCGCATCTCATTAGCGATGCGAAGCAAGGCGTTAGTGAAACAGGCGCTATCACCAGGGAACACGCGCTAAGGCCTGTTAGCGTGTCCTTGGTGATACCGCGATATAATTATCGCCGCTTTTTGGCCGAAAACGGCCGCAAAAGCGGCGATAAGGGGCTTGCTAATATGCCCCCTTGTTTGTGCGCTCCATTTCATTTCATTCTGTACATCTTTCTTCATGCCTGCTCACTCTTTGAATAGATTGCACATTGCTTTAGCTTTCAGTGCACCCTGAAACCCGTCTGTGCGTTTCCTTCTACACTGTGTGTAAAGATCTTCAGTGGATATGTACGTAGGATCCAGAACATTCTTGTGTTCTGTAGGGAGCAGTTATCTTGACCTACCTGTGACCACCACCAGTAAGTGAAGCTTAAAAAGAATCTTCTTTCTTGGGCTTGGTCCTAAAGAAGTTTCGTTGGAAGCCAATATCATGTTATTTATGCCATTTAGTTCAAAATTGTAATCTCTATTTAGGTATGGCATTTACTAAAATAATATGCATAATATACTTACTTAAAGGGCTTTCAGACATTTCTCTTCATCCAGTAAACTGTTTTTGTGTAATTTCTATTTTGCATCCGCCAGCTGCGTCCCGTGCAGGTAAGAGCGGTGGGGCCGGGTAAGGGGGTGGTTATTTCGACAGACGTCGACGAGGGAAAATTAATTATTAATTAGTCTTCTGTCGAATCCCCCCCCCCCCCAGCCCGGCCCCACCTCTCTTACTTGCACGGGCCGCTGCTGGCTTCCGCTCACTACAGCCTGCAGCATGGGGCAATGGTACAGCTCACTTAAGCCTCTGCTTAACCTCACTGTGAGTGACTGCATTTGGCTCTTTCATAGGGTGGACATCCACACAAAACTTAGGCCCTCATTTGCACGGATTTGGCGTATGGCAGCACAGCAAGTCACCTTGCCTTGCTACCCTATGACAAAGTGAAAGGGTAGGAATTCACTGTATTTAAGCAATATGGTGCATTCTTGTCCTTTCTCCCTGCGCTGATGCCGTTTCAGCAGCCTAGAACAAACACAGGCACCCTTGTACCATGGTTCAAGTGTGTCTCCGTTGCCTGTAGGATTGTTTTTGTGTGGTGAAGGGGCTTCTTCCTGCACATAAGCAATGCATTGAGGCATTTTCCTCTTTCTATGTGTGCTGCAGAATGAGGAAAAAACAAGGAGAAATATGGATATTTCTCCTCGTTACGCCTCACCTCTGGGGGTGTAAGGATTTGGCACTTCCCCACGTTTACATGCTCTTGTAAATCTGGGACAGAGTCAAAACCCCCACCGCAATGCCCATGGAATGCCTCCCGAGTGCAGAATAAGGCAACGCAGCGATTTGGCTCCCTTGCCTTACTCAGTATCTATGAGGCCATTCGAAGCCACACATAGTGGCTCTTTGCGTATCCTCATAGATATGATTTTGTCATTAGCGTCACCATAGCATCACAAAAAGTGATTCTCCAGGTGCGGAAGGGGCTCGTAAATTTGCCCCTTAGTTCCGTTTAGTGCCAGTGTTGCCTGTTGTGTTAGTAATGCATTTGAAGTGAGTGTAGGGCACATTACAGCTTTATCAGTTTGTGTATCCTTTCTACGCTGTTGTAAATTCCTTTTGAAGTGGACTGCTGCTATTTCACAGTATACCATATTGTGTTCCTAGTTTCCTCGCAGGTACACTTTTACCTTCGGCATTCTCTTGACGTGCCCTGTGCTCAAGGGCCTTTATTACTAATTGAAGGAGACATCACAGGGGCCTATCTTTAATTTTTATTGTCACGGCCATATTCCCTTCTTGGTCACTTGCAAACAAAATGGCAGAAGCCCAAGTACAACAACAATGAAGACAGGACCAAGCTGTCCTGAACATGCAAAAAGACAAAGGACTGCGTCTTTAAGCTGAGCATTTTTCTGCTAATAGGTGGCCATCTTGGGATGGCTATAACCAGTCATTGATTTCACTGATCTGTGTCAAGGCCATGGACTAATCTCTAGGCAAGTGCACATAAATTACTTTCTTATATCATATTTCTTATATACATCTTAGAGATTATATACTTATCTAATATACCATATTATATGTATTACGTTTATGGGAGGTACACGTTTTGTACAAATTATATATATATACATTTAGTACTCTCTATTACTCTTACTCTTGCGCCAACCAGGGCTAAGCCCTAGTGTTCCCTCTCTCTCCCCCACTCTCTCCCGTACCCCCAGCCTTCCCTCCCCGATCATTATTTCCCCTTCTACTATTTTCTATAGCAATTAGCCCCAACTCCATCCCGGCCTGCATTAAGTACGCCCCTTAGCTTATCTCAAACTCACAGCCTCTCATATCTTCCCTAATCCCCCCCTCCCTTCTCCATCTATCACCTCACCTCCCACATTTTACACTGGATATGGTTCTCCAAATAAGCATTGACCCCAATATGGAGCCGTCAGGACGACATACTTATACCATTAAGTACCCACCAAACTTAACAAAAAAGCAGCCAAATGTTTTAAACACAAACTTCTCAAATCACATCCTGAGACCTTGATCTCTGATCCCTACTTCTCAATGAACAAAGGAGCTTTAACTAGTGACATCATCTTTTGCACGAAGAGAAGAGCCCAATGGAGGATAGCCTTCTTCGCTCTGCTCTCTGTCTCCACTTCTAGAAAAACATTATACGGTTTCAGGATTTCGATCGTCCCCTCACCGATATATAATGCAGCAGCAACAATCACCATATACCATAATGGGATCATCCTCATACAGTCATCAGACCGTAATTTGGAACTATTTGACAATATTTTTCCTCTTATCAAGGAAAAGGCTATGAGATCTGATTCCCCCACCCCTGGCCCTCTAAACTCGATACTCCCCTCTAACACGTCACCAGAGTCCCCTATTAGGAAGCCACTTATCACTTAGCCACCCCCTAACATCAATACACACCCAGTCCAGCCCCAGCAGAATCTTTTGGATGCGAAAGTCACCCCCCCACCAGAAGTACCCCACCCACACCCCATCCCCCATTACAAAGCACAAATTCTAAATTGGTCCCACTAACTCTGACCAACACCATAGCTCCAGCCCCCAACACACCCATACGGTACTTGCCTCACCATCTCCCTCTATACCATCCCCTTCTTCTTCCTATAACCACCCCTCCTACCGGCCACCCTACATAGGCCCAAGCTATTGTAACCCCCTAAGCCCCACTCCTAGCCTACACACTCGCCCCCTAACCACAGACCAAGTAGTTTGTACACACCCCTCAATAGATTCCAGACTTGACAAGATCTCACTCTCACTACAACAAGTCAAAGCAGACCTCCAAAGCCTACGGGGCCTTATCCTACAGATACAATAAGATACAATGACAGATAGAGAGCACTATCATAATTGAGCATGAGAAAAAAGATCACAAATCGATATGATCAATGCGCACTTTTATATGAAGTGGGTAGGTGAAACATAGAATAAAGGGAGGGCAACAAATGAGGGAAGGGGGGACCGTAATTCAATCTGTAGAGTAGTGTTCAAGGGTGCGCAGGTAGTCATGCAAGGGTTGCCAGAAGTCTTTGGGGCGGGACGTAGGGGGTTGAAGAAGGGCATTATCCTCACGGATGCTATCACAATATGTCATAATTTTAAGCCAAGCTGAAGAAGCGGGGACTTTATTACTGCCCCAATAGAGCGTGATCTCACACTTGGCTAATAGGAAGGCCATTGAGGCCAGTCGGCTTATAGGTCGCAATATTTCACTGGTATAGCCTAAATGGGCAAGAAGGGGGTCGGGTGGCAGCACTACATCAATCATAGCTGAAATGTGGATGAAAACGGATGTCCAGTACATGGATATCAATGGACAGTTCCATGTCAGATGTGCAAAATCTGCTCCCGGAGCAAGGCATTTGAGACAATGGTCGGAGAGTGTGAGGTCGACTTTAGCAATGTCTGAGGGGGAAAGATAAGTATGATGAAGAAATTTAAAATGTAGGAACTGGTGTCTATGGTTAACTGAAACGCGTTGGATCTGTGAACAACAGTAAGACCATATTTTATCGGTGAGGTGGATTCCGAGTTCTTCCGCCCAAGCTTCTCGTACGCACACAGTGGTATATGGTTTCATAGTAATGCAAAGGTGGTATAATTTGGTGATCATCCGATCACTATCTACAACAGACACCGCAAGCGTCAGAGGTGGAAAATCCTCTGGGGCCAATGGGTAAGAAGGGAGGAGGGATCATAGAGTGTTGTGTAAGCTCTGAAAAATAAAATGGTCCATGTACGAAAGTCATTGTGAGGGGGTCGACAGAAGGTTGTAGAGCATGGCCGCCAGGAAAGAGGTCTCCTAAAGTGAATAAGTTATGATGTTAAAATGTGAGTTGCACCAACTTTTCACTTGTGAGTGGCAGCTTGGGGATATCCTTTAATGCAAGAGTGGGAGAATAGAGAGGGCCACCACCCAAAAGCCTACGAAGTCTCCGCCGCGCCCAGCAGGTCATGGACACAGTTTGGATGTCATTGGCATCCAATGGGATGCCTTTCGGCAGGATCGAGGATTGGGAAAGGCCACCCAATTGGTCTCGTTCAAGCCTCAGATATGGAATATGAGCGTCTGGGTCATACCACCGATGTGTATATTGGCATTGGGCTGCGAGATAATATAGGTAAAGATCGGGGACCCCAAATCCGCCGCGATCATAAGGGAGAGTGAGAGTGTGCCAGCGGACACGGGGTGGCCTCTAACCCAAACGAGGCATAGAAGAAGACTGCACAGAGAATGAAAAAAATGTTGTGTGAGAGGGATGTGAATGTAAAAAAAAAGGTATAGAAAATGATGGCTACATGTACCACCAGGGAGAGCGGTAATTTAATCCAGCGGTCTACTTGCGTGGCAAGATCAGCTAATGCTGGGCCATAATTAAGCTGTAATATTTGGTCTTTGTTCTGGTGGAGTCGAATGCCCAGGTATTTAGTACTATCTGCGGCCCATGTTAAAGGATAGTCTGCTGGTGCAGACTGGGCAGCATCTGTGATGGAGAAGATCTCAGATTTGGTCCAGTTAATCTGAAGTCTAGACAAATTGCCAAATCGAGCAATCTCTTGCATAAATGGCGAAAGATTATCTGATAGATGACGGATAAATAATAATATGTCATCTGCATATTAAGAAAGCAAAAGTGGACCATGTGTGAGATGAAGGCCATGATGAGAATGGCGTTCTTGCATGTAACGTACTAGTGGGTCCATTGCGATGATAGGAAATGCCTCAGTTAGCTAGTCATTGACTCGCAGACGAGCCACCGGTTTGGAATATAAAAGCATGGTCAGGGAAATGAAGTGGGCGCTAATACCCAATTTGACCATACTGCCCTCAAAAAGGACCACTCGAGAGAGTCAAACGCATTTTCGGCATCCAACAAATCATCACCTTGGGCGTAGATGGGGGCATTTTATTAAATACTGCATAGATGGTGCGTAGATTAAAGGAGGTAGATCTATGGGTTACGAAGCCGGATTGGACAGGGGAGATAATCTGCTCCATCAAAAGGGATAATCTAGTGGGGAAGACCTTGGCTAATATTTTATTATTGAGGTTTAGGAGGAAGAGGGGTCAATAGGAGGTACAGAGATGGGGATCCTTGCCCCTTTTTCAGCAGGAGAGTAAGAACTGCTTCTCGTAGAGCAGTAGGTAATATACAGTGGCTAATGACGCATTATACAATGCTAAAAGATGAGGAGTGAGTTGTTATTTAAAGCTTTGTAGAAGGGCCCTATTAAGCCATCTAGTCCAGGTGCTTTAGATCCGTCCAAGGTATTGATCGCTTGAATAATTTCTTCTACCTTAATCTGCTTGCTAAGAAACTGCTGCTGACTATCCATGAGCCAGACCATTGTGACCTCCTCAATGATGAGATCTCCAATGGATTGTCAGATATACAGGAAGCAGAGAGACATTCATAGTATCGCTGGAATTCGACCAGGACATTCTTTCCTCCCAGCACCTGCGAACCAGAGTCCGTCCGCAGTTCAGTGACATAGTTATTGAGCCGCTTTGGACACAAATGTCTTGCAAGGGTGCTACCTGGATGTTCCCCATCCCCGTAACGGCGGGCTCTAGTATACTTCCTCAAATATGCAATCTCCCTATCAGCAAGATCGTGGAATTCAGCCAACAGGACCAACAGAAGCAGCGGTTCAGTCTATATCTCGCAACTCCGCCTCAATACGTTGCAACTGGGTGCGGATATCACGAAGGATGCCAGTGTGTTTGGATATGCATACCCCATGGATGTAAGCCTTTAATGCTTCCCATAGGGTGGCTTGGGTTGATAATGTTCCGGTATTCAATGTGAACTACTCATTGACAGAGTCTAGGACCTCACTGCGGAACACTGGGTCATGAAGGGCCTCATAATGGAACCTCCAGGTGTGGTCCGAGCCACAACCATATGGGATCTGCAGCGGTAGGTGAACTGGGTTATGGTCAGATAACGTCCATGATAATACGGTGACCCCCATGACCCAGAGATAGACATTAGCCAAAAGGAACCAATAGTCTAAACTTGTCCAGACAGAGTGGGGAGCAGAATACAAAGTGAAAACGGGGTCAGAAGGATATAGAGCATGCCAGGCATCCCATAATGTATACGTGTCAATGATATGGCAGAACACATCCCGAGCTCGGGATTTACTACTGTGGGTGATGCTGGTGGAGTCAAGTTGCAGACAATACAACATATTAAAGTCACCACCCAGTATCACATAATTGATGTCCAGACGTCCCATATGAGCATAGAGCTCCTGGAAAAATTCGGGGTCATCTATATTTGGGTCATAGACATTTAGCAATAGAACATGTTTGTCTGCGAGGATGCCCTGAAAGACAATATAGCGACCATTCGCGTCCGAATGGCAATTGTGGAAAATGAAGGGGACACTTTTATGTATAAGAATACATGTGCTGTGGTAATATGAACTATAACAGGAGAATTATCGATGTGGTCCCCAGACTTTAACATAGGGGGGGCAGTGCTAGGGGGGAGATGTGTCTCTTGTAGGATGGCAATTTTAACACTGTGTCTATTCAAATAAGATAACACATGCTTTCCCTTTCGTGGACTGTTAATTCCACATATGTTCCAGGTGACAAGGGAAACATTAGTTGTTTTATTCAGATCCGGAAGGGGCATGGTGAAAAAGTAAAGGGTATAGAGTATTACGCATTCTCAAGGAGGGGTGCATAGATTGAGTGATGTGTCACAACAAGCAAGCATAAAGAAAATTTAAACAATAACAAAAACAAAACTTTGTAACACCGCACCCCCACCCACACCACATAATAATACATATAGAGAATGCCAATAAAAGGAAACAGAAAACAAAATAATCCCAACTGTGTAAAAGCGATGTTCACCATGGGGGCTAGGCGACCGCTCCGCATGATGAGGCCTACTAAGAAAAAGGGTCCATGAAAAGTAAAGGAGAATCAACCTCATATATGCAATAATAACATGCACAAAGGAAGAATAATAGAATAATGAATGATGCACAATACGAAGGACATGGTTCAGTTGTCGCATATGTATAGCTCACTGACAAAGAAGAGATTCATTACATCAGGCTAGTTAAGTCTGGAGGTGATAAGGGTGGGGGGGTGATGGATCCAGCTCATTCAAGTGTTGCCTGTTGTGGAGGGGATGCCTTGGAGGGAAGCTTTATAGAGAAAGTAGTCACTTCCGCTGGAGTGTCAAAAATGCAAGCCTTTCCATTGTGTTTAACTCGTAGGCAAGCAGCATAGAGCATTGCATACCTTAGGCCAAGTTTGCGGAGAGAGTTCTTAAAGTCGTTGAATTTTCAATGGGCCTCCTGCACTGTGGGGGTGAAATCTAGATAAAGCAAGATATTGGCACCATGATAGTGAAGAGCCCCCCCCCACACCCAAGCCAATCAAAGAGCTGAGTCTCTGTCTTTATAATTGAGGAGACAGGCTATAAGAAAGCAAGGTGGAGTGCCCTCGGGGGTAAGGGTGCCGAGGGAGCGGTGAGCGCATTCCACTGTAAAGGTAGACGAGTAGCAGATGCGATCGAAAAGCTCAGTAAGTAGCTGCTCCACAAAGGCATCTGCTCTCCCCATGTTCGTAGTTCCCACAATACCTGAAATGCGAATGTTATTTCTATGGGATCTGACCTCTAGGTCCTCTTCATTCTTTTAGTGACCTGCTTTAGAATACGTTCTATCGTATCCAAACGTTTCAGCTTAGTAGCAGCACCATCTTCCAATCCAGAAATCCGCTCCTAGGAACCATCTATCTGAGCACTCTGGTGATCAAAACGCTCCCCCAAATGGTCTAAGGAGCCCGCCAGGGTGTCGAAGCAAGCATCCATAGCGTGGAACCCCACCTTGAGTTCCCCCATATTGGTGGTTGAGCTGCTGGCAGTATCAGGTTCGCGATCCGGGTTTCCTCCGTACCGGAATGGGAGCCCTGTCCTCTCACAGGCTTTGCCCAGTCAAATAGCAGTTTATGCTGTTTTGCATATGGCTGGGTTCAAACTGGAATGGCATGGTGAGCAAAAAAACAATGGATTTAGACCCAGATCTCTGTACTGGGGTGAATGTATGACATTGTACTGCATTCTGTCCATCAATTGTTCTATTTGCATTTGTCACCCCGAGTGGGACGGGTATGCCCAGACATGGATCCCCTGCTCTCCATGCCACTGGAGTCAAGCTATCCTGGCTGATGAGGAGTGAAACTCTGAAACCGGTCCTAGGATGCTTGTTTCCAGTCCAGGTAGGACCTGGCCTGGCAGTTCGGGCTGGACTGTTCCCATTGGGTGCAGGGTCAAGACTGATTTGCATATGGCTGGGTTCAAACTGGAATGGCATGGTGAGCAAAAAAAACATGGATTTAGCCCCAGATCTCTGTACTGGGGTGAATGTATGACATTGTTCTACATTCTGTCCATCAATTGTTCTTTTTGTTTTGGATCTCTGCGGCCCATTTGTGCAGGAGTGTGGGTTGTGACGAAGAACAGTAGGGGGAGGTGTGCTGCCACAGTAATGAGGAAGCTGCAAAGAAATATTGCCAGGTAAAGCTTGGTTAGCAGGAGATATAGAAATGAGAGGAGGAGTTGAGATGTTCAGTTAATGAAGCAGGGCCAGGAACAATGAGGTTTCTGTGCAGGAGAACACAATGTGCCAAATCAACACGACAGAAGAGTAGGGGGCTCCCAAAGCGCAGAGCAACAGATGTGAGGATGCAATGGAGCTGAGGGTAAGTAGGTAACAATATCGGAATAGGCCTGGAGTCGTACTGAGCGAGTGTCTCAACAGTCAAGGCAGCACTATCTCCAGGTGGTGTAAGATGGGTAACAGGGCATTGGGTATTGTGTCAATGAGCAATCCCTAGATAACATTGAGAGGCCCAAGGTGCACCGCTAGAGAACCGAGGAGGCCAGGCTACCAGTCAAGGAGGGAAATTATTGATAAGCCCAGGGGAGGCTAGGGCCACATTAGCGGGCTTGGCAGAAGATCCTGGCAAATAGAGCTAGGTGGAGTGGCGAGACAGGCAGCTCCCCCAGAGGGGGGAAGCACTTGCCGCTTACACAGGTGTGGCAGGTGAGGCCATTGAAGAGGCAGGGCACAGGCTCCCAGGTTGGCGGTCAGCTGCGCAAGTAGGCCCAGCCGCAGAGCAGTACAGGAAGTGGAAGGCTCTCATCACTGCACCAGTAGCAATCCCAGCCAGGCAGTACAGGGGCCTGTGATGCTGGCAGGCCAGAGCGGGAGCAATCCACTTATGCCTGCAGTCCCAGACTCCACGGGGCTCTGTAGGCTGCACAACACCACCAGCAGGGAGCGGCTAAGCACAGGCCTCAATCGCAAGGCCACTTACAGTAGCCTATGACAACCAAGGGGTACGAAAAGTGTGGGGGCCTCCCCCAACCACAACAAATCTACCAGAATCTTTCGGATGACAAACGCGTAGCACCGGTGAGATCGGATGATCTCGGCCTCAGGTTCGCACACGACGCCTGTGTCCGCGGGTCCTCCGAGGCAATGCCAGGCTGTGCAGGCCGCTCGGGTCAGGAATGATGCCTGGAAAATGTCGAGAGCACCCGGAGACGGTGCATTCGACATGTCAGGAGCAGCAGCTGGGCATCGTCCAGAGCAGAGGGTGATGATGGCGGTGATTCAGCAAGGATAGAGGACATTACCGCCGGAGCCTCGCAAGATCGCAGCCATCTTGGTGGCTGCCATGGCCACGCCCCCAGCCACGACTGATTTCACTATGAGTAACCACATGCTACCCTTTCACAAATGCAAAAAAACCAATTGATGGACGGAATGCTGTATATCAGGCACTCACCCCCAGTACAGAGATCTGGAACGAAATCCATTGTTTTTTTGGTCAACACACCACCCCAGTTTGGATCCAGCCATATGCAAATTAGTCTTGACCCTGCTCCCATGGGAACAGTCCAACCGAAACTACCAGGCCAGGCCCTCCCTGGACCGGAAACAAGCATCCTAGGACTGGTTTCGGGATCGCATACAAGGTAGTTCCAGTCAGAGCCAGGTGCACTATGGTAATATGTACTTTTTTGGGACCAGAAGAACACTTTTGCCTTTAGCCAATGTTTTGTTTTAGATTTAATGAGGGCCTGGCTGCGTCCCAAGCAAAGTTTTGCAAAAACCATGACAGAATTGCCAAAATGCAGGCAGCTAACACCAGATCCATTGGCTTTGCCAATGCATGTTGTGTGCGAGTTGTGAAGCTTCTAGAAAGCCCAGGAGACTTTGTGTAAGTGCTGAAGCGATATGACAGTACCTCCTACCTCCTTCTTGCCTGTATATTGCTCTGGTCTTTCTCTGTTCTTTGACTTGGAGTTCCTTGAAAACGAAGACTGTGTGGGAGGATGTTAAGAAAGGAGCTAGGAACGCGCTAATGTTTGAGTTGTACCGGAAGTCAGCAGATGCTAGGGCAGCACACCAGTGGGGTGCATGCTTATGCAAATGTAGTGCTTCCCTGACCGGCCATAAAGTCTGATTGGCTAGAGCTGTGTGCGCCATACCGAAAGAATCTATGTTCACCATGACAGCAGCAAGACCCTGAACTGCAGAACTGATTGGCTAAACCGCAAAAATCTTTCTTCTAGCCCTCACTGTAACTGACTGTACTGTGTATGAAAATTTGAGGTGTCCAAAATTGTGAGCTTTTTCTCCATAAACATTGTGAAGATTTTTTCAAAATTTCACAAGGAACCAAAACTTCACAAAGGATTTATACTTCAAATATAAACCAACGGTTTGTGAAACCTAAACGTTTTGCAGCCTTAACACAGTTTACAAATTTTGCACAACGTTTCAGACCTAAATCATTTAACCACGCTATAATAAAATCCCTTCGGATTGTGCCTGTAATAAACCAATATTATTTTGCCTTGTAATGTACAATAAAATGACAGTAACATTCTTAGACTTAGCCCTAGCTACAATGTGAATTTATGGAGCTCACGGCGCATTTTTATTTCTTTGACTAGATTTCAGGCAAATTTAGCCCAGCATATCAGTGATTAACAACTTTGGGTCTTTCTCTCTTCACTACCATCTGTGATTCTATAAACCTCAAATTATTCTTTCTGCTTTGATTGACCTGAAACTGAGGTCCTGGAGTGTCTAGCGGTGGAGCATCATTTAATCAACTGACTCAGATATCTCATTAGGTGTGGATGGTTGTGGTGCTAAAATCAGATGAATTATTTCTTAAGACCCTGAAATAATTATTTTCTCCTTGCGGAGGTGTTATAACCCATGTCTTCCAAAAGTTATATGCCCCCAAATTCCTCTTGCAAGCAGAGAAGCTGATGGGCCTGCATTATTGATAAGTATTTCTTATGGCAGCAAAATGCTGCAATATTCTTTGTCTGGCTATCTCGACTCACGGCTTCTTCTTTCTATGAGTGTAATACTATTTCATCAGTAATTGTCAGCTCTGAATTGCCAACTGCAAGATCAGTATTACAATGCCATGGCATGTGGATAAGGAGGAGAAAAAAAGGTGACTGACAAAAGAAAGAGTAGGACTCTTCAAGAGTCTTTCTCTGCTCTTAATATAACATATGTATTTTTAAATACACACACACCACTGTGTCATGCTTCCTCAAGCTATTGGGTTCCCACACAATAGATTTCCGAAGCCCCAAAAAGAAGCTATGACCTTTTTAGAGAAAAGAAAAACTGGCAGGTGTCTCTCACCCCACTCACTCAGTTTATACTCATGAGGGAGGAGTGAGAAAAACCTGCCAGACTATGTCTCATGTGTAGGTGAAAATTCAGAGCCGCACTCCAAACACCGAAATCAGTACACACACACACAAATATTGGTATTGTACAACTAAATAATAACCCAAAATACACCCAAAATATTTCACCTCATACCTACAACCAATTAGACTAATCACAGGCTGTATTATATATAACTAGCTGATCTACACCATAGTTTAGTACCATTATGCCATAAGGCCTGAACTAGCAACTGGTCTATCTTCCTTACCCTGCCCCAATGACCACTTTCTTTTATGCCCTTTTCTTAGATGGTAGTCTGGAATGTCGAGGGACCTGCACATGCTTGACTTTTGCTTCTGTTGCACTGAAAGGTAAGCAATGTTTCATTTAGATTTCAGGAAGCCAATATTGTATCATCTAGTTCCTCTGATACAGAACCATGCAAGACCATTTATAGGTTTAGATCTGCTCAAAAGCAATAGAAAAGGAAGCTGAATAGAGAGGAAAACTGTCTTCTCAATCTTCTTAACATAAGCGATAGAAAACTATTAGTGCTGGGCCTAATTTTTAAATTACGCTGGATTAATTTGCTTACTTTTGGGAATGTAGCGTAATTATGCAAGAGCAAATTAAACACATTACGCACACCCCTAAAGAATATATGACAATTGTCACATTTGAGTATACTTAATATTTTCTTACTAAAGCTGAGAAGTTCACAATAGTATAAGGCATGTCCCATCTTCTAGGCCCTAACCTACTGTCACGCACATCAATGCCTAATATGCACAAACAATAGCCATGTTAACAATAGAAAGGCCTGTGCTATATGTAACATCACAAGAATATTTCGTAAAACCTAGGCAGACACATGACCTCATTCTTCGGTGGATAGTCAAGTTTGACAATTTTTACCCCATCTTGTACACACAACAATTCTTAACAATATAATGTTAGCATTAACCCCTTCCCTGCAGGGGTAATTCCCCCACGGTGCGGGGGGGGGCGGGGGGTGAGCGCGGCGCCGCGGTGCTCGTGACGAGACCAGCTTGTCATGAGTCACGGTGGAGCTGTGCTCATGACGAGCTGGTCTCGTCACGACCCCGCCCACTGATTAATTCACCCGCACAGGCGGGGAATTAATCACGCGTGGGCGGAGCGGCGCCGTTATGACGAGACCACCTCCATGGTCTTTTGTGCATGCCCTGCCCCCTCCATCTTGCCCACCATGGCTGTTGTGCTACCACTAACCCTCCTGCTTGCCATGCATGGCCTTCTGTGCTTCCACAGCCCCTCCCACCTGCCCTGTGTGGTCAGATTGCTGCCCCTGACCCCCTCCCACCTTCCCTCCGTTGTCTCTGTGTATGCC
This sequence comes from Calotriton arnoldi, assembly GCA_963921515.1. Taxonomy (NCBI): domain Eukaryota; kingdom Metazoa; phylum Chordata; class Amphibia; order Caudata; family Salamandridae; genus Calotriton; species Calotriton arnoldi. Next base: position 162,980 of record CAWUFW010019253.1, on the reverse strand, counting down.
ATTATAGTCTCACTGTTGCCCTCAATGTGGTGTTGTGTTTCCAGTGCCCATCTCACCTGCCCTCCATGGTCAGCTTGCTGCTCCTGCCCTGCCCCCTTCCCTCCCTTTTCCATGTGCAGACCCCTATCCCCTCCCTCCCGCATGCCTTGTTTGGTCCGCTGTCATTCCCCTGCTCCCTCACTCCTGCCCTTCATGGTCCGTTATGCTGCAACTGTCCCTCCTGACTGTCCACTATGGTCAGCTTGCTGCCCTTGCCTCTTTCCCCTCTGCTCCCTGTGGTCCATGTGATTGGCCCTGTTCCCTCCCTATTGCTTTCCATGGTCCATTTGCTGCACTACTGTACAGCGTGCCATGTGTGATGTATTGTGCTGCTGCAACCCCATATGCCTTCCCTGTAAGGTCAGTTTGGTGCCCCTGCCCATCTCCCACCTGCCCCCTCTGATCCGAGTCCATGTCCCTAATCCATTTCTCCATTCTTCCTGCCCTCTCTGATCCAATGTACCAAACTTGCCAACATTTTGAACTTGGTAAGAGGGAGATTTTAAAAAAAACCTGGGGAATCGATTTTCCCAATTGACTTACATTGAAAAAGATGAGAAGGAGACAAATAAAATAAATGCCTTTTGGGCTTAAAAACACCGGGAGTCTTCTGCCTGAATCAGGTCTGTTGGCATGTATGGTTTTACTGTCACTGCCTCGTCCTTCTGCCCTCAATGGTCTTTTATATTGCCACAGCCTCTCTTGCCAGTACTGCATGGTTGGTTTGTTGCCCCTGCCCCCCTTTTCCCTGCCCTCCATGGTCCGTTGTACTGCCAATGCCCATCCCACCTGCACAGCATGGTCAACTTGTTGCCTCTGCACCCTCCTCCATGAAAGTGTCTTTTCCCTTAGAAATTATGGTTAGTGCTCTAAACAACTAAAATGAGGACATATTTTCTGAGTTCTCAAATAGCAATAAAGCACTTTTCAATAATTTGCTATCTTATGTTTTTTTTTTATCCAGTTGATCGCTTGATTATATGTTACACTTAAGGGAGAGGATGTGACATTACAGCCAGAGCTGCAGACTTTGTAACTGGGGAACCAGATTCGAGTTTAGGCGACAGCTTGACATCCTGTGATTCTGGGCAAATCATTTAATCTCCCCATGCCTAAAACCAAAATGAATGTGTCCTTGTGTAATCTAACTGATGCTCATGTAAAGTACTCCTATTCCTTTGGGTCAAGTCTGTGCTATATAAAACTGCAAAAAACAAAATAATTAAGTGTTTTGCACACTTCTGTCATTTGGCTACACTTGAGCAAAATGTGGGTGATATTTGTGCTATATTTGGGCTCTTTTTTCTCCGGTGGCCATCTTGGGAGACTTATTTGTTATGAAGCTCCCTAATTTAATCATTTACCTGCAGTATCCTCAGTAGAAAACGCCTTCAGTTTTCTACTTTGATTCCATCATGATGGCGTTCATATGTGCCACACCTTTGGCATAAATTCAGAATGTTAGCATTCTAGTTGCTCATTAGAACACTGTAATAAAACTGCTGATCACCAGGGAGTTAACTGGCAGTCTTCTGCTGGTGTTGAAAATGCATGTTTCAGTCTGCATGTCAGAATGTTTTAATGAAATAGAAGAGGAAGATATTTGAGAACTCACTTACTATAATTTTTATAACAAACTGAACCCCCTCATTTTGTTCCTTTCTAAATTAAATGTTTTCAGTTTTATCAGTTTGATTCAATCAACATGGCTTCAGGATTTGCCATACTTTTGTCATAAGTAACACTGTTAGTTCTCTAGTTGTTCTTTAGAACACTCTGGAAGGCTGCAGTAGAACACAAGGGAATCAACTGTCAGACTTCAGTTTCATATGGCTGAGAAAGATAGTGTGAATTTACGGAAAATATGCTCTCATTATAGATCCTGGAGCACCTTCCATAACCTCTATGGGGAAATCATTAGAAAACAGTTTTCTCTCAAACATGATTCTTGAAATCCCAGCAGAATGTTTTTCCACAGGGTAAAATCACCTTAGAACTAATCCTGGGTGGTAAACTCCGCTCCGCCCATGGAGGTAACGGAGTTTTGGCACTCCACGCTCCACTTTGGAACGCCGAGTTCTGGAAAAACTCTGTTACCGTAGCAGAGTTTACCGGTGTGGCTGCACCCAAATATGTTGTTGCTTAAAGTTTGTGGGTGCTTTAAAACATGCAGGTCGTTGATCACCCTCTTTCTAGGATGCCTGCATTTCTCTGATAGCTCAGTGTGTATACGTAGATAACATATGTCTCTCTCACTATACGTATACGTAAGTGGAACGTAAGCATGTGGTACTTATGTTACGGGTCTACTTAGCGCATGCATCATGCACGAACTCGTTAGCTTAGATATCAGAGCACCTTGTTTGATTTCGTCCTTGGCACTAGTCCGCATACATTATAGTATCACGCCCACCTGCACTGTGAAATGGTTGTGCGATCTGTAAGCATTCACGGTATGACCCGTGAATCACAGCACAATCATGCGACATATCATACCGGTCAATTAATTGTTTATCAACTGGATTATGTATTGAGAACCAGAAAGTATGGATTTGCAATACTGTTTATATATGTTACAAAATGGCCACCACAGTGACTGCTTTAATGCGAGCTACTTGTACCACGAGTCCCTTTTCCATGTTTAATGTTTATATATGCACGATTCTGTGGAGCTGACTTATCGTGTGATCAAGACACTTTGTGTGTCGAAACGCGTAGCGGTTAAGAATAAAGCTTATGGTTTCAGCAATTGGACCTCTGAGAGTGCGTGATTACTCATTTCACTTTGGATTATTGATGTCCGGTTTGGGTTTACCGGCACCACGCACCACCTGACTAAGAGACCGATCCCGGAAGGACCCGCTTTGGATTGTGTGAAATTACGGAGGGATCGTATGCTGGCCACCGATTCCTGCAGGAGGATCAACAATACACTTTATTCCGTTGAGGACGCTAGCCGCAACAGACAGAGGTAAGCTTGGCCCCTGGTGGCGCTCTGTGGGAGGGGGGGCGTGCGTGCACTAGTGCTCGGGCGGGCTCCCTCGCATCGGCAATACCGAGGGGTCAAGCACTTGCGTCTCTGTGGTTCGGCTAAATGGTGGGAAGAACGCTTTGAGTACAGGACTTCAAAGCGGCAGTTGCTGCATGCAGATGCGATTCTTCTTTCCTTGCAAAATCCTCACGGAAACTTAAAAAATAGAAAGTGGCATCATGAACTGCCTACAGACAGGCGGGGAGGTCTTAAGCTACCATAACTGCTCCGGGGGAAGCTGTTCTTCAAACACCGCAGACTTTCCCCAAAACCGAGACGTGCATGTACAAGGTGCACAAGTACAAAACTACTTAAATACAGTAAATTGAACATGGAAGATGAAAGTGAAAGGCGCAGGGTGGCGCAAGCCCTTTTTGCTCGAGCACCAGGAAAAGGGTTACCAGCGGGACCATCACGCAGTAAAGATAACGACATCTCATTGAATACCAAACTAAGAAGGTATGAGAAACTTAAGAAACAAGAATCATCGAAATGGTGGGAGGCTATCTCCCTCCAGGATTATGTGGACAAACTCATGGTGCCACGAGGGCTAAGAATTTATATCACCCCGTCGCATGAATCTCCCAACCCTTGTATGCGTGAAGAATGGGCGGCAAACTCAGCGTCAAGTTCTAGAAACATGCTGTGCATACTGATTAAATATGCGTGGGAAGATAGGGAAAAAATAATAAAAAAACTGGATGAAATTGAAAATGAATTAAAAAAAAGCAATGAGCAAGATAATATTCTGAAATTCAAGGAAGAACTTAAAGAAAGACTAAAGAAGCATGAGGAGGACATTAAACTCCGCAAACAGAGGAAACTACACAGGGACTGTATTGATTACGAAAATGGCTGTATTTTAACCTACAGTCGCAAATATGACCATTTGTACAACCAACATACAAGGCAAGATGACAAACCAGAGGTACCTACAACAACAGAAGATCTGCCACAAACTACACCTGCCAGTGACTCGGATACAGATATCTCAGTGCACACAGCCAGCACTTCCTCCGACATAGAGAGAATAACGAAATCAGCGACTTCTTTAGACGAATTTCGAGTTCTAAGAACAAGACGACAAACAGAGAAAACAACACCAGCACCAGGAACACCTCGCAGAGGACGAGGACAAAGTCGAGGAAGAGGAAGAGGCAGGGGCGCTCCAAACAAAAACGACTCAAACACAAACAAAGGAGAAAAAAACAGAGAGCCAATGGGAACCAGGAGAGGTGACTTCAAGAAAACACAGTAACCATGGATAGTACAACGGTAAATAGAACCATTGTTAATCTTTCATCACGATCTCTGTCCCAACTCGAGAAAACCACACTGTGTTTAGGTTTAACGTTTTGTCCTACAGAATTATTTAACTATGCCAATACACGGGTGGATATTTTTAAATTCATAAGGAAGCTAAAGCTCAAGAAATGGCACACTTTGATGAACAGCAGACCCCCTGATACTAATGCCTCAACTCCAGAGGACATACCCCAACCAGACTTGACTGTGGGGGATGCTAATGTACTACAGACCATGTATGAATTAGAAGGCGCTACAATAGACAATAATGAGGAAATGGCGCTAGATGACCAGAACGATATTACCACTAACAGAGCGGCATGTACCAAATTTAAACCTAAGTCTATCTTTTTCCCGTTCTTCCACATGACTCAATTGATACATTCCATGAAGTAGTTACTAAGGAACACACTAAACAGAAACATAACAAAGCTATAAGAAACAATATGAATTTTAATTTGTCAAAACAACAAAGGGAACTTATCCTATCTCTGGCCCAGGACAAAAATATTGTAATACGACCATCTGATAAAGGTGGAAATATTGTGTTGTGGGGTAGACAAATGTACATTGATGAAGCTCATAGACAACTGAAGGAGGTCAATTTTTATTGTAGATGCAATACCACTGTTTACAATATGAGTATCACCACAACATGGGACAAACTATCTGAGTGGCAGCAGTCAGGATTGATTACATGGCATGAATACTGCTTTTTGAAGAAAGACTATCCGAAACTTCCCATCATGAACCTCCTCCCTAAAATTCATAAAGATCCCACAATGCCTCCGGGTAGGCCAATAGTATCATCAGTGGGTAATGTAAATGAGAACATATCCAAATATGTAGATCATTTTCTTAGGGAATATGTTGTCCGTTTACCATCGCACATAAGAGACACTAAGGACTTTCTGAATAAAATAGAGGGCATTAGATGGGAAGAAGAATTTACTCTCATTACCCTGGACGTGAACTCATTGTATACCATCATAGATCACGTCCAGGGTATAGACGCCTGCATGCATTTCTTCAGCGAGAGAGACATATGTTATCTAGAACACACCCACATGCTAGCTGACATGATGAGAATGTGTCTCACGAATAACATTTTTATGTTTGATGGTGACCTCTATAGGCAGGTGCGGGGCACGGTGATGGGTACGTGCTTCGCACCGAGCTTTGCGAACCTCTTCCTGGGGAAGTGGGAGGAGGAAATTCGTAAGGAGGAAGCTCTTCAGGTGGATTTTGAGAAAGTGTTAGTATGGATGAGGTACATCGATGACCTTTTTATTGTATGGAATGGGAGCAAAAGTGAAGCTATCAACTTCATTAACAAACTCAATAATAACACATACAATATTGAACTGACATACAACATTAACAAGGAGAGCATAGAATTCCTGGACACACAAATTACAGTGAAGGAAGGCACAATAGTTACAAGCCTATATCGCAAGGAGACTGCAGGGAATAGTCTCCTTCATGCCCTCAGTGCTCATCCTGATGCCCTGAAGTGGAGCATCCCGTATGGAGAGCTACTGAGGGCACGAAGGAATTGTAGCACAGAAGATACATACATCAAAGAGCAAGAAACCATGCTTAACAGATTCAGAGAGCGAGGATATCCGGAATGGGTACTCAAGAAAGCGATGAGAAAAATAAGCGAAACCAGTAGGCAAAAATCCTTGACGATATACTAAGAAAGAAGGCACTGATGAAGCGATCACTAGGGTGATTACTACATTCAATCACCAATCTAAACAAGTCCATAAAATCCTAGCTGACAACTGGAAGATTCTCAAAACAGACAATATCATAGGTCCCAACATAAGTGATAGACCAATGGTGACCTACAGGAGAGGCAGAAGTCTTAAAGACATTCTAGTAAAAGGTGACATCACGGAAACCCACAACGCTAACATACATAACCTTAAAGGTTTTTACCCTTGCGGGCATTGCAAAGCATGTAAATCCAGTCACATGATTAAGGAATTTGAGGTACCAGGATTAAAAAAGAACACGATTATTGCACAGTTCCTAACATGCAGCACCAGTTATGTCATCTATGTCTTAGAGTGCCCATGTAGACTTCAGATACGTAGGCAGTACGACCTTCATGGTCAAGAAGCGTATCCAAGAACACCTTAGGGCCATTAACAATGTTGATCTACACTACCCCATCGCCCGACACTTTCAAGAGAAACATCAATCTAAAAACTCTCTTCTACGATTTTTTGCCATTGAGCAAGTTAATCTAGGTAGCAGGGGAGGTAACAGGGAACTAGCACTTAGGAAGAAAGAGTCCAAATGGATACTTGAACTAGAAACCCGATTCCCTGGGGGCCAAAACCTTGATGAGGAGCTGGCAACACATTTGCATGAAGACTAAATGTTATAACTTCCATGATTTCAACTACTGTAGTATACTTCTCATAGAGAACTTTCGTTAATAGTAGTAATGTATATTTGATTACCTGTTTGAGTTGTATATTGTTTTTAATTATTTCTCTTGTCTTGCTCTTTCTCACAGGAGGAAACGAAGGGACCCATCACCCTACAAGTCACATCACGGGTTCCCTACCCTTTTCTTCGCCGGGACCGATTTCTGCACCAAGCACAAGATAAGAGACATTTTAATTGCACTTTACCATTTTAGGTTCTACATTATGTAGTTTTGTTTCTGTTTTCACTTTTCTTAGAATACATGGAAGGAGCGAGAACTCGTTTGACCTATTACCACTTGGTTCTGGACATTCCTCGCACTCGGCTGTCTTATGTCTATCATAGCAAACGTAGGTGGCCAATACGTGAATTTTCACGTTCTAACTCATAAGCTACATTGGCACTAGTCCGCCTTCACCAACATATACGTAAGTGGAACGTAAGCATGCGGTACTTATGTTGTGCTACGGGTCTACTCAGTGCATGCATCATGCACGAACTCGTTAGCTTAGATATCAGAGCACCTTGTTTGATTTCGTCCTTGGCACTAGTCCGCATACATTATAGTATCACGCCCACCTGCACTGTGAAATGGTTGTATGATCTGTAAGCATTCACGGTACGACCTGTGAATTCACAGCACAATCATGCGACATATCATACCGGTCAATGAATTGTTTATCAACTGGATTATGTATTGAGAACCAGAAAGTATGGATTTGCAATACTGTTTATAGATGTTACAAAATGGCCACCACAGTGACTGTTTAATGCGAGCTACTTGTACCACAAGTCCTTTTTCCATGTTTAATGTTTATATATGCACGACTCTGTGGAGCTGACTTATCGTGTGATCAAGACACTTTGTGTGACGAAACGCGTAGCGGTTAAGAATAAAGCTTATGGTTTCAGCAATTGGACCTCTGAGAGTGCGTTATTACTCATTTCACTTTGGAATATATATATATATGTGTGATCAAGGCAGTGAATGCCGAAACGCGGTGCAGCGTAATGGAGGAATAAACCTCGCATTTCTAAAATCTCCCGTGTCGGTGTCCGATTGTGTGTGGAGAATCGGATGTGGTGTTCATATATATATATATATATATATGTATCTGTGTGTGTGTATAAATATATGTATTCATATATATATATATATACACACACACAAAAACATGTTTTCCTACCATCCTCCGACCTCATCCACTTTGTGGAGTCAGTGCAAGATAGTGGGAGCAGGACCCACTGTATACAACACAAGGAACTCTGTGTGCAATGTGTATAACAGAAAAGAACTCACACTCTCAAGGATTGTTACAGTCAAAAGTTTAATCAAAAGGCTGATGCATTTTGACCAACACGGTCTTTGTCACAAGCCATAAACGTAATTGGTGTATTTATGCCTTTTAAAAACAATGTCATAATGAACATAAAAAGAAACTCAAATTTCCTACTTTGGTTAAATGAGAGTGAGTTAAATCTGAGATTTACTCACAAAATTTACAAAACAACTATGAAGTTCCTGGATGTTTTGGTAACTGTCCAAGATGGTACTATTAACACTAGCCTTTTTAGGAAAGCAACTGCTGGTAACAGTGTTTACCACACCAGTAGCCACACCTACCCAGTTTGAAGTGGAGTATTCCTACGGTGAGCGGCTTAGGGCAAAGCATAATAGCAGTATACCTGAGGCTTTGGAGAAGGATAAGAATAACATGTTTGCCAGATTTAAAGCTAGAGGATATCCAACTAAAGTGATCAGGACAGCATGTGGCAAGGTATCTAAAATCAGTAGGGACAACCTGCTAATACCTAAGAAAAAGGAGATTTATTGCTACCTATAGCCATGAATCGGGGGCCATCAGTAGGGTGCTTAGAAAATGCTGGGGTTTGGTGAGAACAGACCAGACAATTGGCAAAGTGGTCAGTGCTTTTCCCCGCATTACACATAGGAAGAGTAGATCCTTGAGGGATATACTAGTACCCAGATATCCCACAAGAAAGGAAGGAGCCTCGGGCTCGAGGCTTATCGAACAACAGGGTTTTTTCAAATGCAGGAAGTGTAAGGCATGCGCACACAGCATTAACATGAAATCCTACACTTTGCCCACGGGTGGAAAAGTAAGATCAGGATATTCATAACTTGTAGTACTGATTTTGTTGTATATGTTTTGGTCTGCCCTTGTGGGCTTCAGTATGTGGGAAGTACAATCTTCCCTATGAAGAAAAGAATTAGTCAACATATGCATGCCATACGAAACAATGACTCTAGTTACCCTGTGGTGAGACATTGGTATCAGATCCATACCAATGATATTGAAAACATTTCTTTTTATGGCATTGACAGGGTCCTGATGAATGCCAGAGGTGGTGACAGGGAGCGAATCTTGAGGAAAATGGAGTCCGAATATATTATCAAACTCAACAGTAGACATCCTGGGGGGGCTCAAGCAAGATGAGGAACTCCATTTCCATATAGGATAAGTCTCCTTTCTATTACGGATATCCTTTGTTGTTGTCAGTTGCTTATTTCTCAGTCTGTGTAAACAGACAAATGCATAATGAAATTAATTTCCGGACATTCTATCTTTTGATCAATTCATTTGTGAAATCTCGACTTACCGCTATTCTGATTTATCTTAGTTTAGAATGTTTATGTGTGTTTTTCTCTTTCATTATTTGTTTTTTAGTGATTCTGTATGGTTAAAGACGCAAAGGGGCTCATTACAATGTTGGGCGGAAAGCCTCTGTCTTACAGTCGGAATCTCCCCAACCGCGTCGGAGCCCTTCCGACCGACTCGGTCGGTTTACAGTCCGACCACCCGATTACGATGTTCGCGGTTAAAACGTTAACCGGCCGGTCATTCCGACTCGGTTCCGACAAACTCGTGGAGTATTCCTGTTGGTCAAAACCACACCATAACCCCCTATGGATGGCGTTTACACCGTAGGGATTACGATGTCAGTTTCCAACAGCCTTTCCGACACAGAAAGGCTGTCGGAAAGTGACTTTAGGGGCCCCTGGCAGGGCCCTCTAGCCCCCGCAGCCTACCGTTGGGGTGCCTGCGACAGGATGCAGGTTTTACATACACACCCCATTTCCCCATAGGAGCCTGTGTTACTGCCCGTTCTCGGGCATAACACAGACTCCCAAAGGAAGAAATGGGAATCCGACTGAACAGTGTTCGGTCGCATCATAATCCGGAGATCGGAACTGCCGACCGCAAGTTGGTCGGTCCCAAATCTGAGGCGGTAATGAGCCCCTAGTTGTTTATGTATTTAGTGTTGTATTTCCAGGGATACATGCGCTGTAATGATGCTTTATGCAATGCTTGTTATTTTCAGCCACTTGGCAATTTATATTTGCATGTGATGAGTCCTTTTTGAAGGAATATGCAGCAATGTACATTTTATGTTGTCCCGGAGTTTGCAGCCTACAATGCAGGCATTTGACCTGGTGCACTTTTCATTACAATAAGTCATCTACTTGGCTGGTCTAGTCATGAAACTTGCTAATGTTGTTTACATTTTGGAGTCGTAGGCCCTTTTTTCTACAAAGGTAGTTCTAATCATAGTCACAGGGACGTAATATGCTATTGGGCTAACATACGTGGCCCTACCTCCTTGGGGGATTTTCGTTGGCTGCCTATCCCGGCTATATTTTCACATGCAATTACCTCCATGCTCTGGGTTACTTTTCATTGCGTTGCATTTTGCCAATTTTGCCAATTAACATTATGTCAAATGTATGTTGCATTTGTTTTTTTATGTTCATGATGATGTGTTGAAAAGACACACATATACCTATTACGTTTATGGCTTGTGACAAAGACCATGCTGGTCAAAACGTGTCAGCCTTTTGATTAAAGTTTTGATGGCAACAATCCTTGGGAGTGCGAGTTCTGTCCTGTGTTACACGTTGACAGCACTGGGTCCACACTTACTGGAGGCAATCCATGGGGCTCTTGAACAACATATCTTAGCCCCGGACAGGCGCCATGCCGAAATGGTCGTTTTTCTCAAACCTGGCCATCCTCCAGAAGATTCCTCTTCTTATCGCCCAATTTCTCTTCTTAACTTTGAACCCAAACTACTGGGCAAAGTCCTCCCAGACCTCCTCCGCACGTGTATCCATGACCTAATCCACCCCAACCAGTCCGGCTTTATGCCACATCGGTCCACCCGACACAATATTCAGCGTGTTCATAATGCTATCACGTAGGCCTCGGAGCTGGGTCGCCCTGCTGCCATCCTCCTGGCTGATATAGACAAGGCGTTTTACTCCTTAAGCTGGACGTACCTATCTGAACTTCTCAAATCCGTTAATCTAGGCCCGTGCTTCTTGGCATACGTCCAGTTACTATATACAGACTTGTCGGCCTCGATTCGGGTCGCTGGGTATAGGTCTACACCATTTCCTATATGCCGCAGCACTCTGCAGGGCTGTCCCCTGTCTCCGTTGTTATTCGCCCTGGCTATAGAGCCGCTGACTTCATGGGTGCAACAGGATCCATTGATTTGGGGGTTTGAGTGGCCACGGACAAGACCCGACAGAATTGCGTTATACGCAAATGATGTGCTTTTATTCATGACTGATCCCGGGTTCTCTGGACCCCGTATCCTTCAGATTCTCCGGGTGTTTGGGGAGACTTCAGGCCTAAGCACCAACCCCTCGAAATCTGTATTGTTTTCTGTATGCGGGGACCAGGGGCGTGGGACTTGGGCTGCACAGCTATCTCATGCATCGGAAGGTTTTAAATACCTGGGGGTTTTTATCTCACACTGTCCGAGACTATCATGGACGCACAATATTAATCCGTAGTTTTCAAACAAACGTGAAGAGACCGCGATCTGGTCCCATCTACCACTGTCTCTATATGGGCGTTCGGCAATATTTAAGGTGGTCTCCCTGCCTCGGATATTGTACCGGCTGCAAAATTTCCCATATATTATCCCTCGCACTTGGTTCGCTCAGGTTAATGTAATCCTGAACAGGTTCTTGTGGGGCGGGGGCGCCATTCAAGTAGCACTACTTACGTGCACACAGTCGACATACTGCGGGGGATAGCGGCAGCCGATGTTTACGCATATTACGCAGCTTTGCATCTTCTGGTCATTAACGAGTGGTGGTATTACTTGCGTATGGACCTGGCGAATGCATTAGAGCACATGGCAATTGAAAATACTCCCCATCTGAGACTTTTATATAGCCAGTCGAATCTGGACTTATGCCTCCCACCGGCTGTGGCGACACTTAGTTAGAAACATGGGCTGGGCGGGGCGACTGACACAGAGGCCCTGCTGTGGCATGGTACATATATGCGCCTGTGGCTGCACTCCCCGGTTTTCATAAATGGGACCTCCTTGGAATATCTACCTTAGGGGATGTCATGCAGGGTACCATTCTTAAATTGTTCCAGCAATTACAAAACGAATTTCAGTTGCATAGGACGCAGTTTTATAAGTACTTACAGCTGAGGCATGGCTTGACCCCCCTGATCCGTCCGTTGGACAGCCTACCGGAATTCCACCCCCTAGAGGGCCGCTTATTGATGGGGAATCTCGGGTCCCACAAGATTCGTCAGATCTACCAAACTCTGACCACTCACACTCAAACCACACTGCACAAAACTAAAGGGGCTTGCGAGGCAGACCTGTAAGACATGACGGACGATGATTGGACGGAGGCCCTTGCTAGCCCTCGTGGTGCCGCTATTTCCACACGTTACCGCCTCGTTCAATTTAAATACCTCCATAAAGTATACTTTACCCGTTCCCGCCTCTGGAAGATTGGGGTCATCCAGCCCCCTACTAGTCTTAGATGTGGGGAGGCGGAGGGAACTTTCTTCCATATGGTCTGAAGCTGTGGGGCACTACAATCATATTGGCGTAGGGTTTTGTCATGCCTGAGGCGGGTCCTGTCCTGCGACCTTCCATTTGATCCAAAGCTGTTCCTGCGCCATAGCACAGAAGGGATTGGTGGGAACCGCTATAAACAACACCTATTGTTCCTAGGCCTCACACTTGCCAAGCGTGATATTGCCCAGGCGTGGAAGGGGACTTCCCCGCCATCATTGGGGGGATGGAAGAGGGCTTTGGATGGATGCATGGGGGTGGAGATCGCAGTCTTTCATGCATGGGGCTGTCCGTAGAAACACAGAAAGATCTGGTCCCGATGGGCAACGTACCAGGGCATAGACCTAACCCCCCCGCCACACATCGACCCGTCATAAATCTGTCCCGTACATTTCTGACCAGTGGGTCGCTCATGATGAGGTGCTCTGTCGACAGTATTTATTCATCCAAACATGCTGTGTTCGGTGAACTGTGTGGTAACCTCTGTCAATTTTCTGTTACTGAGCTTGTTGTTTTGCAGGCTAGTTTGATGTTTAAATATAACTTGTATTCTCTAACCCGAAATGTACCAAAAATGTGCGCTCAGGGCTCCGCCCGTCATGTGCCATGGAAACTTAATAAAATTTGTTGTGAAAAAAAAAATATCATCCAAGTACAAGAATATTTTAAACTCAATATCTAGCAGGGGTGCTCCATCAATATCTTTGTTGTTCTGGATTCTATAGCCAGTGGCTGTAACGTCAGTAGCAAGAGTAGTGGGGAAAGTGGGCACCTACAGTTCTATATTCAAATGATGATGCTCATTAGTGTGAACAAAGCCAAGGCCTCTGTTCAGGACTTTCATCTAATTGACAACTAACGTTGTACTGGAGATATTTACCAACATATTCAGGCAAAGTTAATTTGTTGGGCCTTGCCCTTTCTTCATGTTGTCATGTGTGAGGTCTTGTTTCTTGAGGTCTCTTTTTGCATGCTGCCTCTTCCTCTTCCTTTCTTTATGCCCCACCAGCCACTATTACTTCTTCCTAAAAAAGGCCTGTTGAGGTTGGGATGGAAGAAAAAAAGAAGCCAGAAGTTGAAATCAAAGGGCAGTCTTCTGGTTGGACCTTCACCACGATTGCTTTCATGGCTAGGTGGTAAAGCCCAGTTTTCTGGTTCCCATCTTTTCTTGTTTCCTTTTGATCTTTCATATTCTGCACTCATATAATTATCTTCCTTGATGTATGGGCATGTGGATTTGTGTGAAATGTTGGCTACATCCTGTATCCATAGGGTCAACTTTGTGTTTGTTAAAAATTCATGAACACCATCATCTCAGTGTTTATTAATTCTTATCTTTTCTTGGAAATGTTGATTTGTACCATTGATTTAAGATTAATCTCTTTCTCAAGGATTTCAATCAAAATGCCACCTGAGATTCTTTTAGTTACATTGACGATCAGGACAAGCCAATCTCTTGTACATTTCCACAAAATTTGCAACCATTCTTTCCTGAAAATCATAGTATCCAGAAAGTCCATTAGCTGTCTGCTGACTATAAAGCCTTGAGTAGCTGATTATCCTGTGAGTATTCCATCATAACTGCCCAAGAAGAGCTGTTTTAATCTGATTCCTTTTCAATGTAGAAAGACTCTGACATTTGTCAGTATGGCTCATTACTTTTCTGATACGTGTGCCCCCAAGAGTGGAGGGACTTGCTAAGATGGTTCCCATCATCTCATCAGTAAAGTCAAGAGTGTTCTCTTTTACCGTCCTGCAGTGGGTGAAACTATCTGTGTTCTTTGTAACAATAACATTAGACAACACATCTTAAGAAGTGGAGGTAGGACTAAATTAGTTCCTAAGACCCTTTTTCCCACAAGGCCACTGCTGGAGTCTCTTTTGTATCTCTTGTGACTAAACTGTCACACTTATACTGTTATTATTAACTGAGGAGAGACAGTGATGTTAAAGAGCCCAACCTTCAGTTCCACCTACCAACAATTTGGCACACTAATACTGACTGCAGTGGCTCTCTTCTTAGAATGTAGGGAAATTAAGACCAACTCCTAGGTTTCATTTTTCTTTAAGGTAAGATTGTTGGTGTATCTGTATTTCCTACTTAGCGGCCGATTACGATGTCGGTCGGAAAGGCTCCGAATGGCATTCGGGTCGCCTGAATCCGATTCGGAACCCGTCTGTCTGACCGATTCGGAAAGCCTTCCGACTGACCGATTACGATAGTCGGAAAGCGCTCGGACTTTCTGACTCAGTTCCGAACGACATTCGGAATAACCAAGTTGTTTGGAGCCGACTCGTACAGGTCTACGGAGCGCATTTCCGAACGACGTATTACAATGTCAGATTCGGACAGCCTTTCCGAATTGGTTGTTTCGACACGGATCAGCTGTCAGAATCCACCTTTGGGGGCCCGTAGCAGGCCTCCCTTCACCCAGAGCCTTCCAAATGGGGCCCTTGGGGGTACTTATGGGGCCCCTCTTTACAACCATGCCAAGTGTGGCAGGCACCATGGGGTGCCCGCCACAGGGTGTCCAATTTTCCCCACCCACCCCTTTCTTCAATGGGAGCCTGTGTATTCGGTCAGAACACAGGCTCCCATTGAAGTCAATGGGAATCCGACCGAACGGTGTTAGGGAGTATCGTAATCAGTCGGTCAGACTCCCCAAATCTGATTCGGTCAGAAACCATTCCGAGACCGATTCGGTCGGAATGCTTTCCGACCAACATCATAATGAGGCCCATAGTTTGAAGAAGCAAATGGACCATAACAAAACCTGTCTGTAATCAGTAAGCCTCCTTGTAAATGGTCCTGAAGTAAAATAGACAAGAGAGCACAATCATTACTTTTAATGTCACAAATTAGTCATAGAATACCAAACACCAAAACAGAAAAGGTCATCATCATGTGTGAAGTAATAGCATTGCAAACTGGCACATGTAGTCTACTCAGTCTCACCTGAGCTGCTTCTTGGACAGTAAGGCTGTGCGCAGCAGGGGTTGTTCCACATATGGCAGGTTGTATCCATGGCCTAGCCAGTGCTTAATTTGTGCTGGTGCTTTCCGGTGCTCAGCACCGGCACTTATTTCAGAGGGCCGGGACTATAAATTCCTTCTCTAGCGGTCAGAATTTCTGATAACTGTTTAAAATAAACATACCTGCAAATATAACTGCCTGGGAGAATCCCTGATATGTCTTCACAGACTGGCCCACCGTTTTCACAGACTGGCCCACCGTGTTCAGGCATTATGAGTGTGTATTGTTATAGTGTAAGTGATACCATCATGCCTTCTTGTCTCGGCACTCGTCAATCACTGAATAAACAGTGCAGTGTTCGCGCATCCAATCATCCATGACCTTGCTTGATGTAGCCTGTCTTCGCCCTCCTATTGGAAGATTTCAGATGAGGGCTGGATCATCGCTAAACGTAGGCAAGGTAGGCTGTGAAAGCACACGCAAACTTAACGGAAGGGCACGTGAGGAAAAAATAAAAGCGCAAACTTTGCTTTCGCTTTGCTGCGTACAACTGCCAGTGACGTGGTGCTCATGGTTCACAGCACCCCAACTCCTCCTATTAGCAGTGTGCTCAGGACTGTGCCTGCCTGTACCCGCACACCTTCTACGGCCCCCCCATTCATCTCTAGGCCGATTAGACAATCTGTAACATATGGAAGAACTGGTGGCTCTCATCGCAGATTCTGCAGTCTGGCCCCATCAATTAATCGGGCCCCAGCCCCATCAATTAAGCGTTAAGCTGCTGCCGCACTCCAATTGCTGAGCTGCAGGATTCTGGTAGCATTACTGGGACAGCTACTGTGCAGCATGCAAGGCAGCTGGGCAAGGGGAAGGAACATTGGACATCCGGATGCCAGGCCTAGACTGATTAATGACCTCACCAGTGCCTGGGTGACCTGCTGTGACCCGCCATCCCCGATGAGTGCATGGAGCGGGAGCAGAGGAGACCATGGTTGGCAGTAAGTCTCCAGTGTGCCTCACAAATCTGAATCTCCCACAGTTCAGTGATTCCAGCACTGTATGAGCGGCAGCGAAGTGTGTGAAAACAGGGCCCGTTTGACATACAGACATTACAAGTAATCCAGAGAGCCAATGCCAGGAGGTTAGTAGATTATTTTCCAGTGGACACTCTTGCACCATGGTGCAAGAATACTTACATTGGCGCTAGGCTGCCAAAATGGCTCCAGCCTAGGCAGAAAGGACAGTTAAGCACTGTATTGCTTAAATACATAGCATTCCTGCCCTTTCACTTTTGCATTGGGTACCACAGCAAGGTGCCTTGCTGCGCTGTCCGACGCCAAAATACCATAAATGAGGCCCTATTTATCTTACCCATCTGCCTTATATACGTCACTTGCACTAACTCTCATTTGGACTCACCGACATATGAAACAAACAACATGAATTTTTATCTTTCTTTAAACCATAAAAGTTGGTTCTAAAAATAAATGTTCAATAATTCTTTGTGTTGGAAATGGCCATCTTTTCCATTGTATTTCTCTAGATTTTTTTACTTCTGGTGCTGAACCTGTTTATGTTGGCCATAGCACACTTTACCCCTGCTAACCAGTGGTAAAGTGCTTGTGCCCTCCCTTTCAAACCTGTAAAACGTTGTACACACATGATTGGCACATTTAATTTGCTTGTAAGTCCCTAGTATATGGTACCATCTGCACCCAGTGCCTGCAAATTAAATGCTACTAGTGGGCTGCATCACTCATTGTGCCACTCACTAGAGTAGCACTGTCACACACTTCTCCAGGGCTGCCACTTCGACCTTGCAAAATAAACCACTTTGACTTCCTAACCCTTCATTTTGAATAGTTATAAATTACCCCAAAGATTGGCTAAGTGAGACTAAGATGGACCTTAAAAGCTCCTAGGGGCAATGTGCATAGTATTTAAAAAGTAGAACATGTATATTTAATAATTTACATGTCCTGGCTGGGAAAAACCTCCAAAGGCATTTGTCACTGTAGCAAGTCTGGCTCAACCATACGTTAACACTGGTTTACACTATTACCTTTAATAAAAGTGCTAAATTCAGTTTTGTAGTACCTAGAAAAATGCTTTAAGGACTCAGTTCAGTTCAAGATACTTTATTCGGCTCTATCGAGCCATAAAAATGTGTATCAAAGGTACATACAATACAATACACAGTCATATTAGCAGTAGTACAGGTTAAAAAGAAACAAAACATATTAAAAACCATAAAGAAGAAGAACAACAACAATAAAATAAGAAGAACAACAATAATAAAATCAGTACTTGCCGCGAATCTTAAGAGCACTTAAAAAATAATTCAACTCAGCATGTATAACTTCTGGGCTTCCTAGGCCGCATAAGTAACACAAGGCCTGTTCATGGGAGCTGGTCTCCAGTGCTTGTAACAGGGAACGAAGGAACTGCCTTCTCTGAGACGTATAAAAAGTACAAAATTAAATAAAGTTCTTAGTGCATTGTTGAACAAACCCATCACAGGGACAAGGAGAGAGTGACAGAAACCAAGCACCCTGCTATGGGAAAGCTGCCAAAAAATGTAGGGTCTGGTGGCAAAACCTGGTCAGCAAAAATGTATATCTTTCTTTTAGAATAATCTGTAAATAAAGTGCCAGCCAGGCAGGGAAAGATTGAGGGACTACCTCAACTTTGTGGATCAGTTCACCACACATACCAGTTTAGCATGATTATAAAACAAATCTTTAACTCAATCAGGTGAAACTTCTTCAAGACATCCAGGGCTACAAAAATATTCTGGAACACCCAACTCAGTAAAATTAAATTTAATAAACTTTAACAAGGGGATATCATATGAATTGCCCAGGGCCAGGCAGTCATTCAGTACTAATCTCCAAAAACGTGCCTCGGGATTTTGCCAAAATTTGAGCCAAAGTAACAGGGGTGGTAATTTTAGTTAGTCTTCCAAGTAGCACAAACCAACTTCTTCATGACAAAACGAAGTGGGTGCAGATTGTGGCACCGCCTACAGCCTTCTTAAAAATGTATTTTCTATTGTTTGGAGTGAATTGCTATTGACATAACCCCAAACACTTGCACTAAAAGAGGCAATTGATAGGCATTTACTTTTAAAAACACACAGCAATTCCTCTATTGGCTTGTGCCCTAGTCTTTTCGAAAACCTAAGAACATCCTCAATTGACCTTAAAAACAGGAGGGCTTTGATGTTCATCAAAAACTTCCAGTTAAAATCAACATCGATGGATACTCGCTATGTAAAGTGCAGAATTTTTAAAATTTCTGTACCCACAAGTAAACCTTTCCTAGTTTTGGCTAACTTTGGGCCACATTCCATTATAAATGATTTGATGTAGTTTGTCCTAAGTCCCAGATTTTCCATGAAACTATTAAAAGCAACAAGTAGAAGCTGGAGGCCATTGGCTGTTCTAGCCTTGAGAACGTCGTTGTCTGCAGAAAGTAAAAGTGGGACATGCCAAGAGGCAAGCTTTGGCATGTCCTTACCCACTCCACACAGATGTTCCTCAAGGCTATTCATGTAGATTAAAAAAAGAAAAGGGGCCAAGGCACAGCCTTGCCTTACCCCGGATAAAGAGGGGATCTCATCAGTTAAGAGCCCACCCCTCTTGTATCGAAATTTAGCTGTTGTGTCCGCATGTAGCCTCCAGAGCAGATTAATTATTGCATTATCAATCCCCAAATTGGCCATAAGTGACCACAGTTTAGATCGATCTATTGTGTCAAAGGCACATGTTAAATACATAAAGGTGAGATGGACGTAGCTTTTTTTTGCCTTTGTATAGATTTGGCCGATAAGGGATAGATTGCTTTGAAGTTCCTAGACTGGAACGGAACACAAACTTGACATCCGAGACTCTACTGCCCAGCATTCCAGCTTAGCTAATATTACCCTGCCCAAAATCTTTACTGTACTGTCTAGTAAGGAAAGCGGACACTAACAATGGGGCTGGCTCTTGTCTCCCTTTTTATGGTTGAAATCTGTTTTATTATTATTTTCCACAACAAACAGAAGGTAACAAACGTAAACAGTGCTCAAACGGCTGCCAGCTGGCAGTAAGATGCAGTTACAGGCTAAACAAAGCCTGGGTATACAGTTAAGCAAGCCATGTATATACAATAAAAGAACATAACCCCTACCCTCCATTCAACCCTGCATTAGGCACTGAACATCTTAAGTCACCGTACCTCCTTGTTGTTCTGGGGCAGGAGGTACTGCATCCTCTGGCAACCGTAGTAGGCGTAAGAATCTAGGACATGTAAGCTTGTGGAACTCCTGCGCTAGCAGGGACAGAAAGGGGAGCCAAGCTTCCCGGAAGTCAGCCCCTTTCCCGGCAAGCGTGAGGGTTATTTTTTCCATCCCCAAAATGTGCCATAACCGGGACAACCAGCCTGTATGTGTGAGTGTTTGCTGGGATCCCCAATGTGCCAAGATGTTCTGTATAGCAGTTCCCAGCGCTAACCCTATCAGTCGGCCCCTCCTGGACTTTAGTGGATACGTCAGTGGGTCTGGTACCCCCAACAGAATATGAGCTGGAAATCGGAGTAGTTGAGTCTCTAGGTGTTTGTCGATATCATCTAAAACTTGGACCCAGTAGTTGCTGATCAAGGGGCAGTCCCACAGCAGGTGTAGTAATGTGCCTGTCTTACCGCAGCCTCTCCAGCAGTCTGAGCTAGTGGATGGGTTAACCTTGTGGACTCTCTCTGGGGTGTAGTACCAATAGGTAATCACTTTTGTGAGAGTTTCCGTCAAGGCTATGTTACTGGCCATGTGGAGAGCTCTATAACACACTCCTTCCCACTCTTTGTTGCTAAGGGGTCTCCCTAAATCTCGTGCCCATCTACGCCTACCCGCATTATGTGTATGTGCGTTGCTCTTAATCAGCATTTTGTATAAATCCAAGACTATTCCTTTGTCTGAGGATTTTGACAAAAGCCATTTTTCATAGACAGTGAGGTGTCGGCTGGCCGCGGTTCTATTATGTGGTTGTCGTATCCAGTGCCTGAGTTGTAGGTACCGAAGGCGCTCGGTTTCTGGAATGCCAAAGTCCGTCTTGATCTGCGGAAATGAGAGTACCCCTTCGACATCAAAAAAGTGGCCAATGGAACGGCACTGGGATTGGCCCCACGCCATAAAGCTTGTCTCCCCCATACCTGGCCCAAAGTCCGGATTATCTAGCAATGGGGTTAGTGGCAACGGGAAGGTAGTAAGATTGTGTTTAATATTAGTCTGGTACCATGTCGACATTTTTGTCCGAGTGATGTCTGAGACATATAGGCTCCGGGGTCTATGGGCTTTCCTTAAAAAAGGAATTTTCATTAGTGATGTGCCTGCCACTGCCCTGTCTTGAAACAGCCAATGCTTCCCTGATTCTGTTCGGTTTCATTCCACCAAATGTCTCAGCTGAGCCGCTTGATAGTACAGCTGTATATCGGGCACTCCCAGCCCGCCCTCAGACGGGGGCAGGACACTAAGGCTCTTTTTCATCCTAGGTGCACGACCCTGCCAAATATATTGTATGATCTCCGACTGCAGTTTGGGGATCATGCCCGGGGTGGGGCGCAATGGGAGTGCTTGAAACAAATAGAGTATTTTGGGGAGGACTGTCATTTTGATGGCGGCTATTCTTCCCAACCAGGAAATCGGGTGGGGCTTCCACCAAAGTATGTCAGCGCGTACTTGCCGGAGGAGCTTGGTATAGTTAGTAAGAGCCGTAGCGTGTGTAGAGGCGGCTATTCGAATTCCTAGATAGGAGATAGCATCTTGAGACCACTGAAATGGGTGCTGCCTTTTAAGTCGTTCCACCGTTTGCGGGGGGAGCGAGAGATTAAGGGCTACCGATTTTCCCACATTTACTTTGAACCCTGAAGCTTTGCTAAACTCGTCTAGCTCCTGCAGAAATGCCCACAGAGACATGTCGGGTTCTTTGAGAGTCACTAAGACATCATCCGCGTAGAGGCTTATAATGTGTTCATCCCCCCCAAAAGGAACTCCCAGAATCTGTGAGTGCATTCGTACCCTGTGTGCCAGCGGCTCCATATATAGTGCGAATAACAGGGGCAATAAGGGGCACCCCTGCCTTGTGCCCTGAGCTATCCGGAGCGGGGCAGATCTGTGGCCGTTGACTCTCACCATCGCCGTGGGATAGCGATAACAATTTAAGACCTGGGTGCGGAATCGTTCCCCAAGTCCAAAATGCGACAGCAACCGCTCTAGGTAGGGCCAGTGCATCCTGTCAAACGCCTTTTCAGCGTCAATTGCCATCATCATGTAACTGTCTGGGAATCTGGATGCCTTGTTACTATGTGTAGTACCCTCCTGGTGTTGTCGCTCATCTGTCTCTGGGGGATAAAGCCTGCCTGGTCCGGGTCGATCAGAGCTGGCATGTATTGACCCAGCCTCTTTGCTAGTATGCCTGTGTACAGTTTTAGATCTATGTTTAGCAGAGAGATGGGCCGGTAAGCGCTGCAGCATGTTTTATCTTTCCCTGGTTTGGGGATCACTGTTATTACGGCCTCAAGCATAGAGGTCGGTATGGCCCCCGGGGCTGCGAAAGAGTTGAAAAGCCTGGTCAGGAGGGGGGCGATTTCTGGACAGAAGGTTGTGTAGAAAGCGGCGGTGAAGCCGTCTGCGCCGGGCGATTTAGCCAACTCCAGTCGAGAAATGGCCGAGATCACCTCTTCAATTCGGATCTCTTCGTCTAGGAACGCGGCCTGATCCGGGGATAGTCTGGGAGTCTGTACGTCTAAGAGGTAGTTAGTGCAGTCCATGTCGCTTAGCGTTTGTCTCGAGTATAGCCGTTCGTAGAAGTTTCTGAACGTCTCGGCTATCCTAGCATCATCTGACACCTGTTCTCCCTTGCAGTCCAGAATCTTGTGGACTCTCTGCTGTTGCCGGTTCTCGTGAAGTCTATTTGCCAGTAGTCGCCCACATTTATCCCCCCCCCCACATAAAAGGAATGCCGCAGCCGAAGGGCGGCATATTCCGCCTTGTCCAAGTCTAGTGCCGCTAGTTGGGCGCGAGCTGCCGACAGTTGTCGCCATACCCTGGGTGCCCCAGTCCTTTTGTGTATACTTTCCAGCTCCCTGACCTGTAGGGACAAGCTGTCCCTTTTTTCCTTCCGTAGCCTGTTGTCCGCTGCCGAGATCGCTATGAAAGCGCCACGTACCACTGATTTGAAGGCAGTCTATAGTGTGGCTATAGCAGTCTCCGGTGTATCATTGTGGGATAGGTAGTCCTCTATAGTGCTTTTTATTTGCTCTATAATCTCTGGACGCTGTATTACCGTGTCTCTAAGTCTCCACTGTCTGCGAGGCATCGTCTGGGGCGGGAGCAAAATGTCTGTGACCACCGCTGCATGATCGGAGAGGGAAGCTGTGAGTATTTTAGTGTTTGTCGCTGAGGGGTGTATGTCCCTGGTGCCCAGCAGGTAGTCTAGTCTGGCATAAGTTTTATGTGCTTATGCCCTCGCATGTGGGTGAGATGCCCTCCAGAGATCAATCAGGCCAAGTTTCTGCAGCTTAGAAAGCCCTTCCCTGGACAGCGCGCCCACTTGCCCATGTCGTTTAGCAGATCTGTCCATCGAATTGTCAAAAACTAAGTTGAGGTCCCCGCCTATTAGAATGCGTCGTTCGTCTGTAGCGAAGACCTCCGTAAGCGCGTTGTGCAGGAAGCCCTCTTGTCTTTCATCTGGGGCATAAATCGTGCCTATTATGAAACCCTGACCTCCAATTGCAAAGTGGTACGCAAGCAGTCTACCCCTAATCTCTGCTTCTTTCTGGACCACTCTACATTTAAAAGGCGCGAGACACCAGTATAGCCACCCCTGCTATTTTAGTTGGATTAGAAGAGAACATCTGAGTAGGGAATATTCTCGTTTTGAGTCTATGGCAGTCCCTGGCCAAGAGATGGGTTTCTTGCAACAGGCAAATGTCTGCTTGTGTCTGTTCCAAGTAAGAGAGCATAGCCCGGTGTTTAATCGGGTTATTAAGACCCCTCACATTCAGGGAGAGGATTTTAAGGCTAGAGGGCTGCATAAGTGGGGGTATGTCCTGCCCGCCTGCCGTGAGTTCCCTTGCCTCCCAGCCTCCAGCGTGCCCTGATCAACTCTTTCAGTATCTCTAGTGTGTGTTCAGTAAGGTGCGTGGGAGTGTGCCAGGATGAACGGAGGTCCCAAACATTATCCCCTAAACATGTGAAGTACAAGAATACGAAACATAAGAACAAAGCCCCCTTAACAACATAAACAAGTTTACCCGGCGTGAAGACTGCCGGCAGTCCAATGACCTCCCGGGCCATTCAGGAGAAGACATGGGGTCCATATTGTGGCCAAGTTCCCGCCGCCCCCCCACCGCTTACCATACTTGATGCCTTGAGAGTCCACCATAGGCGCTCAGCTGCCCTCAGTCCTCGCCAACACCGATGGTATAGTTTCTAGTGCTGCTTGCTGCCCTCTTGCAATTTCGGCTGAGTCTGGTCGACTCACGTTGCGGCGCCTGCCCTGTCTCCACCACCGGGGCCTGTGCTCCTCTCGTGCTGGGAAACTTCGGTCTCCATCCCCATGGTCTCCCGGTGGGTCTAAACCCAACAGCTGGCAGGTTTCCTTCAGTGAGCGCAGCTGTCAGAGCCTTCCCTCCCACTGGAAGATGATTCGAAAGGGGTGACCCCAAGAGTAAGCAATGTTCTGGTTCCGTAGGTGGGTCGTCACTGGGCTGAAGTCTCTGCGTTTTTGCAGTTAGGGCGGATAAGTCTTGAAATAGAATAGGATTCTGACCTTGGAACGCGATGGGGTGCATCGCCCGTGCTTTGCGTAGTATTTCCTCTTTGGTTTGGAAATCATGTATGCAGACCAAAATGTCTGCCGGCGGAGCCTTGTCTGAGCGGGGTGCTCCAACACTGTGCACTCTGTCCATCTTGAGCTCTCTGTCCTGTGCCTTGCTGAGTATGTGGTTAAAAAGGTCTTTCACAAAACCGGCGAGATCGGATCCCTCTGCTTTCGACGCCACTCCCCGTATGCGGATATTGTTCCTGCGGGATCGATTTTCGGGGTCCTCCAGGTGTGCTTTCAGATCCACATGATGTTCTTGGAGGCGAATGACCTCTTGCCTCAGGGCCTCCGCCTCCTCCTCTCGTGTGTCGCTTTTATCTTCCAGTTCCACCACTCTATCACCGAGAGCATCTGTGTCCCTCCTGATCTCCTTTATTTCGGCTGTGAGGTCCCTCTTGATTGTCTGGAGGTCCTCCTTTAGCGACGAAAAGAGTGACTCCATGAACGCCTGTGTGAGCAGCTCCTCCCCCGTTGTGCCCGCTGGGCCCTGTCGCGCTTCATCTGTGGCCAGTTGCTCCGCCATCCCACCACCACTGGGCTTCAATAGCATATCTTTGAGGGAGCGGTCCTTCTTTCCTCTTCCAGCGGCCATTACTCTGCGCTATCCCCTCTCTAGGCAAGGCGGGAGTCCGCTAATTCCGCGGCTGATTCGGTGTTGCACAATTCCAGGGCAGTCCAGACCCACACCCCCCGGTGTATCTGTCTCGCGCCCTCTCTCTGAGGCACCAAGAGGAGCTATGAGGCTGTAGTGCCTTTCACCGCAGAGTGCCCGCTAGCTTCCCTCTGTCCAGGATGTATGTCGCGCACTGCTATTGCCGGCGATCGTGCTCTGGGCCCAAGCCTCTAGAAACTGACTCCCGCTCGGGGCCGGGCCAGCTCTCCTTATTGCCGCCCAGGTGTCTACCCCGGGGGCTTCTGCGACCTCAAATGTTAGCCCACGGACTAATGTCCTCTGCCTCCAAGGCTGCCACCGGCACCCCTGTTCCTCTTCAACAGGTCCGAGGTATGACGCTCTCCACTCTCCCACTAGCACGCCTCACGTTTAACCGTGGGCAATGAGATTTGCTAACTATGCATTGAAAACACGGAATTCATGCAAAAACTCCGACTCCGCCACATAGCGGAGTTAGCTACTGCACCCACAACCCTTTGATAAAACAACTTTACCTTTACATGCTAAAAAGCATATAACCAATTCACAAAAGTGAGCTATAAAAAATATCAGGCAATGAGAGAGGAGATGATTTTGGGGTCCCCTCTAACCTAGGGGGAGGACCAAGCAGATGCCTTGAACACAAAGAGCATATCATGCTGAACGATTCGGTGGTGGTCCCATCCTCCTAGGACCACCCCAAGCAAAGTTATGGGCAAAAATATAATGCCAACCGAAGGCCCAGCAAAGCATTATGGGGCGAGATTCTAGAGTGCAGTGAATATTATAGTATTAGCTCTCAGCTGAGCCGGGAGAGCCACTGCTGCTTGAGGAATGTTTTGATATTGGATACTATAATATTCACTGCACTCTAGAATCTCGTCCCATAATGCTTTGCAGGGCCTTTGGTTGAGATTGTATGTTTGCCCATAACTGTGCTTGGGGTGGTCCTAGGAGGATGGGACGACCACCGAATTGTTCAGCATGATGTGCTCTTTGTGTTCAAGGCATCTGCTTGGTTCTCTCCCTAGATTAGGGAGGACCCCAAAATCATCACCTCTCTCACTGCTTGCTATATTTTGATTTTCACTTTTGTGAGATGACTATATGCATTTTAGCATGTAAAGATAGAGTTACTTGTTTTACCAAAAGGTATGTGAGGTTTCTGTTTTATTAATTGGGATGAGATGGAATGGA
Organism: Calotriton arnoldi; assembly: GCA_963921515.1. NCBI lineage: Eukaryota > Metazoa > Chordata > Amphibia > Caudata > Salamandridae > Calotriton > Calotriton arnoldi. Next base: position 136,623 of record CAWUFW010019253.1, on the reverse strand, counting down.
GTTACGGAGCGGAGCTTCACAGTTTTTGTTCAACTCCACAGAATTCTGCGTAGTGGTACTCTGGCAGCTTTGCCCACCCTTACTCACGTTGCACGACCCCAGTGCCTCGGGTCCCGCCAAGCTGCCCTCACTCAGGCCTTGCGATGGCTTGTACTCACGCACTGCCTGGGGTCCTGTCAAGCCTCTGCTTCCGGCGGCACGATGCTCGGCTCCAGTGCGGTTTCCTGCGCTCCCCCAGGGCCCCAGGGGCCACCGCCAGACTCACTGCCCCTCTGGCGCCAATGTGCTCACTTGCGGTCCTCTCTTCTGACAGACCGGGCCTGTCGCTCCTACTATCCAGGACCCTCCTTAGGCGTCTGCTGCGTATTGGGCCTCTCGGGGCTCCTGTCTTTACGGGAACCCCTGCCGCTCCCTCTAAAGCTCCAGGACCGCCAGCCACGGAGCGGGGCTCTTAGCGCGCCGCAGCTCCCTTCGCGGGCCTCCGTCAGGGGCCTTCCGCGGTCCCTACTGCAGCGGTGTGTCCTGCGGCCTGTTCCGCCGTCCGTGCTTCCTAGGCCCGATATCTGCCCTCTTTGGTTTCTCTGGGAGGCCGCCCTGCATGGGCTCTCCCTGTGTATCCTCGCGCTGCAGCTACAGGTGCTCAGAGGTCCCCAATCCTCTGCTTCGCCGCAGGGACACTCAGGTGGCCTCCGTTGCTGTCCCCCACGTCTTGGCGGCAGCCGATGGGTCTGCGCTGCTTTTCCGCGGCCTTCCATCCGCCACTAACGGTCCCGGCCGACCACTGGTTACGGTTTCTACTTTGTCCTGAGCCGGTGCGGAGGCGAAAGCTGAAGATTACGGCGGAGCCGGGGTCGCAGAGCGCCCAGGGACAGTGCTAAATAGCGGCAGCGGGCGGGAGAGACAGCAAGACGCATCCTACCTCGCCGCCATCTTGGCCACGCCTCCTTGTCTCCCTTTTTAAAGATGGTTTCAATAAAGGCCTCCTGCCAGGTCTTAACCAATCGGCCCACTATAGCACTTCTGATAACATTCGTGATAAGCAGCGCCCAAAATTGAGGAAGTGACTTGTAAACATTTAAGGGAGTTCTATCTGGGCCTTGGGCTTTGTCTGAGGGACTGCTCTCAATGGCCGAAGTACATCTGACACATCGATTGTTCTACTAAGGGTGATAGCAGCATTCAGATCACAGGATGCTACAAAATCCATTGGGACGCTAGCATTCTGGTCTCCTTGGCCAAAGTTTTTTTATTGCATTTCTGGTTAGTCTAGCAGTCATATAGCTATTTAAAGTAGAATGGGCTTGTACGATCTCTGCTAGATTTGCATCTGCCTGTAAGACCTTTGCAATTTCAGGCTGATTATTGACGAAGAGGTCAGCAATGACTCATTTTAATAGTAATTTCAAATCCAATATAATGGTCAAGTCAGATTGATGGTTATTACTATTTTAATAATTGCACTTTTAGAAAGTTGGCATTTTCCTGACTAAAACCAAAAGGCTTTCCTGCCAGTGTCCAGCTGTCACCTGATCCCTGATGACTCCCCTGTGGTGAGATGAGTATGGCACTGTAGATGTAGAAAGGAGGCCTCCTCCCTTGACAGAATGGCCAGAGGACTTTCCCAGCCCCTTTCTGAGCTTCAAAGTATGTCTACCTTGTTAAGGATAGATGAAGCTCACACCTAGACCTGCCTCCTTTTTGCCTCTTTATTCAGGCTGGCTCTAGGCCTGGGCAGAGTTGACGGAGTTCCGCTATGCAGAACTCTGCGAAGTGACCCAAAAACTCCCCCGCACTACGCAGAGTTTTGCAAATGGTGGAGTGCATTAGGTCGTGCTGTTCATGCTGATTTTTAGCTCCAGGTGTTTGTCCCACGCTGGAAACTTTTACAGTGCGAATGGCACCATGCGCAGCGCAAGACGGCGCTGCTTCTTTCTGCCGCATGAGTAGATATTCTACTCAAGCAGCAGCTTCCTCAACGCGAACAGAACGTTTCTCAGCGCGAGCGGTCATGACCATCCGCGACTGCCTGCTTTGGGAAAACTCACTGGGAGGTGGTCTAGCATTGGATTTTCCTCGCTCGCCAACTTAACGTTGGTGAGCGCAAGCGAGTAAAAAACGTTGCTCCGTGAGTTTTTCGGAACTCCGCGTGCTCTGCGCAGTGCGGAAAACTCCGCAAACTCTGCAAACTGAGCGGAGTTCACAGCCCAGGGCTTGCTGGCTCCAAACCCAATGGAAGGAGAGGAACTGACTAGAACTGGTTTAGAGGTGGTCAAATCTTGTCCTCCACCCAAAGACTGGCACTGGGCACAAACCCCACAGACCCCTCCTCAGAATACTCTTGGACCTGTGAATATTCAGGAGGACTTCTTTGCTGTCTGAAGAAGCTGAAGAAACATTGGGCCTGCTTGCCTTAAACCCAGGACTGCCAAAAGGGACTCTAAGGGTCAGTTGGTTGATCTTCTGTTTGAGCTAAAGAGACACAGCCAGATTCCAAAGGCTCCTCAACCCGCAACTACCCAGCTGACCATTTCTAACTGGACCAGCCCAGGACCCTGATGCTGGCCTTTGTTGAAGTGAGTTCTAACCCCCAAATGATGCCCCCAGGCCCTGGACACTTGGCAGCTGTTAGAGTGTACTCCTCCTGTCCCCAAACTGCAAGAAGTGGGACTTAGACACTTTTTGCCAACTTACTGCCTGGAGAACTGACGGAGACTGGGAACGTCATTGAAGCTGCTGCTATCAACGTCTAACCGCCGGTCGGCATCAACTTGCTGGTTTGTCCAGCTAAAGGAGATCTGACTTCCAGAAAAGTTTCTATGTCTGAACTTAAAGGGCTCCTTCACGACCTATGCAGATTAGCAATTTAACCCTGGGCGTAGTTCGCGTAGTAGCGCTACGCGTAGCTACACGAAGTGCACTTTGCACTACGTGAGCTACGCGTAGCACTACGCGAACTGCGTAGTGCGGTAGGAAATGCTGTTCGCAATGATAGCACAGTGCCGGATGCTTGTCCGCACTGTGCAATCATTGCAAACGGCATCTTGCACAGTGCAAGTGGTCGTTTTCTGCCGCTCGAGTAGATTTGTACTCGAGCGGCAGTTTTCTCAACGCGGACTGGTAGTTTCTCATCGCGAGCGGTCGCGAGCATACGCGACCACTCGCAATGAGAAACCTGACCTCCCTGCATTGAGAATCTCGCCGGGAGGTTTATTTTCCACGCTCGCGATCGGCAACTTGATGTTGCTGATCGCGAACGAGGAAAAAGTCTCGCCGGGATGCCATTTTGCTCGCTCGCGGTCGCCAACTTGACGTTGAGGACTGCGAGCAAGCAAAAAATGCCCGCTACAGTACGCTACGCGTTTTTGCACTGTGCTACGTGCAATTCGCATAGAGCGTAGTTACGCAAACTACGCGAGCGTAGCGTAGTTTTCCGCCCAGGCCTAATTAGCATCTGATCGATGTCGAGGCCTTCCTGAGCATGGATCTTGCCTGCTCTGAGCTTTCGCGCCTTCGTCAACAACCGGCACTTCATCAAGCCAGCATCATGGAGCACCACTTCAGATCCCACTTGCAGGTTGTCTCACCAACTACTCATTGACAACCACTTTTTCTCCATTAAAGTTTCTAAGTCGGAAGGTAAACTTTCTAAAACATAAACCTGAGCCCTGTATCTGTCCAGCACTCCATCACGATCAGCCCTAACTGACTTTGACCCAGTCCAGTGAAACCAGATACTCACAAATGGTGCTTTGAACTTTTTGAAACTAATTTTAATTCAAACTTTAAAAGTTCAGATCTCCAGTTCTACTTTTTGTTGTTTTTGTGTCCTTTTATTTATTAAAATGTACTTTATTTTTCTAAATTGATTTGCTAGTTTTCTTGTGTTGTGTTTTTACTTTATTATTACTTGAGTGCTGCATAAATTCATTATATATTGCCTCTAAATTAATCCTGACTGCTTTGTGCCAAGCTACCACAGGGTTAAAGGACAGGTTTACCCTGACAAGGATTGTGATTATTATTTGAAGTGGGTTCTCATCTCATTCAACTAATACATTTCTTACATTGTTTTTTTACTTTTTCAGATATAAAAAACCAAAAATACAACTTCAACAGTGGAATAGCAACTTGGATAAAAAAAATTACTTCTTGCATATTAATTGACATAAAAGCACTTGATTTTTTCATGCTCACATAATCTGGTCTCAAATGAAGCCCATTGTCTAAGCCAATGCATTCAAAACATGGACCATTTCATCCTGCTCCTGCTGAAGAATAACTTGTGCTAATCTTTCACCAAGGAGGATGGCTTGCAGAAATATGTAGGAACATGTAGATGCCTACTTTGCATTAAATTGCCATTCGCACCAAGCATTTAAACACGTGTGCATCAATAATGTTCCAAAACAATGTTTCCCACAACTTTTTAACTCCTGAAGTGATTGTGAAGAATTTTTGCACAATAAGTGTGGCTAGAAATCTGGGATCTTACATTTACTATTCTAATTGCAGACCCACAAACTTTAGGGAAAGTGCATGTAGTTGGGAAAAGGAGTCAGATTTACTATTCTAACTTCAGCTTCACAAGCATTGGAAAAGGTGCATATGTTCGAGGTCAGATATACTATTCTAACTCCAGTCCCACAAGCATTGAGGAAAGTGCATTTATTGTAGGGTTGTTCTATTTACTATTCTAACTCCAGTTCCACTTACGTTGGGGAAAGTGCATATATTGTGGGATAGACTTAGAGCCTGAATTAGATCTCGGCGGACAGGTTACTTTGTCACAACGGTGACAGATATCCATCCACAGAAATATAAATTCCATTATATCCTATGGAATTTATGTTTAGGTGAACGGGATATCTGCATCCGTTGTGACCGAGTAACCCATCCACCAAGATCTAAATCAGGCCCTTAGCCTTCTAACTCCCGTCCAACAAACATTAGGGAAAGTGGATACATTTAGAGGCGTTGTTTTAATATTTTAAATTCAGTTTCGCAAACATTGGAGAAAATGCTTATTGTAGTGGGACGTCAAATTTCATATTCTAAATGATTTCTCACTTACGTTAGAGAAGTGCTGGGACTTGGGGGCATCTATTACTTTAACTCCTATCCAAATAAAATTAGGGAAAGTGCAAAAATCAGAGAGATGAAATTCACTATTCCAAATCCAGTCCCATAAATACTGGGAAAGTGCATATATTTGCAGGGTCAGATACACTATTGTAACGCCTTATCCACTTATATTCAGAGAATTGCATACATTTGGGAAGAGGGTGCATATTTACGTCTAACTGCAGTCCCATTACATTAGAAAAGGTCCATATATTTGGGGTGGTAAACATATTAATCTTAGTGTAGGCCCACAAACTTTGGGGGAACAATTTACACTTGCAAGGAGGTGTGGGGTGTTCTTTTTGTAAATTAGTTATATTTAGTATTATATATAAAGTAAATCTATTTACATTTCATATCATCAATCATAGAACTTTTCATAATTTAATATAAATTACATTTTTAATTAATATTACTTCTTAGGGCTCGATTACGATGTCGTTCGGAAGGCCTCCGGATCGGATTTGGCTTTACCGGATCCGATTCGTAGCCCTTGTTTACGACTGAATCGTACACAAGTCCGAACGACCAAGTACGATGCAAAGATCGCGTAAGTGCAGATCGATTCGTTTCCGGACCCGAACCGCTCCGTACGTCTCATTTGTAGACGAATCGTGCCGCGCAATGGAGCCGATTTCCGACTGAGTGAGTACGATGCACGATTCGGACAGCCGCTTCGCCTCGGTCTCAGCGAGACGAAACGGCTGTCAAAAGCGTACTTCGGGGGGCCGTACCAGGCCCCCCCTTCACCCGGGGCCCTCCGAATCTATCACGGGGGTGTGCCCATGGGTCCCCCAGATCCAAGCATGCACAGTGTGGCGGGCACCGTGGGGTGCCCGCCACAGGGTGTACGCTTTTCCCCACCCACCCCTTTTCTGCTGTGGGAGCCTGTGTACGGGTCTGTACACGGGCTCCCATAGAATTCAATGGGAGACTGAGCGAACCGAGTCCGTAGGCATACAGCAGCATCGTACTCACTCCTTCGGACTCCCGGAGCACGTCTCGCTTGGAAAGCCCTCCGGATCCAAGTCGTACGGAGGGCTTTCCTAGCGAGATCGGAATCAGGCCCCTAGTATTAGATAATGCTCCTTATCAAATAATCTTATGCAACATAAATAAAATAATTATTTTGAATGTGAAAAATATATAAAATAAAAATGTATTTGGGCCCAAATTAATTTTTAGCAAATACATTAGAATGTATATAGTAACTTAAACAATAAACTACAATGTTTTATTGAAATAAAATCTCATTGAGATTACAGTACTAATTTAAAATAAATGAATATCACTTCCATTCCCAGAATGTATGTGAATTAATCTTCATAATAATAGTAAACATCACCATCAATGACCCAAAATAAAAGAAAACATATTTTGACATATTATATATAAATAAATGAACCCCAATATTTTTAAATAGTCTTATATTGTTCTAAAATGTCTTAAAGTATATAATCCTAATTTACAACAAACATTTTAAGAAAATTATAATTTCAGATTAATTAGCATATCATTAAAGTAAAATACTACCCACTTGGTCAGCTAGTAAATTCCAAACCCTAAAAATGAAAATCAAATCTTATCAAAAAAATTATTATACTATTAAAAACTATTTAAAAAACTTTAAATGAATAGCATTGAACTAAAATATAAAAAATATAACAAAAATGTATCAAATATTTAAAAATACAATTTAACATAAAATAAACAAATACAATAATGCAAATAAGAATATGTTTAACATAATATTTAAATATACTATATTTTAAATATTGATACTATTGATGACTTTAAAAAAATCAATATACTTTATCATCAATTTCCTGTCCAACAATATTTTGACACTCACCACACTGATATGATCAAACAATATTTTGGCATTGATATTCAGATAACACAACTAGCACGTTATATTGTTACTCTTTCCTTTGCAGGGAACTTATTTTAACTAACCTGCTCCCTTTCAGCACAAACCCTTTTATTTTGTGAATTGGTGTATCCGTAGTTGAATCGTATGCTGTGTTAGGCTTATGATCTGCCATCCATTGTCAAGTGTTTCACTCTAAGAATTGGTAATCTCCCACTGAGCCCACTGATATGTATACACATTAATCCTGACAAGATGCCTCATCTGCTTCAAGTTAGGATTTTAATCTCAGTGTAGAACATCTGGTCAGGTTTACTGTTAAGCAGAAAATAATTCCCTCAGGTCTCCCAATGCTGATTCTTACTTCTAGACTACCTCCTAATCCACAATGTCAACCACCCAGAGTACCCTCCTTTATAGGGTCCCTTTAGAATCCCCCATTCTGATGGGGTTCCCTATTGTAGGAATACCTGTATCTTCCCTGCCCCCACCACCAGCCCCAGTAGCTCATCTCGCTAGCAAATCTGAATTTCTTATCATCACACCACTGTCATCTGTTGATTATCTTCACAACTGCTGCACTTCCCCTACAACTCAATAGTTAATCATTGAGGAACATGCACATTAGGACAAAAACCGCTACAATACAAGGCACTTATCAAATTGATTAGTGTGTTGCCAGCCCCCTTGCCTCGCATTATAAGGTACCAGAGCATTGCAATTAGGAAGTGTAGAACAATTCTTTTACAAATATACCCCAATACTGACATCACTAATGTTCAACCATCTTTATGCATACAAACATATTAGATGACAGTCCACTAAAACTCCAACATGCATTTAAAGTCAGTCTTCAAAGGGGCCAATTCCGATCTCGGCCGGTAGTGCTCCGAATCGGATTCGGTTTTACCGGATCCGATCCGGAGCCCTATTTTCCGACCGAGTCGTACGCGCGTCCGGGCGAGCGAGTACGATGCGTATTCGCCGACCGACTCGTCCGGGCGACCCGACCGCTCCGACCGACTGGTTCCCGGATTGTACCGCTCCGACCGACTCGCTCGGACCCGATTCGCACCGCGCAATGGAGACGTTTTCCGGCCGGGTAAGTACGATGCGCACCTCGACCGCTCCGACCGACTCGCGCCGTCCGACTCGAACTCGCTGTCGGAGCCGTACTTTGGGGGTCCGTGTCGGACCCCCTGTACGCGTACCCGTGCGAGGCGCACACAGGGGGACCCATGGGTCCCCCCTACCTGTGCGTGTACGCCGCGGCGCGCTCGCGGCGTACTCGCTGTAGGGGCGCCCTTGTCCGCCTCGCACCCATTGAGGCAATGGGAGCCCGCGTACGCGTTGTACGACCGGCTCCCATTGAGTTCAATGGGAGTCCGACCGACTCGTGTCCGGTGGCATACGAATGCATCGGACTCGTTCGGTCGGACTGCACGGGTCCGATTCGGTCGGAAATCTCTCCGAGGCCGGCTCGGTCGGAGAAATTACCGACACGAATCGGAATCGGCCCCAAAGTCTTTACACATCTAGGAACCAATTCATAACCTGCATTTTGAGGTACGTCAAGTAGAACTACAGTAGTACTATTTATTTACAACAAAATGCAATTCACAAACCTACGAGTGGAGATCTCGTCCTAAGTTTGTCCTGTCTTTTCTGTACAGAGATCTCCACCACAGTGGCGTACATGTACTACAGGTCAGTCTTGGAGTAAGTCAAACACCACACATGGCAAACCACTGGTATTACAGCCCACTTCAATGGAAACAAAATGGAGGCAAGGAATTAAACTAACACTCAATTAGAAATAATGGTAAATTAATTAAATTAACCCTACATTTTAATTATATATATTTAACACTTTTAATTATAGCAAATGAAATGTAATTTTTGATGAATGTTACGGTTTTAATAAATGTAATACTGCACTCAATTTTACACATTACATTTTTAAAAATACTGGTAAAAATATGTACAAACATTTAAAATTCAATAAAAACAAAACTTTTAACCAAATTTATTACAAATTAAATATAAATTGTTAGCAGGCAGTGATGATTTTATTTTTAAATTATTGTTTGCAAATCAATATTTGTAAACTAAAATAATATATTTAGATTATTTTAAAACTTAACACCAGTTTTATGAGGAGGTAATGCGTTCAACCTTTTTATTGTATTAGTTCCAGGTTATATTATTTATCTCAATTTAATTTGCATTCATGTTTTACATTAAATAATTGTTTTTTTTCATAATAAAGTTTAAGAATTTTCCTTATACTTTCTTATACAGAGATCTTTGCCCCAGTAGTGGAAATCTTTACAAACAACCAGAGAGTTACTAATTGTAACTAATTATAACTTTATGACATGTAGGTGAAAATCTCCACTCAGAAATGGTGAATAGGGAAAAAGTGGATATTTACACCAAGCTCTAGGAGTAGATCTACACCTGAGTAGATCTACTCATGTAAACATACCTTTGTCAATTTGGCCCCTAGTCTTGCGATTCCACCACCACAAGGCACAATGTAAGTCAAGCAATAACATGCTAATTACTAACTAAGAAGCTCAATCACTCCAATTACTCTTCCATGACTCAGTAGATACATTTGGGGGGTCATTATGATGGTGGGCGGATCGCCACTGCCCGGCCGGAAAGTCAGTCCGCCGCTTTTCCGCCTGTCGGCAATCATCACGATTGCCGGCCGGGCGGAACTCGGGCATAATATGGTGGTGGTGCCTGGAAGGCACCGCCATCCATATTATGATGCCTGGCGGTTCCGGCCTTTTCATGGCGGCGATGCCGCCATGAAAGGGCTGGCAGGAATTGCTGTGGGGGCCTGTTGCGGGCTCCCGGGGGGTTGGGGGGGTGGGGGGCTGAACTTGGGGGGTACCATAGGTACCCCCCTACATTGCCATGCTCAAGGTGGCAGGCACCGCGTGGTGCCTGTCACGTTGTGCATGGCAATGCACAACATGCCTCTGTGGCATTGCGGCGGGTGCTGCTTACAGCAGCACCCACCGCAATGTTAGTGATGCGGGATGCGACCGCCAGGCTGGCGGTCGCATCCTAATTGGTGGTGCAGGACCGCCGCACCGCTGGCGGCCGGTCCTAGCATCCTAATAGGCCCCTTAATGTGGTAATTGCAAAAAAAAAACGCCCTACACTCCCTTTCCTCTGGTGTTCTCTTCAGATCGTTCCCTAGGGCAGCACCCATAGAGAAGGCACATACCTTCAGGACTTCCTGACATCCCCAAGCACTAGGGTTGAATTTTTGACAGCGGGCAGGGATGGAAGAATAATATTCACAAATTACATCTAGAAGCCCACAAGCAATGGTGAAGGAGAAGGCTTGACTAAACAGAGACAGCCTTGGCACCACTCTCCCAAGCTCCAAGATGAGCAGGGAGCACCAGGCAGATGGAAAACTCCAATACCATCTAATTGCAATAAACAGTACGAAGAGTCGAGGCCAGGGCAGGGAATCATTGAATGCCCACACATGATGCTAGTCACCATGCCAACCCACAACTTCAGTTAAGAAAAGCAATCGCCAACAGCAATAGGTAACAGAGAGCAGAGGAGGAAAGTCAGCACAGGAACAAGGGCTGGCCGTACCCACCTCCATACACGGAACAAGAAGCCAGGCCATGTCTCCTGGATCAATCTGCAGAGCAACCTGGCCAGAGCACATACAGGCATCCCTAGAAGTCTAGAGCACTGATGTCTGAAAACAAAAAGGAAAGTAGAAAGCCCAGGCAGAGAACCCCGGTGACCAGGAAATACCAGGCCAGAAGAATCTAAAAATAAGCCAGGCGGACCTGACCCAACCTGGACCAGAAGCAGTGCCTGCAGGAGCACACAAAAGAACAGGATGTTCTATGTGCTGCTACCTTCGTTGATGTCCCTTATGAGGGGAAGTGTCTGAGGTTGACAAATGATGAGGACTGAGGGCATGGAGGTATTTTTGTTGTAGCTATGTCAAGCGGTGCCTGCGAGAGGTTGACTCACCTCAATAAATGCAAGTGCTAAGACATGGATGCATTGATGGGGTAATGATAATCCTTTTCCCTTGAGCTAAAGATACCTTTCCCGGAATGGATCGAGAAAAGTGTTCCCAGGCAAATGAGCTGATAGCCACTGGGCAGCTGTTATATTTGCAGCAGGAAATGGACCCCTTATCTATCACAAAACAATCTGTTTTTGCAAAGGGGCCCCTGCGTTTTGGTCTCAGGCTCGGCCGCCATCTAGGGAAACTTACCAAACCCAGACATTTCTGAAAACTAGACAACTGGGGGAGTCCAGGGAGGTGTGGCCTGTGTGGATCCCCAACGTTTTCTTACCCAGAATCCCCTGCAAACCTAAAATTTAGCTAAAAATCACATTTTACTATGGACCACCAGACTCTTAATTAAGCCCTTAGACTCTTTTTTGGAAGTTGAAAATCTCCAGCGGGAGAAGCTGGGGGCTGTAGCCAATGAGAGTTCCACGAGGCTGAATACCTCTTTGGCAAAGGGCAGCTGAACAATATTTGCTGCTGCAGAGAATGTAGTGGGATCTGCCACAAAGTGAGGCCAACTGGCAATGCATCTGGGGTGGATAGACAAGCAGGTTGGTCCTGGTCTCCTCTCTGTTCTCAGTTTAGTTTTTAGCCAAAAGATTTCTAAGTCCCAAGTTTGGATTTTGGTTCTCTAGGCACCTTTAACACAACTTTCAAGGATTCAGTACTGGAGGGGCACCACCTGCGGGGTTAGGACTCATTCAGGCTGGGTTCAAGTCGGGCTCAAAATGGTTGGAGCGTTTTCTGTCCCTGAGGCTCTGATCTGTAGGCCATCCAACTATCCCTTGGAGTCACTCTGGTAGTCCTGGGTTCAAGAAGTGGAACAGGGCTCAAGCAACAGGGCAGGCCTCCGAGGGTTAAAGGCAGGCTTCAGGCAGCAAAGCTGTCTTCTGAAGTACACAGCAGGCCACAGCAGCAGGCAGTCGTCTGAGAGTCCTTCCACATGTGCAGAAAGTGAACTGAAGAGTGGGTCTGATGGTCCTATTTTTATAACTTGTGCCTTCTTTGAATTAGAAGTTTCTAGAGAATTCCTTTTGAAATGCTTGAAGTTTCCTGCCGTGACTCCAAGCTGGCTGCATGAACAATGCAGTGGTGACAAGTCCACTTACAGGGAGACTGATGCTGGTAATGAAACATGGGAGTTCACTAGTTTCACTATGGATGAAGCAGCCAAATTCCTTAGCCTTATGAATAAATAAAAGGCTCCAGGGATGGATGGCATCCCTGGTGACCTGTAATTATCGCAACCAGAAGTATGGGTACCTTATTTAAAAACCCTAAGTATTGCTATCATGAGGATTGAGGCAATTCCTTCCACTTCAAAGGGGGCAACTATAATTCTGCTGTATAAAAAAAGGAGTAGGGATGTACCTGCTAACTAAAGGCCCATAAGCCTAATAAATAACAGCCTGGAAATGTTCTGTAGGCAGGTATTGGCGCGATCGCAAAATTGAATAGATGACAACAACATCCTTGAAGACACGCCGGCGGGCTTTCGGAGCAAGGTCAGTACCCTCGATCAGGTCCTTTGTTTCAAGATGCTATGTTGAAAGTATGTCACTCAGAATCATTATCATCTTTCCATAGCATTTATAGACCTGAGAGCGGTTTTTGACCTTGTTCCGAGGCACAATCTGTGGAGGGTTCTAGAAGCCTAATCCTTTGGAAAAGTGAGATGGTACACTGAGGGGGATCTCATGGATAGGATCTTGATAAAATGGGGAGTCAGAGTTAGGCAGGGATGTGTGCTTGTGCCAACATTGTTTAGCCTTTACATTAACGGGTCAGTGGAGTGGCTGTCCAAGTGAAAGCATGATGCACCTAAGTCCGCAAGAATCCCTGTCCCGCTCCTCATGTTTTCAGATGGCTGTCTCCTCATATCCAGAACCCCAAAAGGTTTCAAATCCCAATTAGGGTATTTTGCAGCATATTGTGCTCACAGAGGGCTAGAACTAAACCCATCTAAGGGGTCGATTCCGATCTCGGCCGGAAGCGCACCTAATACTATTCGTCCGGAAAAAATACGAGCCGAACGCGTTTTTCCCGAACGATTCGAACAGTCGTCCGAGCGAGCAAGTACGCTGCGCATTACTGCTAAAATTCCAATCCAGCCGTACGTACCCATTCCTTCTCCAGTTCCCCGACCGAGCTGGATCCGGAAACGCCGATTCGAGTCGCACGGAAGTAAATACACAGCACCTTCCGGCTGGACTAGTACGATGCGCAATCCGTACGCGCCGAACTGGTCGCTACGTCCGGCACGTCAGAGCATCCGGGAGAGCCGCACATAAGCTCCGATTCGCGCCACAAGACGATCCACGGCTACGAGACGAACAAGCCAGCTACGAGTACGAGTCGAAGCCACGAGAAAGACGAACGGGACGAACCAACCATGAATCCCATCGCGCAGGTCCTACCAATACTCTACATCTATTACCGGAACCGGTACGGACGCGTACGGCGCAGGCGGTAAGTCAAACACCCACTACACAAACAAACGACACGTACCCGACATATGTCACACACACATAGGGATGCAGAAATGACGTACAATAGCAACAGCAGAACCATAGGGGCGGTATGGCTATCACCAATGCCATACACACCCATAGGGGCCTGATGGCTACCACTACCACCACCCCTACTCATGGGGGATGGATGCCTAGCACTACTACCATCCCCACTCATGGGGGATGGATGCCTACCACTACCACCACCCCTACTCAGGGGGGCTGGATGCCTGTCACTACCACCACCCCTACTCAGGGGGGCTGGATGCCTACCACTACCACCACCCCTACTCAGGGGGCTGGATGCCTGTCACTACCACCACCCCTACTCATGGGGTGCTGGATGCCTGTCACTACTACCATCCCCACTCATAGGGGAATTGATGCCTACCACTACCACCACCCCTACTCATGGGGGGCTGGATGCCTACCACTACCGCCACCCCTACTCATGGGGGCCTGGATGCCTACCACCACCACCACCCCTACTCAGGGGGGGCTGGATGCCTACCACTACCACCACCCCTACTCGTGGGGGCCTGGATGCCTACCACCACCCCTACTCAGGGAGGGCTGGATGCCTACCACTACCACCACCCCTACTCATGGGGGCCTGGATGCCTACCACCACCCCTACTCAGGGGGGGCTGGATGCCTACCACTACCACCACCCCTACTCATGGGGGCCTGGATGCCTACCACCACCACCACCCCTACTCAGGGGGGGCTGGATGCCTACCACTACCACCCCCCCACTCATGGGGGGCTGGATGCCTGTCACTACCACCACCCCAACTCATGGGGGCTGGATGCCTGTCACTACTACCATCCCCACTCATAGGACGGGTAATGCATGACACAACCAGCATACTCCAACATAATGAATGTCAGCAAAAGACATCCCCCAACATCATGACAAGAGTGTGTAGTCTGTGTCAAATGCCTACAACACTGAACATGACATTGAACATACAATGTGACCCCCTATCACATGTGTCACACAAACATGTGTGTGCCCTTCACAATGCAAGCAGACCATGACCACTGTGGGAATAGGGTCTAAACCCCCATCATCACAGTGACCAAAAGGTAAGTGTGGGGTCCATAGCTGAAGCACATTTTGAACATTGTGGCAATGGGGTCTAAACCCCCATCATCACAGTGACCAAAAGGTAAGTGTGGGGTCCTTAGCTGAAGCACCTTTTGAACATTGTGGCAATGGGGTCTAAACCCCCATCATCACAGTGACCAAAAGGTAAGTGTGGGGTCCATAGCTGAAGCACCTTTTGAACATTGTGGCAATGGGGTCTAAACCCCCATCATCACAGTGACCAAAAGGTAAGTGTGGGCTCCATAGCTGAAGCACATTTTGAACATTGTGGCAATGGGGTCCAAACCCCCATCATCACAGTGACCAAAAGGTAAGTGTTGTCATGGAAAAAGCTGCAACTGCCAAACAGCATGGATGATTCCTGGTCACAGAACAACAAACACATCAGTGGCAAAGTAGTGGTTGTGTCCCATAGCAACATAGATTGGGTGAGGCAAACAGTGCAGTGCAAATAAAACATACCTTTGGCCATGTGCAGACAAACATCACCCATGGGGACTGACATTGTCTCCATTTATCAATTACACAATGCCAGAAGTGACCATTATAATGCAGACCCACATTTCTGCACTAATGGACACACAAATGTAGATATCCTGGGGAGACTGTAGATGTGAGGTGAACAAATACCATACCATGTCGGCAATGGGACATACGAACCATGATTATTCTGTTGACTGATGATCTAGGAGTCCCAGGGACAGCATGGGAAATCCTCCAAACAACATACAGGCAATGGCACACCAAAGATATGCCAATGCAGTGGTGCAGATGCACAAACACAAACAGGCAGCCTCACACTGCATATCAAACACAACAGGTGATGGGGGGGTGTGCCAGTGTCCCCAGGCAACCACACAACATATGAGGAGGCCTGAATTCCAATTACACAGATGTGTATACAGTGCCATACAAAAGTAACTCATGGATCGGATTCACCTATGTGGGCAATCAGGCATTGTCAGATGAGAGGGAGCCCAAATTACACATGTCACACAAGCGTGTAGGAACAGCAACTAACACAGCAAGAGACAGACCCACCACAGCACTACATCCAGGGACCCCACATTGTGGTGACACTAGCCTGCATGATAATCCCACTGTGATGACAAAGCTAGATGTTGTTCACACTGTGAACCACAGCCATGTGTCCTGAGCAACAAACTACCATCACACCTAAACAAGCACAAATCCATCAGCACGGCCTGTCAGCCAAGGCCAATATGGAGGTAGGGGTCTAGCCGTGCAACAACTCACATTTGCACACACTCAACACCACACACCTTGATCTCCACCAATGTGCAGCAGTGAAGCTGACATGGACAGGTGACATTGCACATGCACCCATGACAATCCCAGGGGTGGTTGTGGGAACTAAGGTGCAGAAACCCATCACACCTAGCCAGTCAACAAGACTCGTGAATGTCTGACACACTGCACAGTACGCCGTACATGGGCATGACGTGAAATCCACCCCAATCAATGGGATCCCGGCCACAGTCACACACCAATGAAGAAGCCAAGGTCACCCACAAAGAACACACGTAGACAACTTCCAACATTGCAGCTCTGACCCTGAGGAGTGGCAGCAGTCACACACACAACGTGTCACAATCACTGAAAGCTACCACAAACTGTAAATTACATGACTTGTGTAACCAACAAGTGCCAAGGGGAATCCTGACTGTGTCTCATCTGCATTTGCCCACATCCCCAGCCCTGACAACAAAGACAACTAGGGATGACAACTTGATGAACATTAGTTTGCCATGCACCCACATCATGGAGAAACCAGGTACAAGATGCTGGATGAACACAGGACAACTCAGCAAGCATCACAAACAGGAACATCCGTAGGGACACAGCCGGTGTAGGAAAAGGGAAGGGAACACACACAGACATGCTTACACAACACACATCACGGGCCCAGGCAATGTCACGGGATTACACACTGCCATGAGGGCACTCCACTGCTGTGGAAGGTCCGCTGTGCCAAACCTTGTCTGTGCACCACTCAAACATGTCAGCAAAACACTCGGTCAGTGAGTCAACAATCACAACACACTGAAGGCACTGCTCACATCAGCCTGGGTACGGGAGTGTCACGTCATTCATCTGCATATACCCAAAACACGTGTTAAGCAAGTTGCACTGTATACACAGATGAGTCTTTCAACATTGATGTGCCAAACTGCATGTCCAGTGGAGATGGGCACACAGTCAGGGAAATAGAAACATTGAACAGTGGTAAGCCCACCAGATGTGCATCAGTGTAAGCTACAGATGTCAATTTACAAATGCAAAACGTACATCCCTGTGTCAAATGCTGAACATTACACCCTCAGACTGCAGCAAAGGATGCTATGGATCCAGACTAGATTAGGACACATATCCCATGGACCACATGGAGTCCATCACAGCAACACTTCATTTTCCTGATCTGAACACTATTACAACAGCAAATGCATGATGATACTCATCTACATCATGTACATCAAAAGAAAAACCACTAGTAAACAAAAAGAGGCTTTATTCAGCAAATGTTGAAAAATATTTGAACTCCAAAAGAAACTAAGGCCAATGGCCAGTCCATATACACAGTCCGAACAGGGTGATATGTGACAACTTGTCACCCATTGCTTGCCTGCACTGGTACGGACAGGGGACATCCCCCTCATAGGGGCATACAAGGGGCAGGCCAGGCACCGCAGGGACAGGATCAGGGGATGGCAGAAGGAGGCAGTGAAGGGGTGGTGGGTGCAGGAGTGTCACCGGCAACTGCAGTGGAGGTGTCTGACTCAGTGGGGGCCGGCACCACTGTAGGGCACAAGTCAGATGGTGTGGGTGCTGGCACCACTGCAGTGGGCCGGTCAGATGGAGTGGACTGGGTCCCCACTGCAGTGCCCAAGTCAGACGGGGAGGTTGTGGACTCCACTGCAGTGCATAACTCCAAGGGAGTGGAAGGGGGGGCAGATGAGGTGGGCAGGATAGAGGTGGGGGACACGGTCTCCACACCAGTGGCACAAACAGGCCGAGCGTCTGGCTTGGGGGTGGAAGAGCAAGTGGCAGGGGGGGAGGGCCTAAGCATTTTGGGGATGCGGTATGGGTGTGTAGGGGAACCTGGGGCAGGGTGTGGCGGGGGAACCTGTGGAGTGGTGGCGTGGGGATGGAGGAGAGAGACTGTGTGGTGGAGCTGCGTGGTGGTGGGGTCTTTCCCTTCCTGGTCCGGGGGGACTTCCTAATGGGGTCCTCAGTCTGCCTGTGCCTGGGGGAGGGTGTCCGGGTGTGAGGGGCACTCCCCTCTGTGTGTGGTGGTCGCCTCTTCCGACTGTGCGTTGTGTCAGATGGATCTGTGGGGAAGAGGCCAAGCTCACAGAGGAAGAGCTTCTGGGAGGGGGGGTTGCAGGTGAGGCAAGGGAAGGGGTTTTGGAGGGAGAGGTATCTGAGGACTGCGCAGTGCTCGTGGATGCGTGTGTGTGTTCCTGGACCCCATCCCCTGTGAGTGAGGTATCAGTCCCCTGACTGTGCGTGCATGTGCGTCTGGATTTTGGCGTGTGTGTCTGTGTGCTGCTTGTGTCTGTGCTGGTGGGTGCCTGTGCCGGTTTGTGTGTGCTTGGGACAGGCAGGGTGCTGGGGATTGTGGATGGGGCAGAGGTAGGAGGGGTGAGGGACTGTTGCAGGAGGGACACTGCTGCCATCAGTGAGGAGGCCATGGACTGATTGGTCCGATGTAGGGCAGACATGCCAGATGACATGCCCTCCATGAATGACACCAGTTGTGTCAACAGACCCGTGTGTGCATGGAGGACACTCAGCACTGATGTCTGCCCTACATGGATCTGTTTAAGCAAGTCCACAGACTCCACACTCAGGGCAGCAGGGGAGACAGAGGCAGGGGGTGCAGTGCCTGGCATGAAGGAGACACGCTCGCCTACACGGGAGCCTCCACGGACATGTGGGATGGGAGCAGATGGGAGGGTGGAGATGGTGGTGGTGGCGGCAGACTTGCTTGATTTTGTCTCTGGTCTGCTGACGCCCGCCTCCACAAGGGAGACCTCACTGGAAGTGCTGTGCTCCTCAGCAGAGGTGGTCGTAGCTGAGGTCTCCTCAGTGTGGCTCCCCTCACCCTCCGTGCCACTGGGTCCCTCGGTCTCCCCTGCAGTGGACCCAGTCAGGCTCTGCTGCTCCTCCTGGTCCGTGGAGCTGTCTCCTCCTGTGGCCGTGGATGTATCTGCAAAGAATCAGGATAAACAGAGTAACATTAGTCACCTGTACTGACCACACACGCCACAGTAAGTACAGCACATCACAGAGCAAGCCTTGCCATCATTTGCTAGACATTGCAATAAGTGCTGACACTGATTTGAAGAAGCCCATTGTCTGCCTGACAGTCATTCATGCCACACATATCCTACCTGTCCATGCACCCATCTGTCTGGTGCCTGTTGTATGCGACTAATTATATGTGCACACATCCACCACATACACAGTTGTTGGACATCCAAGAGAACATGTGGAAATGTGTCACTCCAAACACATGCCATCTCCTGCCACTGACTCAGTACATGTGTCAGGAAAAGTGACGGGCAGAGTCCCTGTCGATATGCGGGTTTTGCTTCCATCACCAGACACAATGATGTCCTGATAGATAATGCGACAATGGTGTGCTTGCAGGACATATCACACTACTGCTGGATCACCCTTTGCGAGTTGAATGTCATGGCACAGGCCTGTCTGGCAAGTCAGTCATAACTGTCTCCTGTCACAGGGGCAGTGCATACACACAACACCAGTCTACACTGTGTCACAACCATGGAAGTTTTGGGTATGCAAGCCCTGTAGCTGACAGGTGCAGATGTGCACCCCTGGCCACCCACATCATGAGGACTAGGATGATCCCACGTCAATTAAATGAGACATTTTAGTGACTGCAAACACAAATCCATACACATGTGCACTTCACCGTCTGATGAGAATGAACCAAAGCTGCCTGCACCTCAATGTTTCATACACCTTTGTGCACAGTAAAGGGATCAGAGACCTATGCATTAACCAATGTGCAGATCCTATAGTCACAACTCAGATGACTGGCCACCCCAAATTGTTAAACACTCCAGGAGTCCAAAAAGCAAGGCCACACCACGGTGACACAGAGGCAGACACCTGAGTGCACTCTTCACAATGCCCAATATGTATGCTGACACACGGGAGTGGGAGAACAGAGTGCCTTCGATGTACGGAGTAGGCATTACAGTCCTGGTCCATGTACAACATGGTATTACCCTGAACACTAGGCAGGTGGCTATGCATGTGTCACACACATGATGTACATACTTCTGAGGCTCCCCCCTTGGTCTCTGCTGCAGCATGGGTGTGTGGCACATACCCCAGACATGTGGTGAGTCAGAGCAGCAATTGGAACACATTGTAAAGCCATACCCAGAGTACATGTCAGATCACAGGCATTGTGTGAGCAATTGTACCACCCATGCAGCCCACAACAAAGTCCCTGTAACTCATGCTGTCCCCAACTTGAACCACAGGTAACTGCAAGTACACAGTACCCAAGTGACCTAAGTCACAGACTGTAAGGGCCACACCTGTGTATCAGATGAGGAGGGGGCATGACACAAGTGAGGGACATGAGTCCAGGACGGCAAGACAGTTGTACTGTGGAAGTGGAACCAGGCTAAAGGAGTGCATAGAGCATGTTAGTCATAGTACACAGAAAAGGCTAGCACTTACCCCCTCCTTGCTGCTGTCTGGCCTTCAGCTGCCCATCCTGGTCAGGGAAGACCACCGCCAGAATCCGGAGCATGTGGGGGGTCAGGGTCTGGTGTCCGCCCCTCCTGCGAGGAGGCGACAGCTTCAGCTGGACCCTTGCAATCTTCCGGGTCCAGCCACGAAGGTCCTGCCACCTCTTCTGGCAGTTGCGGATCCTGCGCCTGTAGACCCCCACAGATCTTACTGCCCGGACGATGGACAGCCAGATGTCCTGCTTCTGGTGGGCATCAACCTGTGAGGATGACAAAGTGAAAAGGCCATTACTACACATGCAACATATCCGTGCATCACACAGTTGGATATACATGTCTCAATCACAGGGGCATATGATGTACACAGGTAGTGCAACTATGGCTATGAACAGTTGTCCAGCAGTTACTAAATGGTATCATTGCCTGGGAAGTGAAACCTTGTTGGAATGCACTGTTACTGCACTATACCTGTTCAGTGCATGTAACTACACACTTTGGGGGGTGCCAACTACTCAGTGAGCATGCTAGCCACTGGTGTGCACACTGTAAGTCTTGCTAGTCAGACAACATGCACAATTAGTAATGCAGTGGACAACACACTCACCTGCTCCCCTGGTTTCCCATACAGCTTGTTGTACTGTGGAAGGAGGCTGTCCAGCAGGGCCTGGTTCTCCTCAGTGCTGAAGGCTGGGGCTCTCTCCACAGTACGTGCCATTGCAGTAGCCAGAGGATGCAGAGACAGCAGAAGTGGTGGTGGCAGATGTCGTCCTGGAGCATGTAGTGCAGGCAAGTGAGCTTTCAGGGGAACAGCCAGCATTATATGTGTGCTGCAGAGGCAGATACTGTCCCATGTGTCCAAAGTGATAGGTCCAAGTCGTTTGCATCTTCTGAATCTGGCCAATCCATGGAATTGCACCACTTATACACGCCCACAGCATCCTTCAAAAGTTCAA
Organism: Calotriton arnoldi; assembly: GCA_963921515.1. NCBI lineage: Eukaryota > Metazoa > Chordata > Amphibia > Caudata > Salamandridae > Calotriton > Calotriton arnoldi. The sequence goes on along the minus strand of CAWUFW010019253.1, from coordinate 115,230 downwards.
CTTCATGACACCCATGAATTTGCAACATTGTTGCGGGTGGCCAACTGAATTCACTGCATCCGGCTTGTAAAAGCTTAGAAAACGCGTCCGTTACCATGTCAGTCCATAGCCAATGCGTGCGCACCGATCGGTCCATTGCTGTACCACGCGTATTTTGAAAAACGACACGCATCCGTCCACATCATATGCAATGGCCAATGCGTGTGCACCGATCGGTCCATTGCTGTACAACGCGTATTTCGGAAAACGACACGCATCCGTCCACATCATATGCAATGGCCAATGCGTGCGCACCGATCGGTCCATTGCTGTACAACGCGTATTTCGAAAAACAACACGCATCCGTCCACATCATATGCAATGGCCAATGCGTGCACACCGATCGGTCCATTGCTGTACAACGCGTATTTAGGAAAACGACACGCATCCGTCCACTTCATATGCAATGGCCAATGCGTGCGCACCGATCGGTCCATTGCTGTACAACGCGTCTCTGTACAAGTCACTCGCATATGTCCCCATGTTTGTCACTGGTGAACGTATGCCAGCCACAATTACTTGCCAGGGACTCAGGGGCACACCTACAACACCACAGCCTGTCCACACTGTCTCCTAAGACAAGTAAGGCTGCATTACCTGTGTGTGTATGGGGGTCAACATGTGGTTTGTTGGGTGGCACTTGGGGGCAGCCACTCCCAGGCTGTGCACGTGTTCATGGGGACAGAATCCTTTGTGTGTTGTGCACATGACCACTGTGATGTGCAACTATTCAGTTCAGAGCATGTGGCATGGTCACATCTCCAGGTTGTGTATGTGTATGTTATGTCACATACACCCTGAGTCCCATGTGGGATGGTATGTACGTATGTGGCAGGGTGACCCATTGCCACAATTGTGATGGCCCTCCACAGTCTGTGTGCATGTTGTGTTTCAGATGTCTCGGATTCCATGTGCACAATGGGAGACAGTCTCCACATCCACGTTGTTTGTGCATCGACTTTGATGTTGTGCGTGTGTGTGTCACAGACGTCCATGTCTGTCCTGCAGAGGCAACAGGGGCCACTACCTGTGGGAGTCATGGTTGTTTTGCTGGCGTGTACATGATACGACATGTCATGCCAGTGTCCATGTGGCAATACAGGGTCCCTGGGAATCTACCTGTCAAAGAGCTGTGATGCCTGGGGCACATCTGTCCTCACTTGTCACTGTGGTGTGTGTTTGGAACGTGACAGCAGTACATGGGTACTGTGACACAGCCAAATGATTTCCCATAGCACAACCTGGAACTTGCTGTCAACACATGTTGAACTGAGATGTTAGCCATGTAGGTACCATATATGTCCATGCAGAATGGCACACACATCAAGTACTTGTGTCTCGTGATGATGTATCATGTGATATTGAGTATGGTCAATGCCACATATGTGGGGTGACTGACAATCTTTCTTTGTTCACCTATGCACTGCAGGGCACCAGCTGTCCATAGACCATTCCCTGACCTTGAAACCATGGTTGAACGTGACTGCATCCGACGGTACCGCTTCAACAGGCCGCTTATTGAGGATTTGGCGGTGCAGTTGGCCCCACATTTGCAACCTGGCCGGCCATACCCTGCTGCGCTGACCCCCAAGGTGAAGGTGATGGCAGCCCTACACTTCTTTGCCACCGGTACCTTTCAACACACTGTGGCGTCTGCTGGTGGGATGTCACAGACCATGTTCAGCCGTGTGCTACGTAATGTTTTGGAGGCGATGTTGAGATACTTGAACCAGTACATCTATTTCCCTAAACGTCAACAACTCACTGACGTCAAGAGTGACTTCTATGCCCTGGGGAGGATGCCACATGTCATCGGCTCCATTGATGGGACACATGTGGCTTTGGTACCACCACAGGCACATGAGCAGGCATACAGGAACAGGAAACATTACCATTCTATCAATGCCCTGGTCGTATGTCTTGCAGATATGAGCATCTCACATGTGTGTGCACGTTTCCCCGGTTCTGCACACGATGCCTACGTGATGAGGAGTAGTCGCATCCCGAGGATGATGTCACAGATGCAGAACCAGCGTGCCTGGCTTGTCGTGTGTACTGACTTTGTACCATTGTGTGTGTTCTGCAATGTTGTGTTCCACCCTCTTTTCCAACTCAGCTAATGTGCAATTGTCTGTATGTAGGTGACTCCGGATACCCCAACATGCCGTGGTTGCTGACACCCCTCAGAAACCCTGTGACACCAGCCCAGATGCGCTACAATGAGGCACATGGTCGGACCAGGAGAGTGATCGAGCGGACATTTGGTCTCCTGAAGAGCCGCTTTCGCTGCCTGGACAAGACAGGAGGGGCCCTCCTATATGCCCCTGCAAAGGTGTGCAAGATTTTTATCGTCTGCTGCATGCTACAAAACCTGGCAGTGCGGAAGGAGTTGCCTCTCATCCTGGATGACGATGACCAACATTCGCCACCTGTGGAGGATCCTGGCCTGGGCCACGATGCCAGTGATGATGATGATGGTGAGGGTGATGTCCGCACACAGCTCATCACCAACTTCTTCAGCTGAATGTGAGTATACAGAGATGTTATATCAATGATTTGAGTTTGCATGATATGTGTTGGTGGTGCTCTGTTGCTGTTTGAGTGTGGCCATGTGCTACTTGACTGTATGCGTGCAGCGATGTGTCCTTACAGGTAGTCTGTACTCCCCAACAGTGTTGACATGCTAACTTGGTTTTGTGTAGGTATCTTGTGACATGTATTTGGCATGAGTATTGCAGTTCTGTCCTGTTCATCAGTGCTTTTGACTGTGTGTCATGTCTGTCCTTCACAGGGTACTTTCAGAGTTGTTTGGTCAACTCGCATCCCCCGACACCATGATTCAACTTCCAGGGTGGAAGCAGTCGTTTCCCTGCAGGTGATGTGCCACACACCCCTGGACTTTATTTCCTCTACACTTGGTGACTGTGTGGCCACTGCCAAGTGGGATTACCTTGCATCTATAGTGGACACAACATGTTGCAAATGTGTAATAAACCTGTGCTTCACTTTGGGATGTGCGTTGTCTGTGGTCGCACATCTAACTGACAGTTGCTTACTTCACCTGTGGGCTAGTTGCCACATACTCTGAATAGGTGTGGTGTCTGTGCATTCCACTGTATTTCCTGGCAACATCAGTGTAGGCGATGAGTCAGATGGCCCTGGTGTGTATGTGTTGTGTAGCCCTAGTGGTGTGTCTCCCTCATATGTGTCACGTCACCATGACTCACATGACGCTGTTGAACTTGCTGTAGCAGTTAGCATGCACAGTATCATTTAGCAGATCATCATCTCCATGACAAAAACAACGTTGGAATCACAGCAGAGGCAAGTATGGTGTATTAGTGAGTTTATTTACATACATGTGTGAGGATAGTGCACAGGATGGTGGGTGCTGTACATTGGGATTGGAATCCAAAGTTCCCAGATGAGTTGGAAGTGTTGGTAGCAGAAATGTCCTGAGTAAAGTCCACAGTCATCTTATACATTGGTCTAACTTGAACTCCCCATGTCATGTGGGAGAGTTGGGTTGCATTCGACAGGGTGAACAGTTTGCACACAAAGGGGAATTTCCAGAACAGGTGTTGGGTCCTGGGGGATGTACATGGCCATCGGCCTCTCAGTTTTCCTTCCTCGGACGACCCCTCTTCTTTCGGGGGGGACCCTCACATGCAGGCCGCTGTGGTGCAGAGGACTCTCCACCAGAGTCATCCTCCCTCCCTGTGGCAGTTGCAGTTGTTGCGGCACCAGATGTTGTGGGCACACAGGGAGGTGTGGCCATATTGGTGCTAATCTGGCGGAGGCATGTCAATATGTCACCCTACACCGCTGTCAGTTCTTCCAATGTGTCCCACTTGGACTCCATGCGAGACATGTGTGTCTCCACACGGGACATGTGGGAGTCCAAGCGGGCATGATGGGCAGCCTGCTGCTGTTGAATGTCCTTGAGGATCCCCACTACCTGGCTGACCTCTCCGGTGCTATTCTGGTACGCATCAGCAATGCGTACCAGTTGTGGGTCATCATGCAGTCCAGACCCCTCTGCAAACAGCGACCTCTGCCTCCCACCCCTCCCACCACCCCTGGCCACACATGCGGGACCTGCGGTGGCAGGCACAGGTGAGCCTAGGCCCCCTTGGGGGTTGGTACAGGGGTTGTTGTCCGTTGCTTCACGGTGGGCCGGGGTCCCTGTGCTGTTGTCATTGAGTGTCCTTGGTCTGTCCTTGTCGGCGGGGGTGGTCTGTGTGTTGGCAGATGTTGGAGGAGTGGGTGCAGGGGGTGCAGATGGTGGTCCTGCTGGTGCTGCATGATGACTCACACCGGAGGGGCCAGGTAGGTCTTCGCCATCCGAGGAGGGCAGAGGCTGTTCCACACCAGAGAGCTCAGGGTCCCCGGAGCCTGGGACAGGGACTCATCATCATCTGCTGCTGTGTCCCCATCATCACCTGTTTTTGGAAGAGACACACAATGTATGTTATGTTTCTACAGGCATCAATGGTTCAAACACCTGACAGTTGTGACTGTACTTCTGGATGCGGGCCTGTACATTGCATTGTCCTCAGTGTCACAGTCAGAGGTTGATATTGGTGTAGCACATTGTCCTGCCAACCTGATGCATTTCAATGTGAATGTTGAGGTGTGTGCATGACCAGCATTGGTGGTATTTGGTTGACATCCGGACCTCCTTCTCCCCCCAGCCCAGTTATCCCACCATGAAGCATGCCACCCTTGCAGTGGGTGCAGCTTAACTCTCAGGATGTCAGTCAGTGGTGTCCTGCTGTTGGTTTTTGCCCAGTTCCCAGCAGGGCCTGGTACTCCCCACAACAGAGCACCATTGTCAGACATCTTTGAAGTGGCTTTTCACTCCCTGTGAGGTGTGCATGCTTCAGTGTGAGCTTGCTGGGCCATGTGGGTGGGGGATGTTGAGCTGTGACTACCACTCCCATCATGCTATTGCCTACACCCCCCTTCCCAGCATGCCCATACTTCCTTCCTTTTGAGTAGACTTCACTGTGTGTGAGTGTGACAGCAATGGCAAGATGGCTGACAGTGTGGTCCTGTTGTTTGTTGGTGCCCAGTTCCCAGCAGGGCCTTGTGCTCCCCACAGCTGAGGCCAGTGTCAGACATCTTTGAGGTGGCTTTTCACTCCCTGTGAGGTGTGCATGCTTCAGTGTGAGCTTGCTGGGCCATGTGGGTGGGGGATGTTGAGCTGTGACTAGCACTCCCATCATGCTATTGCCTACACCCCCTTCCCAGCATGCCCATACTTCCTTCCTTTTGAGTGGACTTCACTGTGTGTGAGTGTGACAGCAATGGCAAGATGGCTGACAGTGTGGTCCTGTTGTTTGTTGGTGCCCAGTTCCCAGCAGGGCCTTGTGTTCCCCACAGCTGAGGCCAGTGTCAGACATCTTTGAGGTGGCTTTTCACTCCCTGTGAGGTGTGCATGCTTCAGTGTGAGCTTGCTGGGCCATGTGGGTGGGGGATGTTGAGCTGTGACTACCACTCCCATCATGCTATTGCCTACACCCCCTTCCCAGCATGCCCATACTTCCTTCCTTTTGAGTGGACTTCACTGTGTGTGAGTGTGACAGCAATGGCAAGATGGCTGACAGTGTGGTCCTGTTGTTTGTTGGTGCCCAGTTCCCAGCAGGGCCTTGTGTTCCCCACAGCTGAGGCCAGTGTCAGACATCTTTGAGGTGGCTTTTCACTCCCTGTGAGGTGTGCATGCTTCAGTGTGAGCTTGCTGGGCCATGTGGGTGGGGGATGTTGAGCTGTGACTACCACTCCCATCATGCTATTGCCTACACCCCCTTCCCAGCATGCCCATGCTTCCTTCCTTTTGACTCTGCTTCCCTGTGGGGTAGTATGCCTGTGCTGACAGGATGGCTGACAGTGTTGTCCTGGCGTTTGTTTGGCTACAAGTCCCAAAGGTGTCCCTGTGCTTCACACAGCATAACCCAGGGTGGTGGTTCTTTGTGGGATATTTAATTAGAGTGTGAGGAAATGTATTCTCCAAGGTGAGTTGTGTGGAATTTGTGTTAAGGGTGTGTGTGAGAAAAGCTGCTGGTAACTATGGTCAGTGCTGTCAGTCCTCCTTCCCACCCAGCCAGATATCCCACCATGGAACGTGCTTCCATTGCAGGGAGTGCAAGTTGGCTTTCAGGATGTCAGTCAGTGGTGTCCTGCTGTTGGTTGGTGCACAGTTCCCAGCAGGGCCTTGTGCTCCCCACAGCAGTACCCAGTGTCAGCCATCTTGTCAGTTCTTTTCCACTCCCTGTGATGTGAGTATGGTTCAGAGTGGTGTTGATGGGCCAATTGTGAGGGTGACCAATATCTGTGACTACAACTCCCATCATGCTATTGGCTACACTGACTTCACCAGCATACACAGAATTCCTTCCTTTCAGTGAGCTTCCCTGTGAGGTGGTGTTCTAGTGGTGGCAAAATGTCTGACATTGTTTGTTGGTTAGATTTGTGCCACTGCCTTGCTCTATTTGTTGTTAGTTTTGTACATGTCATGACACAGTTACATATCACTATGAGATGGCAGGTGTTGTGTTTGTCTGACTAGCATACACATCTTGGGATGATTATGTTTTGGTTACGGTGGCTTTGCTAACGGTGCATGGTTTCACTATCCCCTTGACAGTGATGTGTGTGTATTGTCACACAATATTGGGTATATTGGTTGTGTACTCACCAGGCTCTGGGATGTTTGATAGTCCATGTACGCTCTCTGGTGGTAGGATGGCCCGCACCTTCTCCTCCCAGGGCCTGAGGTATACTGGTTTGGCAGGAGGGCCACTGCCGGTGCGATGACTCAAGGTGTAATCCTTCTTCAGTAGGGCCTTGACCCTCCTGCGCACATCATACCACCTGTTCTGGATGTCTTCCTTTGTGCGCAAACATGGTGAATGTGCGTTCACCCTGTCGACGATCCTCTCCCACATCTTGGTTTTCTGCGACATGGGGGTCTGTTGGACCAATGTACCAAACAGGTGTGGCTCTACCCTGAGGATTTCATACCAGGACTTCCAATTCACTGTCTAGGAACTTTGGATTCTTCTTTGGGGCATGGTGATGGGTGGTGGTGGGGATTGATGTGTGTGTGAGTGTGCAAGTGAGGGTGGGTGAGTGTAGGTTTTGCTGGGTGTATGTGAGGGTGCTATTTGGGAGGTGCTGATGGTGTGTGGCTTGTGTGATGGATGAGTTGTGGGTGTGTCTGTGGTTGCTGTCTGATGGTGTTCTGTGCTGGCAGGTCAGTTGAATTTGCAAAGGATCATGGTAGTGATTTGTGGCCTTTATATGGGTGGAGTTGTGGGTGTGTCTTTGTTCCATATTTTTTTCCCCCTGTATTTATTGACTTTGTCATTGCTTGTTTGGCCCTTTTTTTTGTATTTTTTCCTTTGTAGTTTTTAGGCATGTAGGAGACGTTCTTCTGACCGAGTAAGACGCTGCAGTTGGCTCGTGCGAGCTTCTCTGAGTCTTTCAAGCTGGGTTTCTGCTGGGTTTCATGTGCGGCGTACGCGTCGGTCGCGGGGTATTGGGTTGCTTCGGCTCCGTTTTGTATGCGTGTCGGTCGTACGGCTTGTGCTCCGTGCGACTCGGTCTGGTTTTACACGCATTGCATCGTACTGCGCGGGTCGGAGTTCGCGGGTACGTTTCTGTCGGGTTCATTCCTGGTGCGTGTTGGTCGGTTCGATTCGCGTGGTTTTCCGGCCGGAGAGCTGGTTTCCGTGCGGTTCGGTCGTTCGGCTTGTGTTCCGTACGAGTCGGTCGTGATTCACATGCATTGCATCGTACTACGCGGATCGGGCAGCGCCGGTACGTGTCAGTCGGACTAAATTCCCGTACCGAGTCGGTCGGTACGTTTTCTGGCCTGAATCGGAATCGGCCCCTAAGTCAAAGAATATGGTAATAAACCTGCCTCAATCATTTAGAGGCAGGAGGACCATTGAAGGCTCCCAGATAGAGCTAAAAACGTTGACTATCTGGGAGTCAGACTGTCTGGCTACCTGACTTGGGGCCCCCAAACAGATAAAAGTTAAACTATTCTCAATCAAAGCCCCCTGGCAATTGGGAGAAAATTCAAAACCGTTTTTGGTGGAGCTGTGTCACCTGCTCTTGAGGTCTATAGGGCTATGGCCTTGCCAGCAGCTTTCCATAGTTCTGAACTATGGGGATATGCTGATGCAACTGCATTTACACAGGTTGAAAATAAATTCATACGGGCATTTTGTAACCTACCACCAAGTTCTCCTCTTCTACCATTAAGATTCGATCTAGCACTGAACAGAGTACATCTGGTAGTTGCTCTAAACCCATTGCTATATTGGGTAAGGCTTTGGGCAACGGCTGAGCTGTCCACATCTAGGGAATCTCTAGTGGAATTAATCTCCTGCAACAAAGAAGTTCACACCCCGTGATTGAAGCATATAAGGAAACTATGCAGAAGGATCCAAATGGGAGAGCTTTGGGATTCCCCTGCTATAATACCAAAAGGATCTACCCTGAAACTATTTAGAGACTATGCTGATGCAGATTTGGGATGAACACCCAGAAAGGAGTGCTTCTGGGTAGTATTTGCTCTATAGATGCATACCTAGATTTGAACCCTACATGGACAGGATTTTCCACTGCAAGCTAAACGCCTTTATATGCAATTTAGAAGTGGCACCTTGCAGTTAAGAGCATTCCCCTCAAAGTGGGACAAAATAGGACGCCTTTCAAAGTATTGCTCTCATTGTCCAGACTATACAGAAATAGAAGAACATTTCCATTTCTTTTGCCCAAAATATATATTACCCCGAAAGAAATGGATTATTGTTCTCTGCAAGAACCTGGGTGTGAGACACTGCTGGGAGGCGCTAAGGATCCTTAGGAGCGGCACGAAACAACAAATTGCGTTTGCTGTTTCTCGATACTTAAACTGGGTATGGAACATCAGTACTAGAGCATTGATTTCAGTCGACCTATAACTACATAAGCATGAATTCGATGTTGACAGGCTTTGATTTGCGACTATGCTCAGCCTGATCAAGAACCTTAGGATATAGTTCCTCTAGCAATGTAAGCAATGAGGGACACCTTGAGATGGAATGTAGCAAGATTACGAGTCTGTAGTGACGGTGCAGAGACAGAATAATGACGCCTAAATATCGAATTGCCTGAATATCGAGTGAAGAATATCGAGGTAAGTTTTTTCGTCGTTAAAAATATCGATTATTGTGTTATGTAGAAATATCGATTTTGTAAATATTGATGGCAAATATATAGTTGTAAATAATAGCGATTTTTTTTGTTTTTGTTTAATGTTGTGTATTTTTTTATTAATTTGGTTTTTATTTTATATTATTTAATTCATTTTTTTATATGATAATGTTTGTTTTTATTGTTTTTTAATTAATTTTTAGGAGCATGATGTTGGGTTTATAGGGGATAAGGGTGGGGAGAAATTTAAAAAATGTTGTGTAAAATTTAAATACTTTTCAAATTTTTCTAAACTTTTAGCAGCGGGATGTTGGTTTTATAGGGGAGAAGGATGGGGAGTAATTCAAAAACATTTATTTAAACTTTTTTATATTTTTTTTATTTTATGTAAAAATTTAGTTGCAGGATGTTGGGTTTATAGGGGATAAGGGTAGGGAGTATTTTAAGAATGTTGGTTAAAAAGAAATTTTTATTTTAAAAAATGTGAAATATATTGAAATATATAAATAATTTCTTTTAAATAAATGTAAATGTTAACATTTTTAAAAATGTTGAATTTTTTGGTTGCTAATATTTTGATGTAAATTGTGTAAAATATTTTAGAAATATTTTTAAATAAAAAATAATTAAAAAACATATATGATTAGCTTCTTTTAAAAAAATGTATTTAAAATATATTTTTTAAGATTGTTTTTAGTTTAAAAAAGTTTGAGAGTTGGATAATTTTGAATTTTACATTTATTTGTCATTTAGAATGTAATATTTTTTAAATTTTTTTGTGAGAAGGGGTGACAAATTTATATTTATAATTTTTTAAATAAATATAATTTTTAATAAATTTTTATTTTACATTTGAATATTTTACATTTTTTGTGACAAATGTGAAAAAATTGTGTTAAATGTTAAAACTTGTTAAAGATATGTAAATGTTTCTAAATTTCTTTTTTTTGGTTTAAAATAATTTTTATTTTTCTATATTTGTAATTTTTGTATTAAATAGTAGTTATTTTTTTGTGTTTTGGATTTAGGAATGGGAATTTTTTGGGGTTTATTATCCAGCACTTTCACTGAGTTTATTTGGTTTTGGAGTTGGAATAGTCATTTTTTTGGTTTATTATCCAGCACTTTCCCTGAGTTTAGTTGGTTTTGGAGTCAGAATAGTAATTTTTTTGGGTTTATTATCCAATACTTTCCCTGAGTTTAGTTGGTTTTGGAGTTGGAATAGTAATTTATTATGGTTTATTATCCAGCATTTTCCCTGAGTTTAGTTGGTTTTGGAGTTGGAATAGTAATTTGTGGGGGTTTATTATCCAGCACTTTCCCTGAGTTTAGTTGGTTTTGGAGTTGGAATAGTATTTGTTTGGGTTTTATTATCTAGCACTTTCCCTGAGTTTAGTTGGTTTTGGTTTTGGAGTTGGACTAGTAATTTATTATGGTTTATTATTCAGCACTTTCCCAGAGTTTAGTTGGTTTTGGAGTTAGAATAGTAATTTTTGGGGGTTTATTAACTATCTCTTTCCCCAAATTTAGGGGGTCATTACGATGGCGGGCGGACAAAGTCCGCCCGCCACCGTAATGATGAATGGGACCGTCCGCCATAGGAGCGGCAGTCCCGCCGTGGGCATCCCGCATATATTGAATTGCGGCGGGCGGTGCTGTAAGCAGCACCCGCCACAATGCAATATATGCATGTTGTGCATTTGCATGCACACCGTGACAGGCACCGTGCGGTGCTTGCCACCTTGTGCATGCAAATGCACGGGGGTACCATAGGTACCCCCCATGTGCACCCCCCACCCCTCAACATCTTGGGGGGCCCGCAACGGGCCCCCAGCAGCAAACACCGTATGCCTTTCCATGGCGGCAACGCCGCCATGGAAAGGCTGCTCTCCGCCACCATCCTAATATGGATGGCGGTGTCTAGCAGACACCGCCACCATATTATGGTCCTTTACCGCCCGATCCCCTGTCGGACCGGCGGAAAACCGGCGGACGGTCTTTCCGTCCGCCGGGTCCCCTCCCCGCCATCGTAATATGCCGGGGGAAATGGCATGCGGGCGGTGGGAATGGCGGGTGGATCGCCACCGCCATACGGGCGGTGGCGATCCGCCTGTCATTATAATGACCCCCTTAGTTGGTTTTGGAGTTGGAATAGGGAATTTTTTTGTTTATTATGTATTTTTTTTAGAGTTTATTGTACTTAAAAAATAAGAAAGGAGACGTATGTTAGTTTTTATTGAGAACATTTTTCTTTGCAAACACATCTATTTTTTTTTGTTCACAATTACATTTTTTTAATTTGGTTTTGTTATACAATTTTTCGCAATATTAAAAACATGATTCAGAAATGTTGATGTTATTTAGATTTTATTAAAAAGTATAATATATTTTTAACACATTTTTTATGTACAATTTTAAAATTAAAAATATATTTTTACATACTTTTTTTTAACAGTTTTTAAAAATGGTACATTTTTTGAACTATAGTCATGTTATAGTAAAGTAAATATATTTTTAGTACTTTAACTATAAACAGTTTAACCCCTTCGCTGCTAGGCCTTTTCCCCCCCTGTGCTAAGCCTTTTTTTTGGCTATTTGGGGTAGTTTGCGCTTAGGCCCCTGTAACTTTTTGACCACATAAGATATCCACGCCAAATTTGCGTCCTTTTCTTCCAACATCATGAGGATTCTAAAGGTACCCAGGGTTTGTGGATTCCCCTGGACGGGACCCAGAAATTAGCCAAAATACAGCTAACTTTTGTTTTTTTTGTGAAAAATGGGAAAAAAGTGCTGCAAATGAAAGCGTCTGGTTTTTTCCCTGCAAATAGTATCAACAAAGGGTTTGTGGGGCTGAAATAACCATTTCCCAGCTTTTAGGGACTGACAGACTTTTGTCAGAAAACCAACATTTTTACACAGTTTTGGCATTTTACTGGGATATAGCCTTTTTTTTGCTATTTTTTGTGCTTTCAACCTTCTTCCAGTTAATGGTAGAAATGGGTATAAAAGCAATAATGGATCCTGGAAAGCTATACATTTTAGAAAAGTAGACAAAATTCTAAATTCAGAAAGGGGTCATTTGTGTAGATCCTTCAAGGTTTCTTTATAGAAACTACCAGTTAAATATAGGAAAAATTGAAAATTAGTTGAAAAAAACAGCCATTTGTGCCAACGTTTTCACCTGTAACTTCTTCTAATTGTGACAGCTGTTTGAAAGTAATATACCGTTACATCCGCTGGACCTTTCTGGTTGTCAGGATATATAGGACTTGTAGGTTCACCAAGAACCCGACGAACCCAGAGCCAATAACTGAGCAGAGTCTTGCAATGGTTTTTCATTATGTACCGGGTATATAGCAATTAATTTGGGAAAATATATGCATGGAAAAATCGGTATGAAAGACACCTATGTATTTCTGAAATTGGATCAAAATATAGAGTTTAGAAACAGTAGATATTTGCACAATTCCGGAAATTGGGAGTACCCATACTAGCATGAGAATTATAGGTCATTTTTCAAAATGACTTCTTTTTACACATTGTCTTTCATTTGGAAGGCAGAAATGCATCGTAAGTCAATAGGTAATAACAGTTTCTCTACAATTCTGTGTTACCCTAAGTCTCCCGATAAAAATGGTACCTCACTTGTGTGGGTAGGCCTAGTGCCCACGACAGGAAACGGCCCAAAACACAACGTGGACACATCACATTTTCACAGTGAAAACTCACCCTTTTTTTGCAAAGTGCCTAGCTGTAGTTTTTGAACCCTAGCTCTGCCGGCACCTAGGGAAACCTAGCAAACCTATACATTATTGAAAACTAGACACCCAGGGGAATCCAGGATGTGGTGACTTGACTGGCTCTCACCAGGTTCTGTTACCCAGAATCCCTTGCAAACCTAAAAATTTGTCCAAAAAAACACATTTTCCTCACATTTCTGTGGTGGAAAGTTCTGGAATCGGCGTGGGTCCAAAAAATTCCACCCACCCCGCGTTCCCCAAAGTCTTCCGCGAAAAATGGTACCTCACTTGTGTGGGTAGGCCTAGTGCCCGCGACAGGAAACGGCCCAAAACGCAACGGGGACACACCACATTTTCACAGTGAAAACGGACCCTTTTATTGCAAACTGCCTAGCTGTAGTTTTTTAACCCTAGCTCTGCCGGCACCTAGGGAAACCTAGCAAACCTATACATTTTTGAAAACTAGACACCCAGGGGAATCCAGGATGGGGTGACTTGACTGGCTCTCACCAGGTTCTGGTACCCAGAATCCCTTGCAAACCTAAAGATTTGTCCAAAAAACCACATTTTCCTCACATTTCTGTGGTGGAAAGTTCTGGAATCTGAGTAGATCCACAAAATTCCACCCACCCCGCATTCCCCAAAGTCTTCCGAGAAAAATGGTACCTCACTTGTGTGGGCAGGCCTAGTTCCCGCAACAGGAAACGGCCCAAAACGCAACGTGGGCACACCACATTTTCACAGTGAAAACGGACCCTTTTTTTGCAAAGTGCCTAGCTGGAGGTTGTGGAACCTAGCTCTGCCGGCAACTAGGGAAACCTAGCAAACCTATACATTTTTTAAAACTAGACACCCAGGGGAATCCAGGATGGAGTGACTTGACTGGCTCTCACCAGGTTCTGTAACCCAGAATCCCTTGCAAACCTCAAAATGTGTAAAAAAAAAAACATATTTTCCTCACATTTCTGTGGTGGAAAGTTCTGGAATCTGCGTGGATCCACAAAATTCCACCCACCCCGCGTTCCCCAAAGCCTTCCAAGAAAAATGGTACCTCACTTGCATGGGTGGGTCAAGTACCCGCGACAGGCAAGGGCCCAAAACCTATTGAGGCGACGTCAAAATTACCTATCGCAAACCAACCTGGTTTTGCAAGGGGGGTCCCATTTGCTTTTGGCCCCGGACTCGGCGGCCATCTAGGGAAACCTACCAAACCCACACATTTCTGAAAACTAGACACCCGGGGGAGTCCAGCGAGGTATGGCTTGTGTGGGTCCCCCAACATTCTCCTACCCAGAATCCCCTGCAAACCTCAAATTTAGCTGAAAAAAATCACTTTTTTCTCAAATTTCTGTGTGGGAAAGTTCTGTAATCTGCGTGGATCCACAAATTTCCTCCCACCCAGCGTTCCCCCGGTCTCCCGATAAAAATGGTACCTCACTTGCGTGGGTGGGTCAAGGTCCCGCGACAGGCAAGGGCCCAAAACCTATTGAGGAGACATCAAAATTACCTATCACAAACCGACCTGGTTTTGCAAGGGGGGTCCCATGAGTTTTTGGCCACGGGCTCGGCGGCCATCTAGGGAAACCTACCAAACCCACACATTTCTGAAAACTAGACACCCGGGGGAGTCCAGCGAGGTATGGCTTGCGTGGGTCCCCCAACATTATCCTACCCAGAATCCCCTGCAAACCTCAAATTTAGCTGAAAAAAATCACTTTTTTCTCAAATTTCTGTGTGGGAAAGTTCTGTAATCTGCGTGGATCCACAAATTTCCTCCCACCCAGCGTTCCCCCAGGTCTCCCAATAAAAATGGTACCTCACTCATGTGGGTGGGTCAAGGACCCGCGACAGGTAAGGACCCGAAACCTATTGAGGCGACATCAAAATTACCTAGCACAAACCAACCTAGGGGTATCCCATGTGTTTTTGGCCCCGGGCTCGGCGGCCATCTAGAGAAACCTACCAAACCCACACATTTCTGAAAACTAGACACCCGGAGGAGTCCAGCGAGGTATGGCTTGCGTGGGTCCCCCAACATTCTCCTACCCAGAATCCCCTGCAAACCTCAAATTTAGCTGGAAAAATCACTTTTTCTCAAATTTCTGTGTGGGAAAGTTCTGGAATCTGCGTGGATCCACAAATTTCCTCCCACCCAGCGTTCCCCCAGGTCTCCTGATAAAAATGGTACCTCACTTGTGTGGGTAGGCATAGTGGCTGCAACAGGAAATAGCCCAAATCGTACTGTGGAGACTTCAAAATTACCTATAACAAAACTACCTGGTTTTGGGGGGGGCACCTGGGGTTTTGGCCCCGGGCTCAGCGGCCATTTTGAGAAACTACCAAACCCAAACATTTCTGAAAACAAGACGCCCGGGGGAGTCCAATGAGGTATGGCTTGCGTGGATCCCCCAATGTTTTCCTACCCAGAATGCCCTGCAAACCTCAAATTTAGCTGAAAATAACACATTTTCCACATATTTTTGTGTGGAATCACCGAGCCGGCACAAATTTCTACCCCACAGCGTTCCCCTGAGTCTCCCGAGTAAAATGATACCTCACTTGTATGGGTGGGGCAAGGGCCTGTGACTGGGAAGAGCCCAAAACATAGGGATTAAGGGTATAGCTCCGAAAATTCTAAGCGCTACATTTTTTTTAAAAATACGTTTTTAGCCAATTCTACATTGGACACCCACACAAGTGAGGTATCATTTTACTCGGGACACTAAGGAGAACGCTGTGGGGTAGGACATTTGTGCCGGCACGGTGATTCCACACAAAAATATGTGGAAACTGTGGTTTTGTCAGCTAAATTTGAGGTTTGCAGGGGATTCTGGGTAGGAGAATGTTGGGGGACCCACCCACGCGAGTGAGGTACCATTTTTATTGGGAGACCTGGGGGAACGCTGGGTGGGAGGAAATTTGTGGATCCACGCAGATTCCAGAACTTTCCCACACAGAAATTTGAGAAAAAAAATATGTGCAAAAAAGTGATTTTTTCAGCTAAATTTGAGGTTTGCAGGGGATTCTGGGTAGGAGAATGTTGGGGGACCCACGCAAGCCATACCTCGCTGGACTCCCCTGGGTGTCTAGTTTTCAGAAATGTGTGGGTTTGGTATGTTTCCCTAGATGGCCGCCGAGCCCAGGGCCAAAACCCCAGGTGCCCTCCCCCAAAACCAGGTAGTTTTGTTATAGGTAATTTTGAAGTCTCCACAGTACGATTTGGGCCATTTCCTGTTGCAGCCACTATGCCTACCCACACAAGTGAGGTACCATTTTTATCGGGAGACCTGGGGGAATGTTGGGTGGGAGGAAATTTGTGGATCTACGCAGATTCCAGAACTTTCCCACACAGACATTTGAGAAAAAAGTGATTTTTTCAGCTAAATTTGAGGTTTGCAGGGGATTCTGGGTAGGAGAATGTTGGTTGACCCATGCAAGCCATACCTCGCTGGACTCCCCCGGGTGTCTAGTTTTCAGAAATGTGTGGGTTTGGTAGGTTTCACAAGATGGCCGCCGAGCCCGGGGCCAAAAATTCATGGGACCCACATTGCAAAACCAGGTTGGTTTGTGAAAGGTAATTTTGATGTCGCCTCAATAGGTTTTGGGCCCTTCCCTGCCGCGGGTACTTGGCCCACCCACACAAGTGAGGTACCATTTCTATTGGGATACTTGGAGAAATGCTGGGGGGTAGGAATTTTGTTGTTTCTTTCTGAAGCGTGAACATTTTGGCACAATAATGCAAGGAAAATGTGACAGTCACATTTTGAGGTTTGCAGGACATTGTGGATAAGATAACTTGTTGGGATCCACAAGAGAGACATCACCATGTACTCCCATGGGTGTTTAGTTTACGACAATATCTACAGTTGGTAGGTTTTTCTTAGATGGAATGTACGCCTTGGCAGAGAGACAAAAAAGACAAAGATTACTGCACAGCCATCTATTCCTCAAGCACACACACATACTGGTTGGATTTGACATGAGGGCGAGTGATGGTTCAGTATATAAAATTTTATTAACATGAGATTTCACAAAAATGAAATGCACTGTCAATAATTGAAAGGACAAAAAACTGAACCAGTGACTCGCAGCTCGTGAGCTGTAAAGCCACATCAAGGCCCCAACCGCTTTACAGGCCATTCACACACCTTTCATACGTGATACACACAAGACCATTCACACCACCAGGCACGAAACCAACACATTACAACATTCACAAAAAGGGACAAGGTACACCCTGCATGAGAAAGACAGAAAAGATAAATATTTCTGCACAACCACCTATTCCTCAAGCACACATACATACCGGTTGGACTTGGCATGAGGGAGAGTGATGGTTCAGTATATACAGTTGTATTAACCAGAGGTTTCACAAAAATGAAATGCACTGTTAATAATTGAAAGGACGAGAAACTGAACCATTGACTCACAGCTCGTGAGCTGTAAAGCCACGACAAGGCACCAACCTCTTTACAGGCCATTCATACACCTTTCATACGTGTGACACATACAAAACCATTCACACTGCCAGCCGCGGGCCCAGCACATTACAACACTCACACCAGCAGACAGCGCCATTCAAGGGCCCATCACTTTCACACACCCACATTCCTGACACAGCAACCACACCAGCTCACGGATTGCGTGGAGTGGCGTTTGGCTAGCAGTGTGTGTAGTGACCAGCAGCAAGTCACTACTCACACACCGCCAGCCAAGCGCCAGTCCATGCACACTGCCAGCTGAGCGCCAGTCCACACACACCGCCAGCCAAGCGCCAGTCCATGCATACCACCAGCCATGCGCCAGTCCACGCACACCGCCAACCAAGCGCCAGTCCACGCACACCGCCAGCCAATCACCAGTCCAGGCACACCACCAGCCAAGCACCAGTCCAGGCACACCGCCAGCCAAGCGCCAGTCCAGGCACACCGCCAGCCAAGCGCCAGTCCAGGCACACCACCAGCCAAGCGCCAGTCCACGCACACCACCAGCCAAGCGCCAGTACACGCACACCACCAGCCAAGCCCCAGTCCACGCACACCGCCAGCCAAGTGCCAGTCCACGCACACCACCAGCCAAGCGTCAGCCTACACACACCGCCATCACATTTAGGATTTTTTATACAAAAAAGAAAACACAAACAAGTTGCAAATAGATACAAATCTACTAACACAAAATCTAAAACTAAATACATTGCACAAATGCCAACCTTGAAACTGAACAAAAGATATAAAACAATAGAGACCAGGCAGTTCACTTTACCACTCATGGATGCTCCCAAAAATTATTTTGCGTGCGGTACATTCTAAAACAAGCAGGCACACACAGCGCAGGGTTAGAAGGAAACTCTGGGCAGTACATACGAGTCTCCTTCTGCGTACCTCTTCGCCAACAGACTCTACATCTCCTACTGGGAAAGTCTTTGGAGGGTGTGGGAGGAATGTGATCAGGAAAGTGGCAATCTTTCAATCTAGCCACATTCTCCACCACTCCAACTCTAGGAATACTTGCCTGTTCCACTACAACAAGGCTGCCTATTACAGACTCCTGAAACTTAGCAAAAGTCATCTTTGACTCAGGACAACAATCCTTGAATACAATAAAAGCATTAAAGGTAGTCAAGTGGAAAAGATGGATAGCCAACTTCTTATACCAAATGTAAGCCTTACGAAGAGCAGTGTAAGGTTCCAACCTCTGATCTACTCTATCAACACCACCCATGTGCCTATTATAGTCTAAAATGCACACAGGTTTGCACGCTTCAGCAACCTGACCCCAAACAGTCACAGGTGAAGTGCTTTCATCATGGATGGTAGTCAGCATGTAGACATCTCTCCTGTCTGAAAACTTCACAGCTAGAAGTTCCTCGCAACGCAATGCACTGCACTGTCCCCGCACAAGCTTTTGACAAACAAATTCTTTTGGGAAACCTTTACGGTTAGAGCGGATTGTGCCACAAGCAACAGTGTCCACTTTGGCCAATTCCCTGAACAACCGCACACCAGTGTAGAAGTTATCTACATATAAATGGTGACCTTTGTTAAAAAGTCCTCTACCAAGTTCCCACTCAATTTTCTCAGTCACTCCAAAAGTGGACGGACAACCAGGGGGGTTAATCCTGGATTCCTTACCGGTGTACACCCTGAAATTAGAGACATATCCAGTCCTACTGTCACACAGCATATACAGCTTAACTCCATAGCGTGCCCTCTTACTAGGAATGTATTGCCTAAAAACCAAGCGGCCCTTGAACAAGACCCAAGACTCATTCACTGCTATTTCTTTCTCTAGAGCATAGATCTCAGAAAATCCATCTACAAAGTGATCAATGACAGGCCGAATCTTAAAAAGACGGTAACAATCAGGGTGATCTCGTGGCAACGCTAAACCATTATCGACAAAATGCAGCATCCGAAGCAGAAGCAAATACCTATCACGACTCATGACTGCCGGAAATATAGCCGTTGCCATCAAGGGACTAGTAGACCAATATGAAGACATTGATGGCTTCCTTAGCAAGCCCATCAAAAAAGTTAAACCCAAGAACTTCTTCATCTCTTCCAGATTTGTGGGAGTCCACCAGGTAGCTCTAGAGTGGGGCCTAAGGCTGGCACTGATGTCCCTCAAAAACTGTTCGGCATACAAATTAGTCTGCTCAACAATGTCTGCCAAAAATACATTGTCCATATACAACTGAAAAAAATTTATCGCCAAAAAGCTTTCAGTATTCACTCTACACCCTGGAACACCAGTAAAGTCTGGCAATGCCGGCTGCACCATGCCTGGGGCAACCCAGAGGTCATCACTTCCAACGGGAAGCCTTGCAGCCCCAGGCTGCAGCCCAGATGCCTCTTGCTGCACTATCGGCACATCAATGTCCTCCTCTAAAACAGGCCCTTCAGTCGCACTTAGGGGCCGATTAGGATGGCGGGAGGACCACCACCGCCGGCAGCAGTTTTCCCCTGCCAGATTATGATGGCGGGGGAAACCTCAGGGAAGCATGGCGGACGCAAAGACCGTCCGCCACGGTTCCGCAAGGCGGTCCGTTTCTGCCTGCCTTGCGGAACTAAAATATAGGGCAGCATTGCGGCGGTGCCATGCAGGCACCGCTGTAGGGATTAGGATATTCCTTTCCGCCTGTCTTTTTGCGGCGGTCATCCCACCATAAAAGGACAAGCGGAAAGGGATTCGGGGGCCCGTAGCGGGCCCCCCTTGTACTGTGGGGAGGTGTTGCTGCACTGGGGGTACCCATGGTACCCCCCTGCATTTCCATGCACTGCGTGGCAGGCACCACGTAGTGCCTGCCACGCAGTGCAGGGAAATGCAGTGTATGCCGTTTTCACATTGCGAATGGTGCTGCAGCCTGCAGCACCATCCGCAATGTTGGAGGCCTGGGATGCGCCCTGCCATACTGCCGGGCGCATCCTAATATGTGTGGTGGGACCGCCGCATTACTGGCGGGCGGTCTCAGCACCGCAACGATGGCGGGCGGACTCATGTCCGCCCGCCATCGGAATGTGCCCCTAAGAGTAGCTTCATCCGCACTGAGAGTAGCTTCATCATCCGATGATTCCATGTGGAGAGAAAACTCACTGCCTGAATCTTCCACTCCCTCCTCTGCAGAATCAGTCTCTGAACCATGGTCAGAGGAAGACTCAAAAAGCATACCAACAACCTGCTGAGCAGTAATCCTGCGGCTAGCCATTATCCTTACTAAGAAAGGAGACTGCACAAACAAGTCAACAACAACCAACACTGTGCAAAATAAGTAAGTAAAAAAATGTGTGCCTTTATCACAAAGATCTATATACTCAAAAACTATACGATTCACTTGCAAGAGACAGCTACACTCACCAGCACCTACTCTGCAGGGACACAGCAAAAACCAACGATATCCCAATAGAAAGAAAAAAACAAAACCAATTACTCATAAGACAACAAAATACACATCGAGCACAAATGCAAAAAGTTTTTGACACTCAAAAACAGAAGCCAAACATACTGCTATTATTACACCATATTGCAAAAACACATTCATGCAGAGAAATGAAACTCATTTACATTGTACAAAAAAAGTCTCTTACCAAACACATGCAACTACACAAACAGCAGAACCACCAGTTACGAAACCACAACCTGGAACAGTCTAAAGAGCAAAAGCCTTGAACTAGAACAAAAAGGGAGAAATAAAGCATTACAATTGCAATTCACAAGAAATAAAACAATTAACATTATAACACGCTATGTCACTACCCAAATGGTCAATCTGCCAGATGGGCCTTCAAATAGGGCTGAGAAAAATGGGGGTGATCTTGCCCAAGGGATCGGGTGAGGTTGTCTGCCAGGCCGATCTGTCTCCCAGGTGGGGCAGAAAACAGCAGACAGAAATGTGCCCCCCTTGCAAAAGAAATAAATCCCTGGTGCCTAGTAGGGTTTTCTGCCTCCCCCCTCCTGCCTAGGGCAGAAAGGCCAAAAAAGGGGCAGCTCTGTCCCCAGGAGGGGCAGTAAAAACATTAACCAAATTTTACCCCCTTGGAAGCAAGCATGCCGCTTCCATTACACACAAAACAAAATCCCTGGTGCCTAGTGGGGTTTTCTGCCCCCTCTGGGGGGAGAAAGGTCAAATAAACGGGCAGATCTGCCCCCAGGGGGGGCAGAATACACATTAAAAAAAATATGCCCCCTGGAAGCGACCCTTGCCCAAGGGGTCGCTTCCATTTTATTTTTTTTAATATCCCTGGCTCTAGTGGGCTTTTCTGCCCCTCCTGGGGCCAGAAATGCCAAACAATACAGGCGATCTGTCCCCAGGTGGGGCAGAAAAGTCTAAAAAATAATTGGCCCCATAAGGAAGCGACCCTTGCCCAAGGGGCCGCTTCCTTTAACTAAATAAAGAATCCCTGGTGCCTAGTGGGGCATTCCTGCTTCACGATTGCGACCCTGTGCGCGATCGTGCAGCAAGAATGCCCTGCACTGAGACATCAGGGGAGAGGAAAAACTCTTTCCTCTCCCCCGATGCCTCAATACATCCCAAATTCCCCACCCCCGCCCCACCGGAGCAAGAAAACTTACCTCGCTCCTGCTAGACGCCTGGAAGCAAATGGCTTCCAGCGCGTCCAGGGCCTCCTGATGACGTCGGCACGTGCTGTGCGCGCTGACGTCATGGGATTGCCTGGGGGGGTTCGGGGGTGGCAGCGGAAACTCTTCCGCTGCCATCCCCCTTTGTGGGGGCTAGATGGGCTGCCCATGGGGGGAGCGGTTCCGTCATGAGCACACGCCCACCGTGGCTCATGACGGAACCGCTCCGTCATGAGCACTCAAGGGGTTAATTTTTATTGTTTATCATTTTTAATGTCAAAAAGTAAACATTTGTATACATTCTTTTTACATTTTTAATACATTTTATATAATTTTACTTTTTTTCCTAAAATTATATAATATGTATTTTAATAATTTACAATATTTTTAACAAATATATTTTTTTATCATCTATTTTTTTATTAAATATTTTCATATTGGTTGCACATTTACAGTACATGAAACAAACATACATTTTATTATACTGTAAATATTATATTTTTTGTTTTTTGATAATATAATATTTAATATATCTTTTACAAATTTTTGTATATTTTTTGAACATTTGATTTTTTTTTACAATAAAAAATATACATTTAATTTTGGGGATTTTTTTTATTTCTCCATTCTTGTAATGGGAAGTCAATCATTTTTTCATTTTTATTACGCGCCCATTTGTTTCCCATTTCCTCACTTTTCTATCTGTTTCGTTTTTATGTTATTTTGGAAGACGGAACCTCGCGGTTAGGAGCTGTGTTCGTCGGTTAAGGTAAGTTTAATTTAATTTACTTTTAAGGTAGTTTTAGGGTAGGGGCGAGGTAGTAGTAGTGTAATTAGATTTGTTAGGATGTTATTTGTTCGTTTTTGGAGTAGTTTGGTGTTGTTTTGGTAGTTTAGTGTTTTATGTGTTTGACGTAGTGTTTGGTAGAAGTAGAGTGTTATGTAGTGTTAGCTATGTGTTGTTTAATTCTGTTATCTTGTATTTAATATTGATATTGATGCCTGGTGTTTGTAAATGTTATTGTGGGAGTGTGTTCTTTTTTGTTTTTTACAGGTTTTCCGTTTTGTGAACGGATGGTGCTGACGACGCATTTATTTTTTTATAAAAGGAAAATGTATTTTGTTTTCTTAAAACAAGTTCATTTACATTTCCTTTTATTTTTCGGGTTTGTTTGAGCGCTTTTTTAAGCTACTTTTTGGGTTTTTGAGGGTTTCGTTATTGAGGGGATTGCATCGCTGGAGCCTTTTTTCAATAGTTCAATTTTTGCATTTTTTTTATTAATGGGGGTTTTGAGGGTTTTGTTATTGAGAGGATTGCGGCGTTGGGGCCTTTTTTCTACAGTTGTATTCTTGCATTTTTTGGGGGGCTTTATTTTTTAATGGATTCGTCTTTCGATTTATCTACTTTGGATTTTTACGTTTTCGAGGATCATCTACTGCGACATAACTTAGGGGTCGATTACGATGGCGGTCGGTGTCAGTACCGCGGTGCGGAAAAATGCCTTTTACCACCCGCCAGCAGCGGTCCTCACGGCCGCCATATTATGATGGGCAAATATGCCCCATTTCCCGACCTCCGCGGTGCAACGCCGACCGCCGTGAAATTGCGCTCGCCACCGTGCCGGTGGTAGCCAATGGAGACTCACCGCCGTGCGGAATGACGTCCCGTCCGCTCAACAAATTAGGATGCGCCAAACAACCAGTCGAACCGCAGGGGAGAAACCGCCCTTCCAGACACGGCGGAATCTCGACAGCGGAGCGTGAAACGAAACTTCCGGAGCCCTCCACCCGGAGCCGAACGCCATGGATCCAGCACTACACGTCCTCCCGGTGCTGTACGTGATACATCACCAGGTAAACATCGACCGCCGCGGACGCCGCCGCAGGTACGTAAAAAACACAATACAACACAAAACAGAACACAAATTCCACGGGCTGAAACAGGGCACCTGGCCACACCAGACACACTGGTGTGGACAGGAACACATGCATCAGTGTACCCACACATGTCTCATCTGGCAGCAATTCACACCCTGCATCAAGCCCACCAATCTACCGCGATCATAATGTAATGTGTTGCTGACGACACCGCAGCGGTGAGTATGCGGGAAATCTATCGCACAAAGCAGAATGCATGTACAGCAACGGTCAGGCCAGAAAGACCACAGGGCAACACCACCACCCACCACCCACTGCTCCGCCGCACACAGCAAGAAACATGCCAATACCCCCCCTGTGCACCCCCATGTCCAACACCAAGCAAGCTAAATCCACACCCAGCAGCACACAACTAACACCTAGGGAGACAGACACAGCAGCATTGGGTGTAGATTAACACACAGCACAGAAGCACAGGCCCAGGGCAACACACACACACACCCCAACACCACATACATGGCAAGAAAGCTGAATACAAGCACAAAATTAACATCCACACACACAAGGAACAAACAGACTACTGGACACACACCCTGCCAACTCACACAGACATACCCCACACCGACACACAGCCACATACACAGACTACATGCCACCAGCAATGGAGCACAACATAGAGGAAAGCAAAAATGATGTGCACACAAATGGGAGGGCAAGGAGACAACCAACAACCAGGTGAACATACACATGCAGGACAAGGAACCTAGAACAACATCCACACCCCATCCAAGCACATGGCTGGCACAGTGAGTGAAGTCAAACAACAGTCACCTCAGTGCAACAACTCAGGGAGACATCAAGGTAACCCATGTATAGGGACAGGGATGAAAGGAAGGACCTCAAGTCAAACAGTGAACAGCAAGTACACATGAGTATGCCAGCACCACAACACACAGGGCACATTGGCACACTCAATGACTGTCAAACACGAGTAGGAGTCCCCAAACATACCCCCTCATATCTGCAGCACACAACCCCAATGCCAGACACACAGAAGGGCCTACATAATGTCCAGTCAAGAGACAGACAAACAATCAAACCCCTGGGGGCATCCACAAACATCACACACACACAGGGATGCCAGTACCAACGTCTGCACCAAAACAAAAATGGCAAACACAATTCAAAACAGAAACACATACAGAACCACAAAAATAACACACATCACCTGTGCAGCCAAACTGGGGGAAGGCAATGGGAGCACACACACAACAGGAGTGCACCACCTCATCAGTCAGGAAAAATGCATAGGCTACATACCAAAACACAGACAAGAAGTGCACCATCACAGAACAACACAGACACATCAAACACACAACAGATGCACAACACCACAAAGCACATAGCAAACACAGCAGTACATCAGGGGATGTACACTAGGACAGCACAAGGCAACATACACCCACAGCACTGAATGCACAACAAGCAGTGTGTGCACACAAACACACAACAGTCCCACACAGCCATGAGTCACACGCCATTAACACACACATCAATAATGAAAACAGCACACTGACAACATCACACCAAGGAAGTCAAGCAGTAGCCCAGCACACACATACACCAAACACAACACACACAGATGCACAAGTCTGCCACACAAAAGTTGAAACAACCTTACCAGAGGACTGGGCAGCACACACAGATCAACTGCACATGAGAAACCATGCATGCTGAAAAGTACAACAACACTACAGGTAACCAATGTGGGAAAAGTCATTAGTGGGATAGTGCCCCACCACAAATAAAGGCACCATGAAGCACACTGTCACAAAATAAGTGATGGAGAGGCACACACACAGGCAACACAAGGGGACAGCTGACATCCTACTGAAGTTGGGTGCACACCATCAGTGGACATGGCGTTAGTGTCCCACAAAGGAATAGAGGGAATGCTGACTCACAATGACAAACCATCTGCAGCACAGATAGGGGATGGTAGCACACCGAACCCCATATGCCACACTGGAGTCAAAAACCACCATGTGACAACAAGGCATGAGAACAGCACACCCACAATGTCAGTCTGGCTGGGCATGCATGCACAGTGAGTACAAACTGATACAAGACACATGGCTGTTCAACAAAACAAATCCCTGACTTGCCAGTCACACACACAGCATACACACAATGGGGAAAAGAAACAAGCAGAAGCCAGCCACAAGTGCAAGGACACACAAACACACTGCACAATATACAACTCACACATGTCCACACAACCACAGTCCAGAACAACAACACAAACAGGCACTCCACTCCTGGGTGACACATGTGGACATTTGACAGTGCATGCACACACACACATCAACACACACGACAAAGCCACAACCTACACACCGTACAACCCTTGACCACCCAAATGCACACCTTGTAAGTAACCGTTGTGACTAGGATGGATGACTGCCCATCACAACATGACTACACATCTACACTGCTAGGCATACATGAAAGCAAGAACGCACATACATGTTGAGCCTGGTCAGCCTGCCTGCAATCCTGTGTATATGACCCCTCTATGTGTTTGCAGTGCCCACATACCAGGATTCAGTAAAACAAAGCCAACAGTAACAAGGAAGGAACATGAGTCTGGTATGTCACCGAAAACAACATCACTGACCCCACAAGTATCCGAGTCATGAAGAACTGAAGTCCCCGTCACCCCTGTAAAAAAATAATAAGTTAAACAAGCCAGTGGCACAGTTGAAGTGGCACACAGAGCATGTGGCCCAGTAAACATTAGACATACAGGAAAAGCTTTATTCAGTAAGGACAATGACACAACTGACAACATGAGCAACTGTTTTTATTCACAAATAACACTGATAGGCAACAATATTAGACAAGGCCAAGGCACAAGATGCAGAGCCTGAACATGAGAAGCTGCACAGGCAGGGGGCAAACTGCAAGGCCAGTGGCCAGTCCAAGGTGCTGACAGAGTCAATGAGAAGCTGCACAGGCAGGGGGCAAACTGCAAGGCCAGTGGCCAGTCCAAGGTGCTGACAGAGTCAATGAGAAGCTGCACAGGCAGGGGGCAAACTGCAAGGCCAGTGGCCAGTCCAAGGTGCTGACAGAGTCAATGAGAAGCTGCACAGGCAGGGGGCAAACTGCAAGGCCAGTGGCCAGTCCAAGGTGCTGACAGAGTCAATGAGAAGCTGCACAGGGAATGTGTGTCACCAAACTCCGCCATGGTCAGCAACACAGTCTGGTGTGTCACGATGGGCAGCACAGGTACCGGTGTGGGAGAGACAGGTCTGTGACGTTGATCAACATTCAGACTTGGCTGTCAGTCTGACTGGGAGCTGACTGTGTGTCGGGCACAGTTGGACCACTTGACTGGGGAGTGAGACGCCGAGCTGAGGAAGAGCTATCAGTGGCCTTGGACGCTGGAGGGCTGCTTGGACCAGGTGGTGTAGTGGCACGTGGAGGTGGACTCAGGCCGACGTGGGACACAGTGTGGGAGGGAGATAGTGGAGGGGTGCCTTTCCACTTCTTGGGGATTCTAAATGGCTTGCCTGTCTTGGTATCAATGGGAAGTGGTGTGGACACAAACGGCACACTCATCACCAAGGCTGCCGCAGGTGCACACGCTGGACCTCCCTCTGGGGATGTGCTGGATCCAGAAGGACGCTTTGCCTGTCATTGCCTCTGCCCCTCCATCCCCTCTTTACCCTGTGTGCCCCCTACAGTGCCCTCCTGTCCCTGCTTCACTGGTCTTGGAATGGGAGTAGAGGTAGTTGGTGAAACAGCCTTGGATACCTTACTATGTGTAGCCTTGCCAGGCCCCACCTTCACAGTGGGCATGGAGAGTGTCTGCATGCCTTTCCGAGACGTTTTTGGGGCCACAGAGTCTGTGGCCGGGGATTGCTCTGAGGCTTGTGACCCTGAGTTCTTCCTCCTTGAATCATGTGCCTTTGCAACGCCTGACGGGCTCTTCCCTTTGCGCTCTGGGGTTGTTTTTTTCTTCGTAGGGGAAGGTGTCTGTGACCTTAACCGCTTGGGCTGCAGCTGCTGTGTGCTACGTGTGCAGTATCGTGACGTTGAGGTGTGTGAAGCGTGGTCACCGTCGTCAGACGTCGCCACTGGCATGGGGGTGGACAAAGGGACTGGAATTGGACTACGAGATTGAGCTAGTTGAAGTGCAGCCGCCACTGTGGAGGACATTGTCTGGACAGTGCGGTGCAGCCCACCCACGTCTGAATGTATGCCCTCCATGAAAGCTAACACCTGTGCCAATTTGCGGTCGTGGTCTAACAATGCATTGAGGAGCCCTGTCTGCCCCACACACAGCTGGCGCAAAAGGTCCACACACTCTGCACTGATGGCAGCAGGGGGCACAGGGGCAGGGGCAGCAGTGCCTGGAATGAAGGACACTCTTCCCCTCTTTGTGGTGCGAACACGGGCAGCAACAGAGGAAGTGGCTGGGAGGGTGGGCACTGCACGCTGTGTGCTGGAAGATGTAGCAGACTCTCTGTTCCCTGTGTCCTCCAAGATGTCTGCACCACCGCCGTCATCAGATGATGTTGAACTTTGCGTCTCAGGCTGTGATTCCTCCAGCATACTCCTATCCCCCTCCGAGGCGCTGGTCACATCTGTGTCACTGGGATCCTGTGCAGCTGTTGTGCTTGTTTCACCACCACTGGTGTCCGTCCCCTGTCCCTCCGTGCCCACGGGAGATGCTGCATAACAGAGAGACATATAGGGTCAGCAAAGTGACAGCAACAGGACAAACATATTCAAGCAAAGCAACACTGAGGATGACAAAGTCTACATGTTGCAGGCCACCCCGTGCATTCTCACCATGCAGACACACTTCACTACCTCAAACAGTGCGTACAAACATCTAAACACGGCATAGCTGAGCCATGTGATGGGCAGACAGCACAACATCATGCATGTTGGGGCGTACAAACACTAACACCAATGGACCAGGCCTGCAGCACACCACCCACAATGCCATTGAAATGCCCAGGATTGGAAAAACATCAGTAAGTGCATGTATGTAAAATCCGTGACTGCCACACCCAGCACAGGGGCCACTTACAACCCACTGCATCACACTAACCACATCACGTACACCAGCGCAGGTACAGGCTTGGTACACATGCAGCCACTCACAGACAAAATCAACCTTCACAGAATACTCACCCCTAGCTTGCTGTTGATGCTCCTTCAAACGTGCGTCCAGCTCAGGCTGTGTCACAGCCAAGATGCGGCACATCAGTGGTGTCAAGCTGCGTCGTGACAACCTGCCACTGCGAGGGAGTATCCCCAGTGTCATCTCGGCAACGTTCTTTGCCAGTCGTGATATGTCGTCCCACCTCTTGTGGCAGTGGGTGCGCCGGCGGTTTGACACTCCCAGAGCCCGCACCTTGGTTGCAATGGACCTCCACACGGCCTTACGCTGGTGTACCTTGAGCTGCAGGTGTGGGAGACAAGAGGGGAAAACATCAGTGACACACTCTCATGGTAAAACCTCTCTCTCTGTACAGTGGCATGACACAGACTCATCCCAACACGGCAGATATGTCCCGCAGATACACTACAACATCTCACAGGGTACATCGTCATGTGTGAAGTCCACGTCAATGCATGCATGTTTGAGGAGGGACACTGTATCCGCACATCTCACATACAAGCTGGATGCTAGCACAGAAAGCCATGTGTAATGTGCCCACATCTACTGGCTATTACCAGGTAGAGCAAGACATATGTCACATTGCAACATGTGTATGGGGTGAGAGTCACTGTGTCCACCACTGCGCACGCCTAAACGACCTTGCTCTGTGAATAGCTCACTGTGTCATGTTTGTAGCATTGAGGGACATGATCTCACATAACGACTGACTGATCAGAGGGCCAGTCATGTGCAGTCTACACGGCAGACATGGGTCATTGATGTACACTCCTGCCAACCACACACGTATCACACTCTGTACAGTCAGTGATGTGTCCTTGTTACATTGGGCGTGGACAGTCCATGCCAGGTAGAATCACACAGAGATGGACAACAAGGACCCACACAAACAGTCACATGAACAATAACTGTCCCGAAACATGCATCACCAGATAGCTGTCACACCATATGGATGTGTACACAACACATGTCCATCCACCCTTCATGTCCATGCATTTAATGTGTGGGTTGCATACACCCCCTTAACAAATAGGAAACAGCATGTCAGCCAGTGCATGACACAACCCCACACTCTCAGGCACATACACCATCTGATCGACTACATGTGTGCCCCCCTTGCACTAACACCCCCACTGTTGGAGACTTACCACAACATTTGGGCCACCATATAGCCGTGGGTACTGTGTCAGCACCTCGTCCACCACGACATCCAGCTCCTCGCTTGTAAATGGACTGGCATGGATCTTCTCTGTCCTAGCCATCACTGTGGACATGAGACATCAGCGGCGGCAGTGGGCGGTGAGGGGTCCCAGGCAGCAGTCCCTGGAGGCAGCAGCAGGTGAGGGGTCTCAGGCAGCAGTCCCTGGAGGCAGCAACAGGTGAGGGGTCTCAGGCAGCAGTCCCTGGAGGCAGCAGCAGGTGAGGGGTCCCAGGCAGCAGGCTCTGTGAGCAGTGCAAATGTGGTGCTCCCTTCCACACATATATAGGGCCCTGGACTCGTTTCAGTGGTCATAGTCTTCTGCCATTGGTGTTCCAGGTCAGCCTTCTTCAAATGCATCCAATGACCGCCTCCGCGGGGGCGGAGCACGCCTACCGCGATTTTTAAATGTGCATCATGCCACTGCGATAGCGGTCCCCATTGGCTGCAAGGGCATGGTTCATGGCGGTGACACACCGCGGGGTCCTGGCCGGCGCTACCGCAGTGGTGCATCTTACAATTGCATCCAATCTCCGCATCCGCTGGGGGCGGAGCACGCCTACCGCGATTTTTAAATGTGCATCATGCCACCGCGATAGCGGTCCCCATTGGCTGCAAGGGCATGGTTCATGGCGGTGACACACCGCGGGGTCCTGGCCGGCGCTACCACAGTGGTGCATCTTACAATTGCATCCAATCTCCGCATCCGCTGGGGGCGGAGCACGCCTACCGCGATTTTTAAATGTGCATCATGCCACCGCGATAGCGGTCCCCATTGGCTGCAAGGGCATGGTTCATGGCGGTGACACACCGTGAGGTCCTGGCCGGCGCTACCGCTGTTTGGTTGCCATAGAGTGACATGGGTGACCGGGATGTGGGTGGTGGAGCATGACAAACGCCATCTGCAGCTATGTAGAGGGCCATCACTAACACCAATGTGTCATGTGCAGCACATGAAACACTGGCGTCAGTGGTGGGCATCGACAAAGGTTCAAATGGTGGTTGGCATGCTCCGCCACCCAATTCACGGACAGTATGTGCGTCCGCTATGGGGAATATGCAGCATCACATCGTACACTCTGTGCATCATTGTGTTTATGGAGCACGTTTAAGGCACCTACGGACAGTTCTTGTTGTGTGTGGATCAATGGTCATTACTGTGCTACGCACAGTGGACACGTACAGTGGCACATGGCACTGGATGACATTAATATGGTCTCCTGTCACAAATGTCAGCCAATGTGTAACGTCTCACACCAAATGGAACACTGTACTTCATAATGTTGAGCAATATTTACACACAATGTCGTATCTGCCACCTATGCTGACCACTATCTCACACCTGAGCCCATGTGTTACACTGAAAACCCAGATGAATTCATTTATTCAGCATGACTGTCATCATTGGAAACAGATGTCACCCTGTTGTGTTATTGCTAAGACCAATTACATGCCGCATGTAATGTCTTTGTACACACTGGCAACTCCTGCAGTGTATGTCCACATGTACAGGGGGGCTCAACCTGCTAAAGGATGACGAGTACTTCAGCACCACACCTGGCATCCGTTGCATTATTATTGTTTGTCACTTGGGTAGACGGCCAGAGCAGATGTCTTTGCTACATGTCTGCCACCTGTTACCACAGGGACCTATGTGGTAGTGTCAGGTCTGTGCTCATGTTGTTTGGACTGTTGTATGTGAATCAGTGACATGTACATTTCAACAATGGTGCTTAGCTAAACATTGTTTTTGAGTGTTGTGCTGTGTTCCGGTGCTACTCACCTGCCACCAGTGCATGTCCATTGTTCACATCAGGAATGTTGCGTTGGCAGATGGACTGCATGCACGGTTGTGGATTGTGCTAACTGTATGGAATATAGTATGCGACATTTGTCCACAGGCTATGGGTGTCCAGTATTGCCTGTACAATGTTGCAATGTGTGTGCACTGATTTGCGGGAATTGTCTGCAATGTTGGATGGTCAGCACAAGTGGCACACGTGTGCAGTGTGTTGCCACCAACACTAGTGTATGTGCATGCTATGGGGTGCTAGCCATCCTTGCTCACCATCTATTCCAGCACTGTGTGGGTGGATCACATCTGCTGGTGTAACAGGATGGAGTGGGCACCCAAGACAGGTGAGATGTACCTTGATTGTTGTGCCTGTGACACTCATCCAACTACGACATTTGGTCAATGTGAGGTACCAGTGTCCCACTACTCATGCACAGCCAGCATGTTTGTTAGATGTGGGATATTGATTGTATGCTGTGTTGGGCCTGACAGCCTGTGTGGAATGAGGGTCAGGATGCATGTCCTTTGGGACATGTGGTGTAAAATTACATCCACTGGTGTCAGGTGTCTGAGCCAGTTGTCCATATGTAATGCATACAGTCTGTTCATGCGTAGACTTGTTGGCATACTGGCTTGGCATTGTCCATGTAGTGTTGTATGTTTGTGTTGTGGCACTGTTGTGTCTTGAAACAGCTGGATGTGTATCACCATGGTATGTGTTGTGGTGCACATGTGTCCTTGGGCAGTCCCTCCTTGATGCTGCATGTAAATGTCCAAAATGGGGGAAGATTAAGGGTGCATACAGGCCCTGCTGATCACGTACCTCATCTATTGTTTATGTGTGCCACATTGGCTATCTGTGTGCTTGTAGAGAGTATTGGGCAGTGGGGTAATGGTGGCCTGTTACAGTGGTACACATACTCTGCACAGGCGTGACATCATCTGTCACTGTCCGACTTTGTATTCAAGTCAGCAGCAGATATGGCCTGTGTACTGATGACATTGGCACATGTATGGGTTTGGGATGTGAATGTCATTGAATTTGAGTGTGTTCGAAGTGGCACTGAGTACAAAGACAATCCCAATGATCTATCCACATTGTGTTGTTGATGTGTCCCCTGCAATTATTGGCCAAGGAGGTGTGGCAGGTACAGCAGCAACGTGGAAGCCAGCAGTGTCTCTGCTTCACACATGTCCTGTGTCATGTACACCCAAGGCTGAGTCCACCTCAGCTCGATATGTGACTCTTGGCATTCACATAGACAGTGTTCGTATTGTGTCTACTGACTGTGCAAATCCATGACAGTTGTACAATGAATCTGTCTCATGTTGGGACAACACTGATTTGCACTGTGTGCTTTCAGGGATGACAGTCAATGTTAGCGCCGTGACAGGACGGGCTTTATGAATTTGTGCACATCCTAATTTATGTTGCTATGACGTGTCCCCTTTCATCTCACCTAGGAGGCGACCTAATGTGTTTCGTACCTTCACCCTGCTGGCTAACATGGAGGATACCGACATCATCAGGCGATTCCATCTGGATCGGACAAACCTCCTGGAACTTTGTGCAATATTGGAGCCACACCTGCTTCCACGCAGGACATACCCAACAGCACTCACGGCAACGGCAAAGGTGATGGCATTCCTACATTTCGTGGCTACGGGATCCTTCCAGCAAACTGTGGGCATTGCAGGGGGATGTCCCAACCAACATTCAGCATGGTGCTACGTGATGTCCTGTTGGCTATGATGCAACACAGGGACCAATTCATACATTTCCCCAGGTGGCAAGAGTTGGCGGATGTGAAGGGCGAATTTTATGCACTTGGACACGTTCCTAATGTAGTTGGTGCAATAGATGGCACACATGTTTCCCTGGTTCCACCCCAAGCACGGGAGCATATTTACCGAAATAGGAAACATTATCATTCCATCAATGTGCAGGTGGTGTGCCAGGCAGATATGGTCATCTCACACGTTTGTGCAAAGTTTCCAGGATTAGCCCACGATTCACACATAATGCGCAACAGCATTTTACCACAGCTGATGGCCAATCTGGCGCCGGAGCGGGCATGGATTGTGGGTGAGTACAAAGGGTCGAGTCATGTGCTGTTTGTGTGCCATGCTGTCCTCGGACACATGTCAGACACTCAATCTGTATGTGTCTTTCACACTTAGGTGACTCTGCATATCCCAACGGACCTTGGTTGCTGAGTCCACTTCGCAATCCCAGGACACCAGCTGAAGTGCGCTACAACAATGCCCATGGGAGGACACGTCAGGTCATTGAGCGAACATTTGGACTCCTGAAATCGTGTTTTCGATGCCTCGACAAGACCGGAGGGGCTCTGCAGTACTCACCCGTCAAGGTGTGTCAGATAGTGGTAGCATGCTGCATGCTACACAACCTGGCCGTGCGGAAGGGGATCCCCTTAATCCAGGATGATGATGACCAGCCACAGCCCCCACCTGCGAACACCCAAATGTCAAGTGACAAGGATAGTGGAGAGGAGGAAGGTGTCGGACAGCGTCAGCAGCTCATCAACAACTACTTCACTTGATGGTCAGTGGCAATGTCAAAACTGGCTGTTGTCTGATGATGTTGTGCTTGGTGAATATGTGTATGTGAGCTTTGTGACTACAGCATGTTGCAGAGTCAGTGCTGGCTGCAAATGTGTATGGAAAGGGATCTTTTGACACAGCTACTTGATGTCTATGTTGGTACAGTTGTACTTGTGACATGTGCAGATTGTCGTACCTTGATGTGCTGTGTTGTGTGATGGTTGTTAGTCCACCACCTGAGTAGCAACTGATGTTCTGTTGTGTTTTCCTAGGTCCCTTCAGCCTCTACTTGCCTGCAGAGTATCCCTGCTCCTGTGACATTGTAATCATGGGTGTGAGTTAACATACTGTGATGAACATGGAACAGTGACAACTACATTGGTGCGTTATTAGTGTTTATTTACAGTGGATACATGTGATGTAGATGTGGATATTTACAGATTTGTGAATAACAGATTTGTCAGTGATGGTAGATGAGACAATAGAGTATACACAAGATCAGTATGGTAACACAGTCCAACAGTCATTTGCCATTCCCACGGCATTGTGGGTGGGGACAGTCTGCAGGGTACACAGCAGGGTGAAGAGGGGTGCCATCATGGCTGGCTACTTGACCGGCTTTTGCCAGGTGCTTTGCCACGGGATGCTTCCAAGGATTTTTTCGGGCGGCCCCTTGCTCTTTTGGCAGGTGGGGACACAGGTGCATGGCCAGTGGTGTCTGATGAGTCCCCATGCTCGCTGACCGCAGGGGAGGATGGGGGTCTGTCATCCTGCGGCACAACGGAGGGAGCTGTAGGTGTTGGCAGTGCCGCATGCCTGTCCCTGAGGACCCCCACTAGCTGGCCCAGGAGGTCCCTGATTTGGCCCATGCAGGCCACGAGTTGGCCCATGCGGTTGTCAATTGAGCGCAGCATCTGTTGTTGCTCATGGGCATCCTGCTGAGCCTGCCTCAACTGTCCCTGGGCGTGTTCATAGGGCCCCACAACTCTGTCAATGTGTGCCAGTGATTCAGTGCCAGGGTCTTGTTCCCTTTGGGTCAGCCTTGTCCTCACACCTGGCCTGCTGTCACGGCCCTGTTGCCTCCCTCCTGTGGGCACCGGCCTACTCTCCCGTACCTCCGCAGTTGTTGTGGTCTGGTTGGCCTCTGGAGCAGGGCGAGTGTTGCAGGCAGCAGTGGTAGTGGTAGTGGTGGTGGAGGTGGTGGTGGCACAGGTCGTTCCAGCAGGGCTCTGCGTTGATGTTGTTGCTGAGGGTGGTGGGGCTGTGGGGTCCTGGGACACATTACGCCCTGCCACACCAGATGGTCCGGCTTGGTCCTCCTCCTCATCATTATCCAGGGAGTCTGCATCCGAGGGGAGATGTTCGGGAGCTGGTGACTGGCTGTGCTGGTTGAGGTTGTCGTCCTCTGCAGTCAGTTGTTGGTCACCTGTGGGACAGGAAGTAGATGGTAATTACCTTACACACCTCAGGGTTGCTGTGTTTGATGTCTCTAATTTACATGTTATGCTACACACAGTTGCCTTTTTCACACATTGTATGTCTGCACAGTGATGTGCCTCATGCCATGAAGTGGAGTTACATTCATCATTTCACAATGGTGTGACCTGTGATTGGTTACCATGCCACACGTCTAGTATTAGTGATTACAATGTGAGGTTGTCATCTGACAACTGGCATGACTACAAGTTGATGTTCAGCATCTTTGCTGATTACTCTGCCTGGCAGACATTACCTGTGTGCATGGACTAGCCACTGTCATCACATGCATACCGTTGACATGTCCTGTGCTTGTATTTCTTTATACAGCAGACCATGCTAGTTTGTTTTTCCCATGGTCCTTCATGATCAGCACCCATGTAC
Organism: Calotriton arnoldi; assembly: GCA_963921515.1. Classification (NCBI taxonomy): domain Eukaryota; kingdom Metazoa; phylum Chordata; class Amphibia; order Caudata; family Salamandridae; genus Calotriton; species Calotriton arnoldi. Next base: position 78,679 of record CAWUFW010019253.1, on the reverse strand, counting down.
GCTACAGAGGGAAGTCTGGGTGATGCATGTCAGAGGCCCGTTTGCTTGGACATATTTGTTGAGAGTCACAGTTCTGTTTCTGTCACAGTTACGTACGCTGAGCTGTCTGCATCCTGTCAATGGCTGTGCTTTTCTTTTCTATTTTTGTGTGAAGTAGAGCCTTGTGTTGTCATGTGCCTCAATGCTTTTGGTGAGTGATGGTGGGGTGCATGCACTGTCTGATTACCTGTGCAGTGTTACTTTGGTTTTTACTTTCAGACACATGCTTCTGGGTGGGGTGCTCCATCCTGCTGAGGGGTGTGAGAGGGGGCCTGTTGGGAGTTGTTGTGCTGCCTCCAGATACACATTCCCCATCCCTGTGAAGATGGCTACCTACCTGTTAGGTGGTGGGGGAGCGTTCAATGGCTGACACATGCTTCTGGGTGGGGTGCTCCATCCTGCTGAGGGGTGGGAGAGGGGGCCTGTTGGGAGTTGTTGTGCTGCCTCCAGATACACATTCCCCATCCCTGTGAAGATGGCTACCTACCTGTTAGGTGGTGGGGGAGCGTTCAATGGCTGACACATGCTTCTGGGTGGGCTGCTCCATCCTGCTGAGGGGTGGGAGAGGGGGCCTGTTGGGAGTGGTTGTGCTGCCTCCAGATACACATTCCCCATCCCTGTGAAGATGGCTACCTACCTGTTAGGTGGTGGGGGAGCGTTCAATGGCTGACACATGCTTCTGGGTGGGGTGCTCCATCCTGCTGAGGGGTGGGAGAGGGGGCCTGTTGGGAGTTGTTGTGCTGCCTCCAGATACACATTCCCCATCTCTGTGAAGATGGCTACCTACCTGTTAGGTGGTGGGGGAGCGTTCAATGGCTGACACATGCTTCTGGGTGGGCTGCTCCATCCTGCTGAGGGGTGGGAGAGGGGGCCTGTTGGGAGTGGTTGTGCTGCCTCCAGATACACATTCCCCATCCCTGTGAAGATGGCTACCTACCTGTTAGGTGGTGGGGGAGCGTTCAATGGCTGACACATGCTTCTGGGTGGGGTGCTCCATCCTGCTGAGGGGTGGGAGAGGGGGCCTGTTGGGAGTTGTTGTGCTGCCTCCAGATACACATTCCCCATCCCTGTGAAGATGGCTACCTACCTGTTAGGTGGTGGGAGAGCGTTCAATGGCTGACACATGCTTCTGGGTGGGCTGTTCCATCCTGCTGAGGGGTGGGAGAGGGGGCCTGTTGGGAGTTGTTGTGCTGCCTCCAGATACACATTCCCCATCCCTGTGAAGATGGCTACCTACCTGTTAGGTGGTGGGGGAGCGTTCAATGGCTGACACATGCTTCTGGGTGGGCTGCTCCATCCTGCTGAGGGGTGGGAGAGGGGGCCTGTTGGGAGTTGTTGTGCTGCCTCCAGATACACATTCCCCATCCCTGTGAAGATGGCTACCTACCTGTTAGGTGGTGGGGGAGCGTTCAATGGCTGACACATGCTTCTGGGTGGGCTGCTCCATCCTGCTGAGGGGTGGGAGAGGGGGCCTGTTGGGAGTTGTGCTGCCTCCAGATACACATTCCCCATCCCTGTGAAGATGGCTACCTACCTGTTAGGTGGTGGGGGAGCGTTCAATGGCTGACACATGCTTCTGGGTGGGCTGCTCCATCCTGCTGAGGGGTGGGAGAGGGGGCCTGTTGGGAGTTGTTGTGCTGCCTCCAGATACACATTCCCCATCCCTGTGAAGATGGCTACCTACCTGTTAGGTGGTGGGGGAGCGTTCAATGGCTGACACATGCTTCTGGGTGGGCTGCTCCATCCTGCTGAGGGGTGGGAGAGGGGGCCTGTTGGGAGTTGTTGTGCTGCCTCCAGATACACATTCCCCATCCCTGTGAAGATGGCTACCTACCTGTTAGGTGGTGGGGGAGCGTTCAATGGCTGACACATGCTTCTGGGTGGGCTGCTCCATCCTGCTGAGGGGTGGGAGAGGGGGCCTGTTGGGAGTGGTTGTGCTGCCTCCAGATACACATTCCCCATCCCTGTGAAGATGGCTACCTACCTGTTAGGTGGTGGGGGAGCGTTCAATGGCTGACACATGCTTCCGGGTGGGCTGCTCCATCCTGCTGAGGGGTGGGAGAGGGGGGCCTGGTGTGTGTTGTAGTGCTTTTTGTCTGTACACATGCAACCCAGTTGATTTTGTTTAGCTTTGTGCTTTATCAGGTTGAGTGGTGGTTACATCTGTGTGACCTGTTTTGGGTATTGTGGGGCAGACGAATGTCCTTTGGCCTAGGGGTTGTAGGTTTGAAGTTGTGCAAGACGGTACATGGCAATGTGATGATATACATTGGTTTGTACTTACCAGCTTCCAGTCCCCCGTGGATTCCTTCAAGACTCTCTGGATGTAGGATTCCAAGGACCTTCTCCTCCCACGGACTGTATGGTTTGGGTGGGATGGGAGTGCCTCCACCAGTCACGTCAGCCAGCTGACGGTTCTTGGCCCTCTTCCTCTTCACCACGGTCTTCAGGTCATGCCACCGCTTCTGTATTTCCTGCTTGTTGCGGGGGGTGGTCCCTACTGCATTGACCTTATTGACTATCCTCACCCACATTTGGGTTCTTGTGGCTAATGGGGTGTGTTGGACCATGTTACCATAGAGTTGTGGTTCAACTCTTATTATCTCATCTACCATGACTGCAAGCTCTGAATCAGTGAATTTTGGCATTTTGTGTGGTGCCATGGTGTGTGCTGTGCAGATGTTCTGTGGTGCAGTTGTGTGGGTGATGTGGGTGTTGTAGGTGGTGTAGGTGGTGTGTGTGTTGTGGTGGTGATGTGTGCAGGTTTGCCTCTCCTTTGTTCTCTGGGGTTGGGACCTTCAGTTGTGGAGTGTAGCAAAGGATTGTGGTCAGGGAGGGGCTGGTTTTATGCTCGGCTATGGGGGGTGTGGCAAGCTGGTATGTTGCTGTCAGGTGTGTTGTGTGTGTTGTCCTGGGATTGGTTATTTTGAAATTTCTGGGGCTGTTGTCATTGGGCACTTTTGGTTTGTATTGGGGCAGGTCTACTTCAGTGTGTGCATTGTTTGTATTTGTTTTCGTGTTTTTTCTACGTCCGCCATTTTTTTTGCGGATCCTCCGCAGCGGTTCCTAGGCAGCGGTGGCTATGCTGCAGCCCTTCCGCCGCCTATCGGATTCATCACTGTTCGCGCACAAGGCGGTCGGATTCAACGGTAGGTACCATTGTGGTAACGGGGATGTCATAATGTCACGGGCGGTTACTCCGTGTGCATGGCGGCGGTTCTTGGCTTTTCCGCTGAGAATCCGGCCGTTGCGGTCGGATTTTCAGCTGGTCCGGCAGTGTGGGCGGTTTTTCGTTGACTCCCGCCGCCGCGGACGGATTATTCTGCCGGTTCATCATAATGTATCCAGCGCTTTTCCCGTTGGCCATGCGGGCGGACTTTTGCCGCTACCATGGCGGTCGGTATGCTTTTCCGACCGCCATGGTAATCGGCCCATAAGTTATTTTTTATTATTATGGGTGGGAAATGTTTTTGGTTACATTGGTTTGTTTGTTTCTTTTTTATTTTAATAATTATATTGTCATATATTTTTGGGTTCGTTTTTAAATTGTAAATGACAATTATAATTATTCATTTAAAAAAGAGTAGAATTATGTTGTTTAAATGTTTTGTTATTTTAAAATGCTTCTGATGTTTAGCATTGTTTTTTTATTTAAAGTATAGATTTAGTAATTATGTCTAGGTATTCTAGCCCTTTGGTGTTTAGAAATAGTCGAGGTTTGTGTTGTAGGTATTCATACATTGTTTTTGTTTGTTTATTGAGTTTAGTGCCAATTTTAGTTAGGGATTGCTCTAGCCTTAGCTCTTGATAGCTCTGTTCTTTTTTAATAGCTTCTATTAGTTTGTGTAGGGTTGGTTGTCCTCTTCCTATTGTGGCTTGGAAGGCATTATGCCATCCTTCCACTGTGTTGTTAGTTTTAGCTTTTTGAGCGAGAGTGCTATCGTAGACGTTCCACCAGGGGATTGTGAACTTTGGTTGTCTACGGTCTGACCTATGTAGCCTTCCTACTCAAGTGTCTTCAAAGTAGTCTAGGAAGGAGTTAGTTTAGTTTCGTTTGCTTGATAGAAAGGCTTTCAAGAAGTATGTTATAATGGTTGGCTACTTCAGTTGTTGGTACATAGGCCAGGGCTATTAATATTTTTATTTGGTAGGCAAAGTTGCTATTTGTGGCCTAATCCATACTTAGAGTAGATTTTTGGAGGTGTCTCCAGATAGTTTGGTTGTAGTGGTAAAAGCAACCTTGTATGGCAGTGTGTGGGCATATTTTAAAAATTGACTGAATCATTGCTTGTTCAAAGTCAATGATTATTTTTTGAGGAAAATAGTTGTCGGTGTATTGTTTTAGTATTGTAATAAGCTCTATGTAGGTGGTGTTTTGCTTATTGGGGAGTAGTTTTATATGAAGGGGATGTTAGTGTCTTCATATTCACCATGGATGGTATATAGTTGGTAAAAAGGCTTGGGGCAAACTTTCAATGTGCCATCCATCATCCACGTTTTGCAGTTTTTAAGTTTTTGTAAGTTGTTGTTAGTGGCAAAGATGATAATTTGTTTTTCATGACTGTTATTGTCATGAGGAAGGAGTTTTTCATCATTGTGGGTGATGGTGTATTCTAGTAACATTTCTGTTTCTGCAAAAGTTTTGGGGGTGGGTGGTGTTTGAGCTGTAGCTCTTTTAGTTCTGGCGATTAATCTTTTTAGAGTGGGGATGGATGGATGGGATCTATGAAATGTGCTTAAGGTGTGTGTAATATATATACTCGAGTGCGTAAATTGTGCATATGTATATTAATTACTTAGACCTATCCTTATGCCTCTGTGAATCATTCCTAAATTAAGCCTAAATAAGTTGCATATTTTACAGACATAAGTCAGACTTTCAGCTAGAAAAGTCTTTTGTGAATAGGGGTCAAAACACATACATTCCATATGTACAGTAGAGTCCCCTATCAAGATCCTTGTGATGGCTGGCTGTGCAGAAGAAGTTTTATTGTGCAGAAGCAGCATTAAGGATGGGAAAACATTACTTTGCTTTACTAGAAAAGTTTGTTTAAAAGTGTAGACCAGTCCTAGCTCTACAGCTCCCACACTATACATAATTCATGGTATTGCCGCTTTGAAGCACCAGTTTTGATCTGCCAGCATTACCTGCTAAATGCAAAAGAAACAATTGATGGACGGAATGCTGGACAATGCAAACATTCACCCCCAGTCACAAGGATCTGGGTTAAATCCATCATTCTTTTGCTCACCACACCACCCCAGTTTGGACCCAGCCATATGCAAATCAGTCTTGACCCTGTTCCTTGTGGGAACAGTCCAGCCCGAACTGCCAAGCCAGGTCCTCCCTGGACCGGAAACAAGCATCCTGGGACCGGTTTCAGGGCATCACCCTTCTTCAGCCAGGCTAGCTTGAATCCAGTGGTGTAGTGAGCACGGGACCCACGTCTGGGCATACCCTTCCCACTTAGGGCGACAAATGCAAAAGAAACAATTGATGGACGGAATGCTGGACAATGCAAACATTCACCCCCAGTCACAAGGATCTGGGTTAAATCCATCATTCTTTTGCTCACCACACCACCCCAGTTTGGACCCAGCCATATGCAAATCAGTCTTGACCCTGTTCCTTGTGGGAACAGTCCAGCCCGAACTGCCAAGCCAGGTCCTCCCTGGACCGGAAACAAGCATCCTGGGACCGGTTTCAGGGCATCACCCTTCTTCAGCCAGGCTAGCTTGAATCCAGTGGTGTAGTGAGCACGGGACCCACGTCTGGGCATACCCTTCCCACTTAGGGCGACAAATGCAAAAGAAACAATTGATGGACGGAATGCTGGACAATGCAAACATTCACCCCCAGTCACAAGGATCTGGGTTAAATCCATCATTCTTTTGCTCACCACACCACCCCAGTTTGGACCCAGCCATATGCAAATCAGTCTTGACCCTGTTCCTTGTGGGAACAGTCCAGCCCGAACTGCCAAGCCAGGTCCTCCCTGGACCGGAAACAAGCATCCTGGGACCGGTTTCAGGGCATCACCCTTCTTCAGCCAGGCTAGCTTGAATCCAGTGGTGTAGTGAGCACGGGACCCACGTCTGGGCATACCCTTCCCACTTAGGGCGACAAATGCAAAAGAAACAATTGATGGACGGACTGGTGGACAATGCAAACATTCACCCCCAGTCACAAGGATCTGGGTTAAATCCATCATTCTTTTGCTCACCACACCACCCAAGTTTGGACCCAGCCATATGCAAATCAGTCTTGACCCTGTTCCTTGTGGGAACAGTCCAGCCCGAACTGCCAAGCCAGGTCCTCCCTGGACCGGAAACAAGCATCCTGGGACCGGTTTCAGGGCATCACCCTTCTTCAGCCAGGCTAGCTTGAATCCAGTGGTGTAGTGAGCACGGGACCCACGTCTGGGCATACCCTTCCCACTTAGGGTGACAAATGCAAAAGAAACAATTGATGGACGGAATGCTGGACAATGCAAACATTCACCCCCAGTCAAAAGGATCTGGGTTAAATCCATCATTCTTTTGCTCACCACACCACCCCAGTTTGGACCCAGCCATATGCAAATCAGTCTTGACCCTGTTCCTTGTGGGAACAGTCCAGCCCGAACTGCCAAGCCAGGTCCTCCCTGGACCGGAAACAAGCATTTTGGGACCGGTTTCAGGGCATCACCCTTCTTCAGCCAGGCTAGCTTGAATCCAGTGGTGTAGTGAGCACGGGACCCACGTCTGGGCATACCCTTCCCACTTAGGGCGACAAATGCAAAAGAAACAATTGATGGACGGAATGCTGGACAATGCAAACATTCACCCCCAGTCACAAGGATCTGGGTTAAATCCATCATTCTTTTGCTCACCACACCACCCCAGTTTGGACCCAGCCATATGCAAATCAGTCTTGACCCTGTTCCTTGTGGGAACAGTCCAGCCCGAATTGCCAAGCCAGGTCCTCCCTGGACCGGAAACAAGCATCCTGGGACCGGTTTCAGGGCATCACCCTTCTTCAGCCAGGCTAGCTTGAACCCAGTGGTGTAGTGAGCACGGGACCCAAGTCTGGGCATACCCTTCCCACTTAGGGCGACAAATGCAAAAGAAACAATTGATGGACGGAATGCTGGACAATGCAAACATTCACCCCCAGTCACAAGGATCTGGGTTAAATCCATCATTCTTTTGCTCACCACACCACCCCAGCATTACCTGCTGCCAAGGTCATCTGAGGGGGCCACCGCGGAATGTAGGCTTGCCTAGCCCTCTCGGCGTGCCCATAACTATGGCCCGAACTCCTCCTTCCTCTTAAGCTCTCTCCTCTCTACCCTCTGCTCTCATCTCCCTTTGCTTTTCCCACTACTACCCTGGGTTGCCAGTTGGAGGTTCCCTACATTCTTCCATCAGTAACTTTGGGTCTGCTGCCAGTGCTACATGCTCAAACTGGTCGACGTTGCGACTACCACATCTCTTGAAATGCTGATGGGGATCAATTTATCAGAACTTTGCACTGTCAGACAAAGTGATGGAAATTGGCACAGAGTCTTAATAATGTATTTGCTTTCCAGAGCAAAACATTTTTGCCCTAAATGTAATGAAGATAACGATTTGTGGTGCTTTGCTTTACTTTAAGGGTATTCTTTGGGTGGTACATGGGCATTCCCGCGCTAACACCCTTGATTTTTGATACAAAGTTCTATCTACCAACAGATGTAGACATGACTTTGTGGCAAAAATAACACCTCCTTGAGGCAGTATTTACCAAGCATAAATTGTTTCATTTTTCCTAATTGTTAGAAAAGTGCATGTGTGATGCACTAGACAGTAGACATCCAATGAGTGAAAAGAATTAAAGTTAGTCTAAGCATAGTCATTTTACTGGAGGGGTACGGTTCCAGTACAAAACCTATGCTAAACATCTTGCACATTCCTGTGCAATATTGTGTAAAAGTATGCAGGTTGCACTAGGGAGCCTGTTTGTGCACCAATGCTGAGTAAGAGAGCAGCGACGCCATATCTTAGTAGATACAAATCTGTCATGCTCTCCAGCCATGCGTCTGTTGATTTTTACCTTGATCTACCATTCACTTAGCCCCATCCTAGCCTTCACTGTTGAGTATTCATCCTGAGCACTGAAGTCTCAACTAGCAAATGAACAGCATCCTTATTGGTGTCTACAGTGTTCGAAGAAATGTATCACCCAAGATCATGAAAATACTATGTTAAAACTGCTGACCACTGCATCTTGTCATACTGCCTACCCACCCCAAGAGAAACATCTTAGATCTGATATACGCCAACTTTATCTGTTTCCCAACACATAGACTGCACCAACTATGCTGCAATCTATTTTACCTGCTAGATACATCACCCACTAAATTCAACCAAAGCCATGAAAGATGATTAACAGATCCATAATTCCCAGCCACATAAGACCCCAGTACTGATGTTGATGGGACCCTACGTTATTACTTCAATCATGCCCTCTAGATGACAGTAGATGACCACAACCAAGTAACGACCCGCACAGTTAACGCCAAAACCTCTTTCCAATGGTGCAGCCAAGTACTACTCAACAGAACATGAGCTATCAGATGTCAGGAGAAAATGTGGTGAACAAATCAAGTGCAAAAAGAGCAGACAGCCCAAACGACCCTCTATGCCACTCACAGACAGCCCATCACCTAGACAAAGACTGCCTACTAACACGGCTGGACTTTGAACAGAAACCAGCCCTGGCAATTCCGCTCGTCTGGCCCCTGGCAGGGGAGGGGGGTGGGTGTGCAACTGAGATGCCCCATGGGGGGTGCTAGTGTCAAGCACTGCTGCACCACTGCTGCTTTTTGTTACAGGGGGCCGATATTGCAGCACTACTGCAAAACAGGCCCCCAGTAACAAAACCGGCCCACACGGGTCAAAAACCGGCCCCCACCCTTCCAACCCACCAGAAAGACACCCGTGCCCATTACGGCCAGTCCAGCCCTGCCTACTAGCAGAGAACAATCTAGGAGGCTCCCCACAGTAGTATGATGCTCTTCAACTGTACCAACTACTGAGTAAATCCACACCAGATCACCAACTCGTAACAGATCAAGAAGAATTAAACAGCAATGAATAACTTCTTCAAACACTGACAAAATGTAAAAACACATCATCACTAAAGCCAGGACAGAAAACATTCAGAAATGTTGTACACATCTTGGGAGAGAACTCACGATCATTGAGGGAATGTAAGAAAATGAGTTATTAGTTGGGCAAGATATGAATCCTTTCCACTCAATAATTCCAAAATCTCAAATGAGGTGAGCAGATTCAGAGTGTCAGTGGTGTTGTAGGGTGTTCCATATAAAGCAGCTGCTCTCCACCAAAACTTGGGAACCACCCAGAGTTCCTGCGATAGAAAGATAAGATAAGATAAGATAAGATAAAGACAGGTTGATGGATTGATTTGTGGGAACATGAAGGTAGTTAGCGTTCTGTAGATACTGACCAGTTTTTTAGTCCGATATCTGCCTATATGCTTGCTTTTAAATGAGCTAAGCTACCTTATTTGTCTTTTTAAGATGCTCGCCTTTACTCAACGCACCCCTCCCCACCTAATTTTTAAAATATATGCCCCTCTCTTTAGGAGAGCTTTTTTCTAGTAGAAGGCATGTCCTACTCCGAGGAATACTCCTAAGCCTGCAGTGAGACAACAGTACTTACATAAAATGCTTTGCAATCAGTCACGGCTTTTCAAGTGTCATTCATGCCTCAGACAGAAGTACGAGAAACTACTCATAGAAAACTCTGTGTGAATTAGGTCCCAGGAACTATCAATACTTAATTCAGTGCAAAAATTGTATCGACTTGCAAAGGATAAAATGCTAAACGTTTTCCGTTATGATTTGAACGTTTTCCTCATATTGCATGCAGATTCCCATGAGGCACCGGGTCAAGACTGATTTGCATATAGCTGAGTCTGAGGTGGCGAAGTGAGCTAAAGAATGATGATGGATTCAACCCCGATCTGTGACTGGGGGTGAGAGTCTGAAAAGTTTCAGCGCTCCATCCATCACCTCCTTGTGTTTGCTTTGTTCGCCCTTAGTTGGCAGGGTATGCCCAGACGTGGGTCCCTTGCTCACTTTGCCACTGGATTCAAGCTAGCCTGGCTGATGAGGGATGTTACCCCGAAACCGGTCCCAGGATGCTTGTTTCCAGTTCACAGAACACCTGACTTGGCAGTTCGGGCTGGACTATTCCCATGAGGCACAGGTCAAGACTGATTTGCATGTAGCTGGGTCTGAACTGAGGTGGCAAAGTGAGCTAAAGAATGATGTTAGATTCAACCCAGATCTGTGACTGGGGGTGAGTGTCTGAAATGTTTCAGCGCTCCATCCATCATCTCCTTGTGTTTGCTTTGTTCGCCCTTAGTTGGCACGGTAAGCCCAGACGTGGGTCCCTTGCTCACTTTGCCACTGGATTCAAGCTAGCCTGGCTGATGAGGGGTGTTACCCCAAAACCGGTCCCAGGATGCTTGTTTCCAGTTCACGGAACACCTGACTTGGCAGTTCGGGCTGGACTATTCCCATGAGGCACAGATCAAGACTGATTTGCATGTAGCTGGGTCTGAACTGAGGTGGCGAAGTGAGCTAAAGAATGATGTTAGATTCAACCCAGATCTGTGACTGGGGGTGAGTGTCTGAAATGTTTCAGCGCTCCATCCATCATCTCCTTGTGTTTGCTTTGTTCCCCCTTGGTTGGCACGGTATGCCCAGACGTGGGTCCCTTGCTCACTTTGCCACTGGATTTAAGCTAGCCTTGCTGATGAGGGGTGTTACCCCTAAACTGGTCCCAGGGTGCTTGTTTCCGGTTCAGGGAAGACCTGGCTTGGCAGTTCAGACTGGACTGTTCCCATGAGGCACAGGGTCAAGACTTATTTGCATATACCTGGGTCTGAACTGAGGTAGCGATGTGAGCTAAAGAATGATGATGGGTTCAACCCAGATGTGTGACTCGCGGTGTCTAAGAAGTTTCAGCGCTCCGTCGATCATCTCCTTGTGTTTACTTTGTTCGCCCTTAATTGGCAGGGTATGCCCAGACGTAGGTCCCTTGCTCACTTTGCCACTGGATTCAAGCTAGCCTGGCTGATGAGGGGTGTTACCCTGAAACTGGTCCCAGGATGCTTGTTTCCATTTCAGGGAAGACCTGGCTTGGCAGTTCGGGCTGGACTGTTCCCATGAGGCACAAGGTCAAGACTGATTTGCATATAGCTGTGTCTGAACTGAGGTGGCTTAGTGAGCTAAAGAATGATGATGGATTCACCCCAGATCTGTCACTGGGGGTGAGTGTCTGAAAAGTTTCAGCGCTCTGCCCATCATCTCCTTGTGTTTGCTTTGTTCGCCCTTACTTGGCAGGGTATGCCCAGACATGGGTCTCTTGCTCACTTTGCCCCACTGGATTCAAGCTAGCCTGGCTGATATGGGGTGTTACCCTGAAACCGGTCCCAGGATGCTTGTTTCTGGTTCAGGGAAGACCCGGCTTAGCAGTTCGGGCTGGACTGTTCCCATGAGGCACAGGGTGAAGACTGATTTGCATATAGCTGGATCTGAACTGAGGTGGCGAAGTGAGCTAAAGAATGATGATGGATTCAAACCAGATCTGTGACTGGGGGTGAGGGTCTCAAAACGTTTCAGCGCTCTGTCCATCATCTCCTTCTGTTTACAGTGTTTGCCCTTAGTTGGCAGGGTATGCCCACGTGGGTCCCTTGCTCACTTTGCCTCTGGATTAAAGCTAGCCTGGCTGATGAGGGATGTTACCCCAAAAATGGTCCAAGGATGCTTGTTTCTGGTTCAGGGAAGACCTGGCTTGGCAGTTCGGGCTGGACTGTTCCCATGAGGCACAGGCATAAGACTGATTAGCATATAGTGGGTCTGAACTGAGGTGGCGATGTAAACTAAAGAATGATGATGGATTAGCCCAAATGTGTGACTGGCGGTGAGTGTCTGAGAAGGTTCAGCGCTCCGTCCATCATCTCCTTGTGTTCGCTTTGATCGCCCTTATTTGGCAGGGTATGCCCAGACGTGGGTCCCTTGCTCACTTTACTACTGGATTCAAGCTAGCCTGGCTGATGAGGAGTGTTACTCCGAAATCGGTCCCAGGATGCTTGTTTCTGGTTCAGGGAAGACCTGGCTTGGCAGTTCGAGCTGGACTGTTCCCATGAGGCACAGGGTCAAGACTGATTTGCATATAGCTGTGTCTGTACTGAGGTGGTGCAGTGAGATAAAGAATGATGATGTATTCTACCCAGATCTGTGACTGGGGGTGAGTGTCTGAAATGTTTCAGCGCTCTGTCCATCATCTCCTTGTGTTTGCTTTGTTCGCCCTTTGTTGGCAGGGTATGCCCAGACATGGGTCTCTTGCTCACTTTGCCACTGGATTCAAGCTAGCCTGGCTGATATGGGGTATTACCCCGAAACCGGTCCGAGGATGCTTGTTTCCGGTTCAGGGAAGACCTGGCTTGGCAGTTTGGGCTGGACTGTTCCCATGAGGCACAGGGTCAAGACTGATTTGCATATAGCTGGGTCTGAACTGAGGTGGCAATGTGAGCTAAAGAATGATGATGGATTCAACCCAGATGTGTGACTGGCAGTGAGTGTCTGAGAAGGTTCAGCTCTCCGTCCATCATCTCCTTGTGTTTGCTTTGATCGCCCTTATTTGGCAGGGTATGCCCAGACGTGGGTCCCTTGCTCACTTTGCCACTGGATTCAAGCTAGCCTGGCTGATGAGGGGTGTTACACTGAAATCGGTCCCAGGATGCTTTTTTCCGGTTCAGGGAAGACCTGGCTTGGCAGTTCGGGCTGTACTGTTCCCATGAGGCACAGGGTCAAGACTGATTTGCATATAGCTGGGTCTGATCTGAGGTGGTGAAGTGAGATAAAGAATGATGATTGAGTCACCCCAGATCTGTGACTGGGGGTGAGTGTCTGAAAAGTTTCAGTGCTCCGTCCATCATCTCCTTGTGTTTGCTTTGTTCGCCCTTAGTTGGCAGGGTATGCCCAGACATGGGTCTCTTGCTCACTTTGCCACTGGATTCAAGATAGCCTGGCTGATGAGGGGTGTTACCCCGAAACCGGTCCCAGGATGCTTGTTTCCGGTTCAGGGAAGACCTGGCTTGGCAGTTCAGGCTGGACTGTTCCCATGAGGCACAGGGTCAACACTAATTTGCATATAGCTGGGTCTGAACTGAGGTGGCGAAGTGAGCTAAAGAATGATGATGGATTCAACCCAGATCTGTGACTGGGGGTGAGTGTCTGAAAAGTTTCAGCGCTCCGTCCATCATCTCCTTGTGTTTGCTTTGTTCGCCCTTAGTTGGCAGGGTATGCCCAGACGTGGGTCTCTTGCTCACTTTGCCAATGGATTCAAGATAGCCTGGCTGATGAGGGGTGTTACCCCGAAACCGGTCCCAGGATGCTTGTTTCCGGTTCAGGGAAGACCTGGCTTGGCAGTTCAGGCTGGACTGTTCCCATGAGGCATAGGGTCAAGATTTATTTGCATATAGCTGGGTCTGAACTGAGGTGACGAAGTGAGCTAAAGAATGATGATGGATTCAACCCAGATCTGTGACTGAGGGTTAGTGTCTGAAAAGATTCAGTGCTCCGTCCATCATCTCCTTGTGTTTACTGTGTTCGCCCTTAGTTGGCAGGGTATGCCCAGACGTGGGTACCTTGCTCACTTCACCTCTGGATTCAAGCTAGCCTGGCTGATGAGGGGTGTTACCCGGAAACCGGTCCCAGGATGCTTGTTTCTGATTCAGGGAAGGCCTGGCTTGGCAGTTCAGGCTGGACTGTTCACATGAGGCACAGGGTCAAGACTGATTTGCATACAGCTGGGTCTGATCTGAGGTGGCGATGTGAGCTAAAGAATGATGATGGATTCAACCCAGATGTGTGACTGGCGGTAAGTGTCTGAGAAGTTTCAGCGCTGCGTCCATCATCTCCTTGTGTTTGCTTTGATCACCCTTATTTGGCACGGTATGCCCAGACGTGGGTCCCTTGCTCACTTTGCCACTGAATTCAAGCTAGCATGGCTGATGAGGGGTGTTACCCCGAAATCGGTCCCAGGATGCTTGTTTCCAGTTCAGGGAAGACCTGGCTTGACAGTTCGGGCTAGACTGTTCCCATGAGGCACAGGGTCAAGACTGATTTGCATATAGCTGGTTCTGAACTGAGGTGGCGAAGTGAGCTAAAGAATGATGTTGGATTCAACCCAGATCTGTGACTGGAGGTGAGTGTATGAAAAGTTTCAGCGCTCTGTCCATCATCTCCTTGTGTTTACTGTGTTCGCCCTTAGTTGGCAGGGTATGCCCAGACGTGGGTACCTTGCTCACTTCGCCTCTGGATTCAAGCTAGCCTGGCTGATGAGGGGTGTTACCCGGAAACCGGTCCCAGGATGCTTGTTTCTGGTTCAGGGAAGGCCTGGCGTGGCAGTTCAGGCTGGACTGTTCACATAGGCACAGGGTCAAGACTGATTTGCATACAGCTGGGTCTGATCTGAGGTGGCGATGTGAGCTAAAGAATGATGATGGATTCAACCCAGATGTGTGACTGGCGGTGAGTGTTTGAGAAGTTTCAGCGCTCTGTCCATCATCTCCTTGTGTTTGCTTTGATCGCCCTTATTTGGCAGGGTGTGCCCAGACGTGGGTCCCTTGCTCACTTTGCCACTGGATTCAAGCTAGCCTGGCTGATGAGGGGTGTTACCCCGAAATCGGTCCCAGGATGCTTGTTTCCAGTTCAGGGAAGACCTGGCTTGGCAGTTCGGGCTAGACTGTTCCCATGAGGCACAGGGTCAAGACTGATTTGCATATAGCTGGTTCTGAACTGAGGTGGCGAAGTGAGCTAAAGAATGATGATGGATTCAACCCAGATCTGTGACTGAAGGTGAGTGTATGAAAAGTTTCAGCGCTCCATCCATCATCTCCTTGTGTTTACTTTGTTTGCCTTTAGTTGGCAGGGTATGCCCAGAGGTGGGTCCCTTGCTCACTTTGCCACTGGATTCAAGCTAGCCTGGCTGATGAGGGGTGTTACCCCGAAACCGGTCCCAGGATGCTTGTTTCCGGTTCAGGGAAGACCTGGCTTGGCAGTTTGGGCTGGACTGTTCACATGAGGCACAGGGTCAAGACTGATTTGCTTATAGCTGGGTCTGAACCGAGGTGGCGATGTGAGCTAAAGAATGTTGATGGATGCAACCCAGATGTGTGACTGGGTGTGAGTGTCCGAAAAGCTTCAGCGCTCCGTCCATTATCTCCTTGTGTTTGAAAATGCGTTGACCCCCAGGAAAGGGAAAAATTGAATAAACTGAGGATTGTATTCATAATCTAAGAAAGTTTATGGCCTGCTAATTCATTTTTCTGTAATAACGACATGAAAGGCGTGAACAAGAAGAAAATATAAGCAGAACTAGGAGGGTGAAATAGATAATACAGGGAGAATGAAAAGCACAAGCTGCAAAACAATTTAATGTTCATTGAGAGAAAGTCATAAAGTCATGATGGGCAAAAAAGAACACAAGGCAATAGGTTTCATTAGGGTAATGGAAACTTCCTTCTGTCAAGCAGAATAGTGTGATAGAAAACTTAAAAATGCAAGTGACCATAAAATATCGAAAGGATTATCAATTAGTCAATTCTTAGCGTTTTGAAATTTGCCAGGCCTGGACCCCCTACCCACTTATTCTTCTTAAAGTTTATTGTTTCAATATGGACATCAAACAAAGTTTTTCTTGACTTAAAATCAAAGAACCTTTTTCATTTTGGCTAATCATCCGTAGCACTTTGGGAGTGTTCTCTTTTATAACAAAAGCAAATGTACAGAATCCATATTTTATTGCTGTTCAATATTAGCCAACCTTTGTAGCACTCACTTTTGGCAATTTACACTGCAATGAGAACTTGTGCCAGTCCATAACAGAACATAATGCTCGGAAACAGCTAGCAGCTGTGTGTCGCGCTTTAAAAACTCAATAAATATATAAGCGAGCACTTTGGACTATAATAGCCAGAAAATAAATACGGCAAAGGCCTGACCACGTAAGGCCTGAAAAATGTAGGTGCAGATTGTGCATCTACTAATTTGCGTGACCATGGGGTGCGCAAATTAGCCGGATGTAATTTGAGTCAGACTACAGTTACGCGCCCAGGATATTTCTGACTTTCTTTGAATCGTGAAACGAATTCCAGGAGTGCTCTGGGGAAACAGAGGGACATATGTTCAAGGAAGTGGTGGAGTGAGGCGTTAGCCGTCATGGCTTAACACCTCAGTCCGCCACTTCAGAAACGTAGGCTGCATCATATTTACAATGATATGGTGCAGCCTTGCGTTTACCCCTGCGCTGCCTCCTATTTATGCTGCCCTTGTAGGGGGGAGCGTCAAAATCAATGGGTGTTGCGGTGGAACACCCACCGCAACACCCCCTGCCCACCCCTTTCACGCTAAGCATAGCGTGAAAGGGGGCCTTATTTACAAGGCAGAGTTAAGCCACATTAAGTGGCTTAACTCTGCCTTGTAAATAAGGCAATGCCCCTATTGCCACCACAACATCGTAAAAAAGTAACGTTGTGGTGGTGATAGGGGCTTGTACATATGCCCCAGAGAGTCTGGCAGCCTACCAGAATTACCTACTTATGTAATGACTAACTCAGTGTACATTACCCAATACAGAAAGTGTAATTTCCGCAAAGGTGTACGAGAAAAAACACTTTCTGCAACATCACCACCAAGTTTGGTACTTGTTCCCTCCCTTTTCTAAACCTGAATAGAGATTTAACCCTGACTTATAGAGGTTTTAATTACCAACAGTTTTCAGGAGGGGGAGAGGGTGGGGGACACACAAGGGTGCTATATACAGAGTTGTTATTAAAGATCTAGCACATAATTGCACGTGTGGGTATTCATTAACTATCCAAACCCTAGAACACTCGCAATACGCAATTTTTAGGATATTTACTGATGCATAAAATGACATAGTGGTGCCATTTAATCTTTGAAGAAATGCATTTGTGAGGGAAAGTTCAAATTTTGTGAATTGTGAATTATCACCCTATGTAGTTCTTACATTTTTCTGCAACTTGCCTGCCTGACTAAGGAAACTTGCATTACACACTGATTCTTCATTGATTGTTTGGTACATTAATAGCCTGCCAGCCTCCTGGGATGGCAGAGGCGATCTCCTATGCCCCCTCTTCCCAGAAGAGAAGTAACTCCCCACTACTACCCACCTGCCTGGCGGGGATGTGGATGCGCTTTCATTACTTTTGAAGACCAAGTGGGCGGCCAAGTGTTTTCTGCTGGCTCTGCATTCTCTTATGCTTTTCAGCAACATAGCTCCGGAAGGCGTGTGTTGCTGCAAGGCAAAATAGAAATGTCCTTTTATCCTCAGGGGTTTGTTCCCTAACACTTCAGGGACAATTTCACACTTTACTTCCTAGGACCACCATGCTCTTATGTCTTCTCTGGGAATGTAAAATCTGTAGTATAGCCCTGCCCTAAATAGGGCAGTGCTACTGCCACTGCGACATGGCTGCGTCGTGGTGGCTGGGCTTCCAGGGTCGTGCCCTGGACAGATCTGTGGACTCCACTACATCTCGTCCCTTAAGGTGACCTAACTTAGAATATCATCCTAAAGGTCAGGGTTCATGCTCCTACCCACTGGATAGTTTGCCTACATAGATCCGCAGAGACCTCTGTGAAAGTCTCCTGACACCCCCAATGTGGGAAATCCTTCCTGCTCCTAAGTCAGAAGTTAAGGGACATTCCTGAGGCATTTGTAACCTCCGGGTGCACTGAGGTTAGGGACAGCAGCCTCAAACTGTAGGTACCCTCCTTCCACACTCACATCTGCTATCAGAGCAGCCACTCCCAAGACACTACTTTCACACAAAATCTGTGCCCTGAGACTTACCAATCACCTGGCAGTGAAGGGCATTCAAATGGAAGTGCAGAGCTTTTGGGTTGATACACAGCTTTGATATGAGGCTACAATAATGGACTGCTGAATGAAATGTCACAGCCCTGACATATCCAGGCCATATTAGTGTTGGGCCGTTTATGTATGAATTCTACCATAATAGTGGCACATCCATGAAATGTGGTGCTCATTTTTGGCAATGGTCTGGCAAGCAAAACCATAATAGTGGCCTATCCCATGGCATATTTTGGGCATACATGTGACATTAAGGCCATAAAAGGTATAAGAAGTGCCCATCCACCGCATTCCATAGCCCTTCTTGAGACAGTAGAGCCTATCCATTCCATAAAGGTGCCCCAGGTACAATGATCCCTATCCTTGATTTATTGTGGATATTCCAGACATGATTCTGATTATCCCTGACAAAATAGAGACTACATCCACCACAAAGTGGCAGATGTTCTGCCTGCAGTATTGATATTGCCATTGACATAAAGGACTAGTAAATACTGGAGACAGGACATCTTCCAGATTTTATATGCTGTCCTGCATCCACCAACCTCTAAAAAAGCCCACAAATTCCTTGTGATATGGTGAACATCCCTGTTATTTATTAACGAAGATATATAAGAATGTACAGCAAATACTGCCATGTGTTTTATTAGTACATGTGAATGGTTGGTAAAAATGTCCCACTAATGTTTGCCTACCAAAATACTTTTCTTTTACATGAAAATGGCAAGCATATCTTTCTTGGAAATGTGCTCATATACAGATGACTGTACTTTTGTGGCTTGCTGATGATTCCACAAATTACTGCAATTCTGGAATATATTTCTTTATAAACATTATGAGGTATAATTCATGTTTTTTTTTTTATTGGAGCCTTGGCACCAAACAACACTTTCTGCTATGGATGTTATTTCTAAGCTTCTTTGGAGACATTTCATCATCTGTACTGATAAAATGTTGTATGTTATTATTACCACTGTTGCCTGAGGACTGAACAATTATGATTAGTACAAACTGTCTATGTCAGAACCTCTTTCAGAGGGCATGCAGGGGCTACTGATCCCAACTGTGGTGGTTGAGGCCTTTTATTCCTGATGTCCTGGTGCTTGACCTACTATGAATCCTGCTCAACTGGCTCAAGTACCCCTTCTGCACTTGACTCTCAGTGGTAGCTGTGGTCGAGCAGTCAAGGCTCCTCCGAGGGTGGTTATAGATAGAGGTCAGTGAACACAACTCATAACTCAAAGTGCAGACAGTATGAACAATAAATCAATGTCCAGCCAAATACTTGCTTTTATAAGAAAATGTAGTATTTTATTCCTAACTCTACACATGCAAAGGAATTCGACACTCAGAGGCAACAACACAATCCCCCTTGAGGTCGGGGCTCTAGTAGTTGTCAGTTAAATCACTCTCCCACCCTCCTTAGTGTAACAAGTCCAGGGTTATTCCCCATTCACTGGTGGCCGCGTCAGGGAATGCAAACTATTAGGCCATACGCAAGAGTTTCCTTTTGGCTTCTCAGTATTTCAGTCAAAAGTGTCTCTGGTGCCAAAGCACCTTAAACAGTGAATCCCCTGGGGCCCCAAAGTCCCAGTGTCACTTACCCGCTCCGACATTGTGACCGTGTTCCGTGGTGTAGCGAGTGCCCTCTCCTTGGGTTCTCCCAAGTCCAGATCCTGTACGGCAAAGTCGACCTCCCGCGATGGGCACGGTAGCACCCGGCGATGCAGGCTCTTCCTGGTGAGCACTTAATGTCAATGTAATTTGTAAAGAGCCTGAATCACCCCCGAAGGGGTATCTACGCGCTACTGTGGAAATGCAGATAGGTAGTATTAGTTCCTGAAAAGCTCTGTTTTGAGAAGACTTCTAATATCAAGGTTATCAGAGCACTTCCAGAGGTGAGAGGGTCGATTGTTCCTGTAGAGGGGGGCCAGGTAGAAGAAGGCTTTGCCCCCAGATCGAGTTTTCCTAAAATAAGGTAAGACGAGGAGAGATTTCTCCCCAGATCGCAGAGATCTACTCGGCCAGTACGGAATACGTTTTTCTCTCAATAACCTGGTCTTTTGCCATTCATTGATTTGTGTACTATACAGCAGATCTTAAAAGTGATTCTCCTGCATATTGGGAGCCAATGGAGTGAGTGGAAGAGGGGGAGGGAAGAAGTTCTGGCTGGCATATTCTGGACTAGGCGGGCCGCTGTGTTCTTGACCACCTGGAGTTTGTTGAGTAGAGACTCACTAGTAGCAGCCAAAAGAGCGTTATACTACTCCAAGCGACTGACTACCAGAGTCTGGCCCAGGGTTTTTCGCACTGAGTGTGGGAGTGGTGGGCAAACTCTACGCAGGAGACTCACCTTATGAAAGCAGGTGCCAGTGGTAGCTACTACCTGATATTTCATAGTAAGAGTCTGGTCCAGACGAACACCCAGATTTTTAACCACTGTCTTTGGGGCCAGTGCTGTGCCCAAGTCTGTAGGTTACCACTCCGGAGACCAGAGCACTTGGGTTTTACCAAAAAGCATAATTTCCGTCTAGCAGGCATTCAGTTGGAGAAAGATAAGTGTCATCCAAGCCGTAATGGCTTTCGTGCCCTCAGATAAATGAGCTTTAGTGGTAATTGCATCATTACTATGTGTGAAAATAGGGGTACCCCTGAATAAATTTCCTAAATCAGGGTCGAGATACTGTATGTGAATGAACCATTTAGGAAATGGATAAAACGTGGACTTATGATAAACAAATACAGTTTGTGACCAGAAAAGTGAAGGTATCAAAAATATATAATTTTTATTATTTTTAAAGACCAAGTATTTGTAAGAGATATATATTTTTGTTTTTTATATATTTTATCTTTTTAAATAATGATGATGAAAAAAGAGACAAAAAATAACATCAATAACAATTTTGATAAATATACAATTTCTGTCTTGGCCTATGTAATGAGTACTAATGATATTCACACATGCTTATCCATTCATACATGGCCTAATAATACAGCATATTGAAACATGTCAAACATGATGTTGGAATTATGGACATAAACTTATATGATAAAATAGAATGAGAACAAAGAATTCAATACATGTATTATTTTAGACAACCAAACATTGTGGTCATGGCTAACGTAATTCGTGTCTCTACACGCGTTTCAGTGGTACGCCTTCATCAGGTAGCCATGTTGGTGTAATAAAATCTAAAAGAGAAACATAACCATAAGAAAATAGTTCTGATCACATATTGAAAGTTCTACTAAAGTTTTCTCCTATACGATAAGTCAGAAACATTTGTTTAAAAGGAGAGGAAAATTCTTAAAACTGTCACAGTAAGTGAAGATCCAGTGTTATAATAAAGTTTTTGAAAAAGATGAAGACAAAATTGCATCATTACTAACAGATAAGAGAAGTTGGGTATCGTCTGCGTATGAGATGGGGTAAATCCATACTCTCTGATGGTTTTGGCAAGGGCGGCCACATATATGTTGAACAATGTGGGACTAAGGTAAGAGCCCTGTGGCACACCCTTTTTGAGCTCGATGGTGCGGGATCAGAAAGGCCCAAGATTGATAGTCTGTATACGGTGAGTTAAAAAACTCAAAAAACATTGTAGAGATAGGCCCCAGATGCCTATCTCTTCTAGTCTTTGTAGCAATCTACGGTGGGACACTGTGTCGAAGGCTGCAGACAGATCCAACAACACCAGCAGAGCAGCCTGGTTATCATATAGGGAGTTTCTGATGTAGTCCATTACCGCTATTAGGGCTGATTCAGTGCTGTACATAGGTCTGAAGCCGGATTGCGAGGGGTCCAGGCATCCAATGGACTCTATGTACTCTGTGAGTTGATTATTAATGTGACCTTCTAAAAGTTTGCTCATCAGGGGGAGAAGAGAAATAAGACGGTAATTTCACAGATCTGACGCCGGGAGATTCTCCTTCTTGTGAATGGGAATCACCTGTGCGGCCGTCCAATCTAGTGGAAGCTGTCCCTCACTGATCAAGTGGCAGTGCTGCCAGTCAGTGAGCTGCTCCCGCTCAACAAATACAAAAGGTAAGTTGCGCGTCCCCTAACAAAAGGGGGGAGTTCTTCAGCTCCCGACTGGAGCTGCGGCGAGGGTGCAATGTTCTCAGCGGCATCCTGTGATTCTGAGGAAAACAGTCAGGTGCAGTATGTGGGCTACTATCAGAACCGAGATCTCTTATTTCTCGATGACACAGGAGCAGAATGAAGCCTAGTTCCCAATGCCCCTTTCGGAACGTCCCCGTTAGGTTTTGTTAATTGTCCTTCACAGGTAAGTTCCAAGGTGGGAAAGGGGATGGGGAGAGAGAAGAGACTGCCAAGTCTTCGGTACTCAGTCTGCTCCGCTACTTCTTCTTACATCTAGCTGAAAACAATTTACAAATCTCAATAACACTCTAATTACTCAGGGACATTTTACATTTCATCATTACCTTTTAAATCTTACCAGAGTGACTCTTGGCCTTTGCCTCTCTTCTATTATCTTCTTGTATGTAGTGGTGCTGAGATGCTTGACTGGAGCTGTGATATCTGACTCTACTCTTCTCTTTATTTTTACAGGAAGACAAGGGATGAGTTCTTCGTGCAACTCTTCACCGAGGAGATATGCAGGTAAGTGAAAACAGGTTTAGAAGGAGGAGTATGTGAAATTAATTCTCGCTATAAATGCGCATACAGAGAATAGGATTTTTTCTCTAGTATTAATTTCCTAAGACGGTTGGGAAGAGAAGAATTGCTACACTGAACTCTAAATCTATTCTATTTGGTGAGGGAGCTAAATGCCTGTTAAACTCTTTTGACCTTTGAAGCGTATGCTCTTTAGTTTACTCTGTGGGTTGAAACAATGTATCAGGAAATGCGGCGTAAGGAAGATACACGTCCGCATCAATTATCATTTCAAGGAAGCCCAGACAGGAGTACTAATTAGCTAAAAGTGAGCACCGAAGTTGAATATTTTTGAACTTCAGACGAGCGCCGAAATTTGACACTAACCTGTGATTCAAGAAGCCGGGTGACGCTAGGAACCGTCAGAACTAGACGCCGACCTCGACGAAACTACCCTGACTGACTGGACGCGACGAGACTCTGAGGAGAGCTGTTCACTCTGGAAAATCTCCGGTGAAGTGCGCAGTAGAATGTTGGCGCGCGCTTCACCAAACAAGGAGATTTTAAGGAGAACTAGACTGCTGCCTGACAAGCGGGTAGGTGGCCATCTTAGATGTCCAGTGCTGCCAGCATGCCCGCCAGCTAAGGTCACCACGCGACCCAGAGCCTTGCCTGCAGACTCGTGAAGTGGAAATGATGGCCACAGTAGAGTCACGAGGAGGAAACCTCCTGTGAACCCTGACAGTACCCCCTCTCAATGGGGTTTCCTCCAAACGTGGTTTACTAGGATATTTCATGTGGAAGGCCCTGACCAAATGTGGAGCATGGACATCAGTACTTTTCTCCCAGGATCTATCATCTGGTCCATAACCTTTCCAGTCGATAAGGTAATAAAGGTCATTGTGTACCCTTTTAGAGTCTAAGATTCTTTTGACCTCATATTCAACCTCACCATCAATCACCAAGGGAACAGGGGGAGTCGAGCGTCGTAAAACAGGTTGAACCTTTTTAAGCAAGGAAATGTGAAAAACCGGATGTATCTTGATAGTTTCTGGGAGAGTTAAACGGTAAGTGACTGGGCTGATAATTTTTTCAATAGGATAGGGTCCCACGAAACGTGGTTGAAACTTACGGGCACCTTTTAACTTTAGATTTTTGGTACAAAGCCAGACCTGGTCGCCTGTTTGGAGATTGGGTTCTTTCTTTCGTTTCAGGTCAGCAAAGTGTTTATATCATTCCTTGGCTGCTGCCAAATTATGAGTGGCCGCTTGGTGAATCTTGGTTACATGTTGGGCCATTTCCTGAACTGCCGGAACTTCTACACTGCCAAATTCAATTTGGGAATTAGGATGTCTGCCGTAAATTCATGAAAAAGGGGGAATAGCCTGTGGACACATTTTGGGCATTATTATGAGCAAACTCAGCTGTCCACAGGTAGTCGGGCCAGTCACCGTCTTAATCAAGCAAATAGAGCCATAGATATTGCTCTAATTCCTGATTAGTGCCCTCAGTCTGCCCGTCAGTTTCTGGGTGGAAACTGGTGGAGTAGCGATGGTCTATTAGCAACCCCTTGGTGTAAGCCTTCCAAAACCGGGACAAAAACTGGGAGCCTCTATCAGTAATTAATACCTTAAGAACCCCATGGAGTCGTATTACAGTTTGGTTAAGTAGCTGGGACAGTTGTTTCGCTGTGGGCACTCCCTTGAAGGGCACAAAGTGTGACATTTTACTAAAGGTGTCAACACAAACTAAGATAGTATCAAAACCAAGGGAAGATGGTAGTTCTACAATGAGGTCCAAAGAGACTGTGTGCCAAGGATACGGGGGAGTGGGTAGTGGTTGCAACAATCCCTTAGAAGCCTGCCTGTCCGATTTTCCCCGTGCACAGATCTCACATCCCAAACCATACTGACGTATGTCTCGACTCATGTGTGGCCACCAAAATTTGCGTTTTATCAGGTCTTCTGTCTTCCGTACTCCTTTGTGGCCCGCCAATGGGTTGTCGTGACACTCGTACAAGGCCTTTGTTTGAAGATCTTTGGTGGGCAAAAACAACGCTTGTCCTTGATAAGGCAAACCGTCTCGGATAAGTCTCTGTGGGTCTTCAGTCAACCAGTTCTCAATTTCTGTTGAATTCAAGGTATTCCGGATTTGTTCTTCAAAAGGTATTTGAGAAATGGTTCCTATGATTTTGTTGTCAGGAATTATTTGTTGGTTCTCAATGGTTTTTGTCTGGTTTTCAGTGTCTAGTCTAGATAATGCATCTGCTTTACCATTTTTGGAACCAGGTCTATATGTTATGACAAAGTCATAATCTGCAAAATAAAGCGACCATCGCAGCTGACGAGGTGTGAGGGTTTGGGCTGATCTCAGAAACTTCAGGATTCTATGGTCGGTGAATACAGTTACCGTGTGCTTAGCACCCATTAAATAGTGCCTCCAATCCTTAAAGGCGTCTTTGATTGCCAAAAGTTCTTTTTCTGTGATGGTGTAGTTACATTCAGCAGGGTTGAGCTCACGAGAACGGTAAGCTACTGGATGCAGTTGCCCAGTTTTCTTATGTCTCTGGGAAAGTATCCCCCCAATGGCCTGTTCCGAAGCGTCTGTTTCGAGGTAAAAGGGCTCGGTGGGATCAGCATGAAGTAGAATTGGCGCTGTGGTGAAGCTTGTTTTTAGCAAGTTAAAAGCTTCCTCGTCTTCCTCGGACCATTTAAAGGTTACTCCTTTTTTTAACAAGCGTGTCAAGGGCAAAGTTTTCTGGGAGAAGTCATGTATGAATCTTCTATAGAAATTCACGAACCCAATGAAGCTCTGAACTTCCTTGATGGTCGTGGGGGATTTCCATGCTGTTACCGCTTCCACCTTCTGTTTGTCCATAGTTATTCCGGAGGGTGACAATACGAATCCTAAAAACTCGACCGTGTTGGTGTTGAATAAACACTTCTCCAGCTTAACATACAAGGAGTTTTCTCGTAAGCGTTGTAGTACAGCTCAAACTTGTGCTCAATGTTCCTCTTCTGTTTTAGAATAGATAAGAATATCGTCAATGTACACGATTGCACACTTGTCGATAAAGTCACTTAAAACATCATTGATGAAGTATTGGAATGCTGCTGGAGCATTGCACAGACCATACGGCATTACAAGATATTCATAGAGTCCGTATTTGGTCCTGAAGGCCGTTTTCCACTCGTCGCCTTCCCTGAGCCTGATCAAGTGGTAGGCTCCACGCAGGTCCAATCTGGTGTAAATTGTCGCCTCTTTTACCTGGTCTAAAAGAACCGAAATGAGAGGCAACGGGTAACGATTCTTTACAGTTATTCTGTTTATCGCTCTGTAGTCACTGCAAGTCCTAAGATCCCCCCTTCTTGGGTACGAAGAAGAGAGGAGAAGAGACTGGGGACTGTGATGGGCGGATAAACCCGTTCCCTAGATGTTTCTTCAAATATTCCTTTAGGTGCAGATTTTCTTTCTCTGTCAAGGCGTAGATGCGACTGCATGGCAAGTTCGTCCCTGGCTCCAGATCAATTTTACAGTCGTAAGACCTGTGTGGTGGTAATTTCTCGGCCTCGACTTCGTCGAATACTCCTGCAAAATCTCGATATTCTTCTGGGATCTCGGTTGTCTGTATGACACACACAGACACTCCATTCTCACAGAGCTGTGCAGCGACACTGGGTTCAGACTGGTTCTCGTTCTCCACAAAACAATGTTTCTTGCAATACTCGGAGTCTAACTGGACGGTTCGGGCTCCCCAATCAATGGATGAATTGTGTTCCGTTAGCCATGGAAGCCCTAAAATCATTTGGAATTGAGGGGCGTCAATCAGGTTGAACTGTAGAGTTACTTGATGACCTTCTGGAGTGATCATTAGCACAGACTCTGTATGACTCGTTATTGGACCAGACGTTAAGTTGGTTCTGTCGACAGCTCTAACTACCTCACTTCTTTCCTTTTTGATGGCTTGTAACCCTATGTGCGTAGCAAATTTCAGGTCGCAGAAGTTTCCGGTTGCTCCGGAATCAATCATAACGGAGATGTCTTTCAAAACCATATTGCGGAATTTTAACGTTATGGTCAAGATTAAATGAGGAGAAGATACTTGCAGGGTATTTGCCAAATGATGATTTATTGGAGTTGTTTCTCCATTCGCATCCACCAGTCCAACTCCACTTACTGGTGGTGCTGCAAGTTTTCCTTTTCCTTAACTGGGGTCTTTGGTCTCTTCAGACAAGCTTTTACAAAATGCCCGCTACTCCCACAATACAAACATAGTTTATTTTGTTGTCTCTTCTCCTTTTCCTCCTTGGATAGAGGACCACGAATGGCGCCAATCTGCATCGGTTCTACTCCAGGGGCATTCTCAGTAGTTCGAACTGCGTCAGACTTGATTCGGTCAAAACGAGGAACACTTGGTCGGAACTCCCTCTTTCGTTCGACCTTCCGTTCGTTCTGTCGAAAATCTATCTCCAAGACCAAATCCACTAGTGCAGAGATCTCAGTAGGACGATTCGGGATTTGTGCCAAGGCATCTTTCAATTCTTCTCTCAATCCTCTGTAGAACACCGCCGCCCTCTTGTTTTCTGGCCAATTCGTCTCCACTACTAACTTGTTGAATTGGGCCAGATAAGAGACCAACTCCCGATTCCCTTGCCTGAGCTCTAGCAATTCATTGTCCGTAGCCTGTGATGCCCTTCGCCTATCGAAAATTCAAAGAAATTCCTTCTTAAAGTTTTCAAAATTGTACAGGATGGGATCATCGTTAGTCACTAAGGGCATAGACCACGAGGCAGCGTCCCCACTGAGAAAGGATAGGACGAATGCCACACGAGATTGAGCATCGGGGAAAATCGTTGGGGGGGCACATAAAGTGAAGAGAACATTGAGTCAGAAACATTTGCGCCTTTTGAGGATCTCCATTAAATCGCTCTGGGGGGGCGAGTGGTATTACAGGAGATAGGGAGTGAATAACTTGAGTGGGAGCAAAAGATGAGGGACTTGTGCTAGGTCTTTGGGTTTCAAAAGTTGAGGTTTCCTGACTTGCCCCTGAAACTGACTCTCCCATTCTACTTGCTAATTCTATAGTTTCCCTCCTAGAGCTAATTATTTCGTCTCAGAATTTTATTTTCCTCTCTGACTGCTTCTAAATCTCTTTTGATATTTCCCAGGATGTCACCTACATTTTTAAAATCAAACCCTTCAGCCATTCTGCTCGGGTGCCAGTACCAATGTGGACACTTCACTCTATCAGAACCGAGATCTCTTATTTCTCGATGACACAGGAGCAGAATGAAGCCTAGTTCCCAATGCCCCTTTCAGAACGTCCCCGTTAGGTTTTGTTAATTGTCCTTCACAGGTAAGTTCCAAGGGGGGAAAGGGGATGGGGAGAGAGAAGAGACTGCCAAGTCTTCGGTACTCAGTCTGCTCTGCTACTTCTTCTTACATCTAGCTGAAAACAATTTACAAATCTCAATAACACTCTAATTACTCAGGGACATTTTACATTTCATCATTACCTTTTAAATCTTACCAGAGTGACTCTTGGCCTTTGCCTCTCTTCTATTATCTTCTTGTATGTAGTGGTGCTGAGATGCTTGACTGGAGCTGTGATATCTGACTCTACTCTTCTCTTTATTTTTACAGGAAGATAAGGGACGAGTTCTTCGTGCAACTCTTCACCGAGGAGATATGCAGGTAAGTGAAAACAGGTTTAGAAGGAGGAGTATGTGAAATTAATTCTCGCTATAAATGCGCATTCAGAGAATAGGACTTTTTCTCTAGTATTAATTTCCTAAGACGGTTGGGAAGAGAAGAATTGTTACACTGAACTCTAAATCTATTCTATTTGGTGAGGGAGCTAAATGCCTGTTAAACTCTTTTGACCTTTGAAGCGTATGCTCTTTAGTTTACTCTGTGGGTTGAAACAATGTATCAGGAAATGCGGCGTAAGGAAGATACACGCCCGCATCAATTATCATTTCAAGGAAGCCCAGACAGGAGTACTAATTAGCTACAAGCGAGCGCCGAAGTTGAATATTTTTGAACTTCAGACGAGCGGCGAAATTTGACACTAACCTGTGATTCAAGAAGCCAGGTGACGCTAGGAACCGTCGGAACTAGACGCCGACCTCGACGAAACTACCCTGACTGACTGGACGTGACGAGACTCTGAGGACAGCTGTTCACTCGGGAAAATCTCAGGTGAAGTGCGCAGTAGAATGTTGGCGCGCGCTTCACCAAACAAGGAGATTCTAAGGAGAACTAGACTGCTGCCTGACAAGCGGGTAGGTGGCCATCTTAGATGTCCAGCGCTGCCAGCATGCCCGCCAGCTAAGGTCACCACGTGACCCAGAGCCTTGCCTGCAGACTCGTGAAGTGGAAATGATGGCCACAGTAGGGTCACGAGGAGGAAACCTCCTGTGAACCCTGACAGCTACACCTGCAGCTCACTGCAGTAATCCTTTTGTCTGGGCCACTGCCAAAACAGTTGGCTACAGCGATACAAGCAGCCCCTTCTGACATAAGGGGTTGCGCGTGGCTTGCTTTCTGGCGCAGACTCTTCAGGGTGGCCACCCTAAACAATGTCTCATGCTCTGGGCTAATTGAGTTCACTGGTGCCCCCTTCTGGCATGCGGGCCACTGCGGCAGGGCAAGCCTGGTTCTTTACACATACCTTTGTCACATGGGCAATGACCCGATCGGTACGCAGCCACTCTCCTGACACCTCGCTCAAGGAATTACTCTCAGCAAGGCTCCCCACCGGACTTTGCTCCCTCCAATGCTCTCCTCTTCCTCACAGGGCACACTTGTCTTGGCAAGCAGGCAGGTGATGGTGCTCCGGGGCAGGTGGTCTTGGTGTCCATGGTGATGTACCCTCACCCAGCAGGAAGACTAGCAGGCATTTGTCCCCAGTTCTTGTCACAGCCAGATGTCTTGCAGAGCTTCCATTCCTCACACAGCCCATCTGGCTGTTTGGCAGATGAAAACATTTTGGGGACTCAACCTCCCCTTCTTATAGTCCTTTTCCAGACACCAAATGTAATTAAGGGTCTGAATCTTTGGAGTTTTATGTGGGGGTATCTGCTTGTTTTGAAGTGGGCACTTCTCCTTTTAATCTTCCTTCATGAAAGATGTCTGTTGCAGCAGGAAAAATTTGAAGCTGATGGCCCACAACATAATTCATGGGATTGGCCAGAGTTTACACCTGGATGTTCGCCACAGTGATATGTGTATCAAAATGTTGATCCCAGACCCCTAGCACTACTCTTTATGTTTCTCTTATAAGCCCACATCTCTCTCCCTGGGATGTGTCCAAACCCCCTCCTGGTGATCTATCACTGAATCAAAGAGCAGTCTTTTGAGATGTGAAAGGAGTCTGTACCTTTTCTCCAGTGTGTCCTCACCCAGCTCACAGGTATGCAACAATAAATAGATCTGTCTCGGGGATTCCTCTCCTCCTCATGTCCTCACCAGGCAGTGCTGGGTTTCCCAAAATGCAACCCACGGTACTCCATATCCTGTACCATTTCAGGCACACTCACTTAGTGTACATTCATAGCACACTTTCTGTTCAGCACTATTACCTCTATGCATTGTTTGTGTATTTTGTGGTGTTGGACAGCATGGTAGTGACCGACAACCTGAAAGACACTCTAATTATTTTTGAAAATTATAAACTGCCTGTGATGCTATAGCAATTTAGCAATCTTTTGGGAAACTGTGTTGGAAAGTCCACTTTTTGCCACAGTTATTTTGAAGTGTTTTGAGGAAGGTGAGCGTCATCACCCATGTGGAGGGGAAGGATTGCTTGCACACACAGAAATATTGCAATATTTCATTAGTGTCCTTTCACATCCTTTTTGCTTTTTGACAATTTATTTGACAGTTTTGCTGTAAAAATGCATCATTTAGCCTTGATTTGTCACAGTTTTCTTGGAAGGAGAACCCCCTCAAGGTTCACCCTCTTGAACCACTATAATCTACATCTTGATTTGTTCTCTTGATCCAACCCAAGACATTGGTAAAATACAAATATTTAGTTGGAGGATCCAGCTGGTTGATTTTTCCTTGTTTAGGCTTGGAAAACTTTACTGAGCTGTCAGGATTAAGGGATGTGTAAGGTTTGCCAGAATGGAATATAGTCTATAAACCCAAATATACACATCACACAGCTGAAGTATGAAGGGGGAAAAATGGGGGGGGGGAGCAGTAAACCGGGGTGGCTGGCATCTACGGGGAGGTGGGGCGGGAAAATGGAAAATAAAAATAAATAAAAAACAATTACCAAAAACGTCCTCCTCACTCTGCACCTCGGACCTCTTCTTCCGTCGACTGCAGAGCGGGCTCCAGCAAGCTCTCTTGACCAATCCTGGCGCTGCTCAAATACTCTTAACCAGTATGAGAGCAGCACCCTGATTGGAGGGAGCGGCCTCTCTCAGCGGTCCCCAGCGCCCTTTAGGCCTGCACTAGCTCTCAACCCAGCTGTCTGAAGACAGCTGGGTTGATAGGTTTAAAGTGGCCATGTCTGGCTGGCTGTTGCAAGACGGCCATCCAAAGAGACATGCACACTTTAAACAGTGCACAGGCAGCCCTCTGCCTACCACTCCTCCCTGTTGCCACTCAGCAGGCCCCGCCCCATCGGGGCAGGATGGGTTGATGTAAAATAAAATGGTAATGAATTACCATTTTATTTTTCAACCCCAGGGCTTGGAGGATATTTAAGTTGGGTGACGATCCTCTGCTCTAATGGAGGAGCCGTCCTTGGCATTAGACACTAGAAACATTAATTCGGAATGGCGGCAATCACAGTTAATGTCTTCTCGTTTGGTAATCATAAAGAACACACAGGAAACAAAGCAATTAGTAATTTGGCACTCAAAACATGAAGTTACAGACCCAGAGCCTTTATGCCGAGGAGAGTATCAATGTATTAGCAAGGTGGATGACTGCTGTATAAAAGTAGGGTTGGGAGAGAAGTGCAATTGATTCAGGTAGGCTGAAAGTGCATATAAACAAGGAGGGCTGATTAGGACGATGGAAGGCATGAAAATGGAAATGAGGACGAGGGAAACATAAAAGGAAGACAACAGTAAAATGTAGGGACACAAGAGAGGGTGACAAACTAAGTAACAGCAGAATAGAGTTGAAACAACTTAGAGATGTTGTAAGGTGCCTTGCCTTTATTAATGTGACCTGGCACTACCACTCTTTCTCTGGAAGTCTCACCACTAACCCAGAAGTGATCATGTAAAATTTGTATTCTAGTTTCCACCGTCCTATTTTTCAAAGTTTCCAAACTTGGCCTTTTCTGATCAAAAAGCCTTGACATGTACTTGTAAGGATTCTGACTTCCTTCTTATTCCTGACAGGAGCATGCAAACTCAAGAACTCTCTGATTTCAGCTCTAGGATGTCAGAATTCGATTTTGGGAGTCAATAGTCAAACACAGGCATCTGGTATAATGGTCTGCAAGCGGTAAACGGCAAGATCCAGCCTTATGTGCATGAGGTTAGTTTGAAGATGCAGAGTTGATTCATTGGAAAATGGTTCTTTTAAAATAATCCAACATTAGCAAATACACTACACCTGGCAGAGACAGGCCCGGTTTATTACCTGAAGGACCAGTTCTGGAGATTGCCTCGTTGCAAACATGAAGCAAGGCAATTACAGCGAGAAAATTAAGGTAGACGACATTGATAGCCACTTTGACATGATTTCATCAACATCTGCAACAGAAACTACTTCAACTTTGCTCTTCTCTTTAAGTTGTGAACGCCCAGAAAAGTGGCTGTGCAGTAATGTCTAAAGTAGTTTCCTACTTAGCCCTTGTCGGAAAGAATATCTCGCCTAGTCTGAAAATCTTCTCTCACTTAGCATTTCCACTTTTATTGAACATGATATTAGACAAATTATTTGGGATTTGTATTCAAGATATCTAAATCTCAAAGGGGTTCTGAGAAAAAATAAATATGGCAAAAGGTTTTCTCCTGGAAAGTACCTCTCAAAATTAAAAGCATTCTGCCAAAATAGTAATTACCCCAACTACAAAGGCAGTCTTTTTGTGCTCACGAAAGTAACATGGAGGCCCCGCAGGATATTTCTTCATCCAATAGGTCTGGCAGACAAGAAATTAATGGGACAAAAAGGACCGTTGACACCTTCCACAGAGACAACGTAAAGACTTCACGCACCCTTGTACTACCTTTTTGTCCACTCAAACCTGTCAACTTCCTATGCTGGTAGCCCACACTAGGCCCATTAGCATAAGCTAGTCGAAATGTTGTGCTGGATCCAGGAGAGCTACTTGATCACACGTTTTTTTGTTTTTTTTAAACATGTAGGACTCAATCTCCTTTGTCGCCTCAATGAAAGGAAATAACCAAAATTTGAATTTTGATTTTATATATTTCAATTAAACTATCTTTATAGTGTATAAATCAGACTTTTAGCCTACACTAAACTGGTGACTTTAAGATAAGTTGAGCTGCATATTAAAGTGACTGACTGCCCAGTGTGTCTAAGACTCAGCCCTACTACATTCCAAGACCATGGAAATAAAACTTACCTCACAGTCCAGTGACTGAACATAATCGAAACAAGGAAGGGCCCATGTAGTATTATTATAATAACTTAAAATATGCTATTTATTGATTTACAAAGCACCTTGGTGCTAGTCACGTGTTTTCACAGTGCCCTGGCCAGTACCACAGTAATTCGGTTTCAATGTAATTTTTTACACAGCACACAACGTCTAAAGCCTCACTAGCAGTCATCAGACAACAGCAAAGGACACAAGCGAGGATTTATAGAAGTGAATAGAATGAGCATTTTGCACCCAGGCAGATGGATTTCCTACATTTACTCTTCTCTTAAACTGTCAAGCCTATCATCCATATGCCTAGAGATCAATCAGTATCCTTTCTCCCATCAGCAGTACATCATAGCCTTCACCAAGCTTGTCGACCTACTCTTACTCAGCATCTTGCAAGGATATGCCCTGCTACATCAAAAGGTCCTCCTATTGATGCTCTCCATCAGCCTATAACACTCCACGTCAGTGTTGCCAATTACTTCTGTCTAAACTACCTAACACTCTTGACTTTATCACAATAAGGCGAACCCAGTTGAATATAATAACATCAGTCAAAACAAAATGCGCCTCAACACTATTCACACTACATTCATCCATGGCCTTTTCACCACCTCTGTGAGGTGACACTGCGTTCTTCCATTGCTATTTCATTTCCTGTGTGAGGAGATGTGAGGTCGATGGTTGTTAGTTTCATTCTGAACTAGAACTAGACCATCTTGAAATATGCAGCTTCACTGCCAAAGATAGAGATGGCAACTGGACAACCTATCTCTGCACTAGCAAGGGGGCAGAAGTACCTTATTCTGTCTTCTCCAAATGCATAGCAAGTGCTATATGCAGCAAATGCACGGACATGTCTCTTAACAAGTGTTCTTCCTGCTATTAATGCAATATATGAAACATTTCAGCCAACTTATCATAGAGCCCAGAGCCTGTTGGCAAGGACCTAAGCTCTCGGAGGTAGAAGAACATTTTGCAACTTGCATCAAAAGGTGGCAGGCAATTGTGTTTTTAAGTTTTGTAGGTGACTATACCCTTTGTTTGTTCCCAATGTTGCTATTGATAGGACCTATTCACAAAGGTAAATCTGCATGTGTAGATTTACTACTAGTAAGTTTACTGTTGCACTTTTGTGTAAATGTACTACTTTGGGATATTCAGAAAATGCATGTGTAAACTTACTCAAAAGTGCATGCTTAATTGTCTCAACCCTCTGAAACAGCTGTGTTTTGTGAATACATTTTCAAATAAACAATGTTATTTAATTTAATTAATTATATATATATTTTTTTTTTTAAATTCTTTATTAGAAGTTTTTTCCCCAGAACAATCCAAACACCGCCTCCCTCCCTTCCCACCCCACACAGCTGGAAAAATTCCATAAATGCATAATGAGTTTTTAAACACAATTCCCAAAATCATAACAATTTACATATGCATGCCAAATATTTTACACATCTATAAAAAAGAGAACCTGGGGCCGGGAAACAGCCTTAATCACGAATCTTTTACAACGACGGTACTAAACAACGAATTTTAACAACGACCTTTCCTGAACAACGACTCAATTAAACCACGGCTTACATGAACAACGACTACATGAACAACAAAATAAACTTGCCTGCTTTGGCCTTAGGGCAGCGAAAGCACTCAATGTGGCGCCTCCTTGGACAGGCGAACAGCATCAAAGTTCCATGCCTACCAGTTCTGCAACGTAGATCTGCTATTTTCTGGTTTGGAGCGAGGCGGAAGTGGTTTGCAGCATGGACAGGCGAACAGCTTCAAAGTTCTACTTCCTGTGTCTTGTTTCTGGCAGGAGGATTCGGGGACGGAGACGGGCCTACTTTATCAGCCAGGAAGGGGAGGTAGTACATGGAGGAGATTGTGTATATGAAAAGGAGAGGGATACAAGTGGCGAGAAGGGAAGATTCCCGAATATGAGATTAAAGGGCATTTATCCCCTGCCGTGGGGCGACTCTCGCTTGGACAGCTGGCAGTGGCATATTAGGACGGATGCCACTAAATAAGTGTTTTGAGACCATCAAAGGAAAAGGTCAGGACCTGAGAGGACATCAGGGTTAATTTGTTTCTGTCAGATAATAATAAATGTAATTTTCTGCAGCCAAACCGTTACATGTTTTGTAAAGTATCTGTGTTAGCAACATGCATGCAGTGGGTTCGATTTGGAGCATGGATAACATTCTATTTTAATTTTTGGGGAGAGTAAACTTAGTACCAGTGAATTGAGTAGCGGTAATACTTACTGGTCTTACTGGAACAGGTCGGTTTGTGGTGTGAAGTTTTAAAAAGAAAATAAATGCAGGAAATATGTACTCAGAATGTTTTGTTGCAGAAAAAAGTAATGGACCATTCGAGTTAATGTTCCATAACACATACATTATAGCGCGTTCATGTAATATTGCAGAATGGGAAATTGAGGTCATGCTTTATTTCAGAATCGGGATGCCACGGTCATGTGTTATTTCTGAGTAGGGATACTGGGGTAAATCATTTGTCTTAGGCCCATACAGATACCAAAATCATGTATTATTGCCCTCATGTGGATATTAAAATCATGTATTATTGCAGATTAGTAATACAGATGTTTTTGTTTTTCTTGATGTTTCAAACATGTGTTTTTTTAAGCACTGAGTGGTATAATCGGGTAATGAGCTAATTGTATATTTTTCGTGGTTCAGGAAGTCCTTGTTAGGAATATAGTGGTTTAGCATTGTTCGTGGTTCAGCATTCGTGGTTTAGGAATTCGTTGTTAAGGAAGTAGTGGTTTAATCATAGATCCCCTGGGGCCAGCCCATCCCCCACCGGCTAGAGTGACAAGTGCAAAGTGCAAAGTACATCACAAATGGGACTAACAACCTATCTTATTATCCGCAGGCCAGTCGTCATCTCAGACCCACTCAGATATAAGGACCCAGATTCTTGAGCCTTTTCACATGCATGGCTCCCTTTCCTAATATATAGAGCTTTCTCCAGGTTATAGACCGCTAAGAATCTGGCCAGCCACTGTTGAAAACTAGGCGGGCTGGGATCCAGCCAAGCCGAGGCGATGCAAAGCCTTAAAATTGCCATAGCGATAAAAACCAGTTCATGCCCATTATCCAGCTGGTTCCTCTCCGATACCCCTAATAAAATTAACTCTGGTGTTAAAATGACCTCATCTTTTAACACCACTGACAAAAATTCAGATATCTCTTTTCGCAGGTTTACGAGCTCAATACAAGTAGCAAAAATATGTACAATATCAGCCTTATGTAGAGCACATCAAGGGCAGAATGTGCCTTTTCCCACCCCCCATTTAGCAATCCTGTTCGGTGTATAATATAAAAGAAAACAAGCCTTATAGAACTGGGCCTGCAATCGCGATGACATTAAAATGGTTTGTGCAAGACCAAATGCCTGAAAAAACGTATTATCAGATATCCCCATCTACACTTGCAATTTCAGAGAGTATTTATCCATATCATCTGGCATGGCAGAGTTAATATAACTATAAATTTTCCGAATTGATATTACTGTTGTTTTTAGAATTTTATCAATAGCTTCTATTCTATTAAATTAAGCTGGCCCACCTCCTTTCCGCGAGAAAAAGTCCCTCACTTGAAGAAACTTAAAAAAGTCTCTCCATCCCAGGTTGAATAAATTTTATATCTCGTCAAAAGATCGAAGCCCAGAGGAAGAAAAAAAAAAAACCCACTCGGTCGACCCCACCCCGGGCCCACTTCTGCATAAAAGAGTCACTAAAAATCTATGGTAGGTTAAGGTTATTAGAAAGGGGGGTATAAAATGATACTCTACCAATCCATAAAGTCCTATGTGTTGCATTCTAGACCTTAAATACACTATGGAGAGTCTAAAAGCAAACTTTTTTATAGTTGCTATCGTTCAGTTGCCGCCAAAGACATCCCCAAGCCTCTTTCCCCAGCAGGAGTTCGAATGGTGAGGGAACTGACCCAGTCCCCGTGCTATCATCATTTTCACACAGCAATATTTGGCTGTGTATCAAAGTGGTAGCCCAGTAATATAGCTTTAAATTGGGTAGAGCCCATCCACCTCAGTCCCTTGGTAGGGAAAGGAGCCCAAAGGCTCGTCTGGGTCTGAAATATGCCCAGATAAACCTGGAGAATACATTTTCCATAGCTTTAAACCATTGTGGTGAAAACTCTGAGGAGATAGCCCGAAAAAAATATAAAATTTGGGGGGGGGGGGAAGCATCTTAATCACTTTACATCTGCCGCCGATAGATAAATGTAGATTGTTTAGTCTAGCGAGATTTTGCTTGATTTTACCCAAAAGGGGTTCCATATTATTCCTGGCCACATTATCTAATTGAGCGGACAAACTAACACCCAGATAGGTTGCCTTCTCAACCACCCGGCTATCTATCATCTCAATCTTTTCATTGATAATAATCTGGGTCTTCTCTTTATTCAGAGCGTAACCGGAGACTCGGCCAAATCACCCTGCTTTCTTCTCTATTATTTTAATAGCCGCGATCGGATCAGGCGTTACGATGGCTATGTCGTCCGCATAAGCGAGATTCTTAGTGATCCGGTTTTGAGACCATATTGTCGGTATTTGATCATTGCCTTGCAGTCTGCGCATAAAAGGATCAATAAAAATCGCAAATAGTAGAGGGGAGCAGGGACAGCCCTGCCTAGTCCCTCTTGATATTAAAAAAGTCTCCGAAAGTACGCCATTCACCACAACCCTAGCTGTTGGGTCGACATATAGCATTGTAAAGGCCTGAAAAAAGCCTGGACCAACCCCAGTTCTTGACATTGCCCTCCAAAGATACTGCCAGCAGACCCGATCAAAGGCTTTTTCTGCATTGAACAGAATAAGAGCCATTGGGTCCCCGGCTACCTTATTGGCATCTAGCAGAGATATAACTGTCTGGATATGCTCGATCGTTGATCTGCTGGGAATAAACCCATGTTGCCGGTCCAAGATCATTTTGGGAATGATAGGTGCAAGCCGCATGGCCAGGACTTTAGAATAAATGTTCGAGTCGCCATTGATCAAGGTTATTGGGCGATAAGAGCCCAATTCAAGAGGAGATATGTTTTTTACGGAAAACCGCTATTTTAACAGAATACCATGAGCACGGGTGTCTACCCCATTAAAAACATGTACGAATAGGTTGCTCATAATCTTTAAATGTTGGATGGCAAAAATCTGGTAAGATTCCGTCGGGATGCAATCAGTCCCGGCGGCTTTCCCCTTTGCTAGGCCATTTATAGACAGCAGTATCTCAGTCCTTCGAAGGGGAGGGGCTTATCTAATTCCTCCTGGTTTTCACTGGCAAAACTGCACATATGGGGCTGAATCGAGGTACTCCTCAATAAGTCTCTGTTCTCTCTCATTGTTTTCCAGATATAAATGTTGATAGTATTGCTTGAACGCTTTCCTGATCAAATCTGGGTCTGTAACGCAGCCTAAGACTGGGTCATTTACCTTGCATATTAGATTTGACATTTTTTGTTGCCTAGTCCGAATCGCTAAATGATGCCCAATCTGTTAATTACATTCATAGGCAGTTTCCCTCTGGGCCACTAGTTTGTCCATGGCTTTGTTTACTAGGACTTCTAGAATAGCGGCTTTAGCGATAGCAACCCACTGCTGGCCTGCTTCCAAATCCCCCCTCCCTGATCGATCATTATCAGACCAGTTTCCGCGGCTGTCAGAGCCTCCTGTAGGTGTTCCATAATTTGCCTAGCACGTTTAATATAGTTGAAGGAAAACCTCAGTGTTTCCCCCCGAATTCCAGCCTTCATAGCATCCCAAAGTATTTCAATAGAGGTACTTCCTAGATTTTCCTCCAAAAATACAGGAATCCATTGCCTCATGTGTTCACAATAATCCCTATTTGATAATAAAGTACTTTCAAAGGTCCAAGATCTTACTTGTGGCTTAAAGCCTTCCCCCTCCAATTCTGAAACAAGTGGGTTATGGTCTGATACAATACATGGAAGTATCTCAATACAGCACCCACTGACTAATATATTGGAAACAAGCACATAATCTAGTCTAGCATGCGATTTGTGGAGAGCAGAAAAAAAGGTGAACCCAGGGTTCAAAGGCTTTAAAGAGTGCCAACAGTCGACCAAACGATGAGCTTGGCACATACCCCTCAAAGCCTGGAACATCTTAGGTTTCCTTTCAGAATAATACTATCCCTCTTCCATGGACCAATCACTTGGCAAGTTAATATTGCAATCTCCACATAAAATAATAGGGAGGGGCAGGAGTGTTAATTCCTTAGAGACGACATCACACACACCGGCATCATCAACATTGCTCCCATACAGTGTGCATAATGTCAGTTCCCCCCTGAGCTCAACTGACATTCTGCAATGACCCAGTGCCAAACTTATCAGACAGTATACCCGGGCAAATTGACGTCCCCCCGTCGGGCCAGAATAGCCACTCCCCTTATCCTCACACTTTGCGTTGTTGCGCCAATTATATTAAACTCCAGTGTTTTTAATAGATGTTGTTGTGCCTTCTCAATGTGGGTTTCTTGCAAGCAGATAATATCTGTTGCAAGCATTTGTAAGCAAGCAGGAACTTTCTGCCTTTTCTTAATGTCGTTGAGACCACAAATATTAATAGTAGCCACCCGTAATTTCCCCATAGTTGGTGAATACCTTAGTCCATGCATGTTCCATAGTCATCTGGGATAAAAACAATTATAGGCCCCCCTCATATCTCAACGAAAAAAGCACCCTCGTGAAACAGATAATTAATCTGTCTTCCTTCTTTACCAGCTTGTTAAAACTAACCCTGGGCAAAGCACTACGCTACGCTCGCGTAGTTTGCGAAGTTTACGCTACTTCGCACTACGCGAATTGCATGTAGCACAGTGCAAACACGCGTAGCGTAGTGCAGCGGTCATTTTTTGCTTGCTTGCGGTCCTCAACGTCAAGTTGGCGACCACGAGCGTGGAAAATAAACCTCCCGGCGAGATTCTCAACGCGGGGAGGTCAGGTTTCTCATTGCGAGTGGTCGCGTATGCTCGCGACCGCTCGCGATGAGAAACTACCAGTCCGCGTTGAGAAAGCTGCCGCTCGAGTAAAAATCTACTCGAGCGGCAGTAAAAGACAGCTCTCACTGTGCAAGATGCCGATTTCAATGATTGCACAGTGTGGACAAGCATCCGGCACTGTGCAATCATCGCGAACAGCGCACTACACAGTTCGCGTAGTGCTACCCGTAGCTCGCGTAGTCCGAAGTGCACTTCGCGTAGCTTTGCGTAGCGCTACTTCGCGAACTACGCCCAGGGTTAGTTAAAACCTCCCCACCCACCCTCTTGCCATCCCCACCCACCACCAAAACCATGGCAATTAGGCTCAGCCATGAGCCCAAATGATGGTGTCTGTAGCTGCTACACCCCAATCCCACACCGCTCTCTCCCCTTCCAATCTCCACAACCAGTCAATGTCAACGTGCCCGATAGATACATTTATAACAACCTTGCTCTTAACATATATTCACTCTTATTTACTCTCGGGTTCCACAGTTGAAATGTCCTCCAAACATTTTTGAGCCTGAATTTCCATGGTATAATTCTGACCCCGAAACACAACTTTCAACCTTGCCAGATTCTGTAAATACACTGTGGCTCCCACTTTCTGAAAAGGGGCGATGAGTTGTCTTAGTCACCATCTTCTCTCCACAGTTGTGTGAGCAAAATCAGGCTTTGAAAAGAAAGATATACCCTCAAAGCTTCTTCTGAAACTAGGGCGTGCTAAGTCATATACAGTTTGTCGTAAGAGATAGTTCCCACAATACACCAATATTGCTCGGTGTCAAGCCGGCTCATAAGATGACTGTCTTGGCTGCATCAGGTGGAACCGGTGCACTCGCTGAACCTCTCTATACCAATCCCATGCAGCTAATTCAGGGAGGGAGCCTTTCAACAGGGTTATTACATATTTCCTGATGTAATTTCCTTTGACATTTTCAGTGACCCCTTATAACCTTAGGTTATTGGGGCATTGTTGATTTTCGTAATCTTCTAATTTCCACATGACATCCATCAGGACTCCCTCCTGTGCCGCACCCTTGGTCTTTAACTTTGCAACATAATTTTCCAGCACTTCAGTCCGAGTCTCAAACATGTGTAGCCGTTCAGAGATATCGGAACAGATCTTGCCAATTTTCCTCACAGACCCTTGAAGTTTCTTCGCAACCAACCGTGCCTGTCGATTATCCTGCTTCACATCTTCCTGAAACAGTCTGAGTGATTGCAGGATTAATGAGAGCGAGGATTCATCTGGTTTCCCATTGCTTGATGGCCTCTGCTCAATTTCCGCAGCCCCTGCGCCAGATTCGGATGTATTCTTGAGCTCCCCTCTTGCTTCGTGTCCAAGGGGTAACAGTTGCGTGGCTGAATAGTCCCAGCCAAGTTCCTCTGAGGTTTCTTTCTCATATGCATCTACGGGGGATCTCTCTTCCCCCGGGTTCCTCTTCCTCCCTTTCTTTTTCGCCCCTGGTTGCCACTTCTGCTTTACGGAGCCATGTGTCTCTTCCTGTGGGCTACCACTACTTGACTGAGAAGCCCCCCCTATGCTTTACATGGATGTGCTAGCATCAGACATTTCAGATTCCTCGGTCAGGGAGAAGAAATTCTCTATTGAGTCAGGGGTCAAACACATACTCTCAATGAGTTTCTTCTCATCCTCTTCCGTCATCATCGTGCAAGATTCTTTTTTGTCATTGGGTCTTCCTCTTCAAAACCGTTCCCTCTCTTGGTAACCATAATCAAGGAATGGGCCTCGTCTGCCGTCTCCCCTGTTAAGTTGGTACTTGTTATGGGGCTTACTGAGGCCAAGGGTGCTTCCAAAATAGTTACCTCATTTTGCTGCAACCAGGGGCTGTAGGAGATTGCTGCTAAATTATCTCCTTCTTGGCTTGTATTACCAGCCCCAGTGTCATTGTTCATTTTACTCATGTCCTCACAGGTGTCAGAAGTTCCACCTTGGCTTTGACCATCATTTTTAGACCGACCCCCCGGCTGCCAAAAGGGAAAATATGTTTACAATGGAGGGTTGTATCCACTTGGCTTCTCAAGTTATCTGAATAGGCAGTTTCTTCCCCTGCTCAGTTTCCCTCCCCCTTACCAGCTCGCGGCTCTCCCTTCTTCCCACCCAATTTACCGTCTGTCTGTCGCTGTGGCTGGAGGATTGTCACAGTGAGAGGCACCGGGCATTGCTTTCCCCCTTTCCTGCGGGTAGCCATAGCTTCGTTCGTCAGGTAGGGAAGAGCTATCTGGCTGAAGCCTGCAGCTGAGAGGTACCGCAGGTGTTGCGCAGCCATGACTGCCACAGCCGCCATCATTAGCAGCTGGCCAAGATCCTCCCTGCGAGCAAAGCAGTTCCAAGTTTTCCTGTAGCAGAAGCGGCGTTGCACTTCCAGAGCCCTTGTGCTTAGAGGGTCAAAGAACCGCATATGGATAAGTTACTTACCTGTAATCCTAGTTCTCTTCCAGGGGTATACTCATCAAAGTCATAAGCACTGAATAGTCCTGCCCACGTGCGGGGACCCCGGAGCAATAGCCAATAATATGCATATACCTACATATATATCCATAAACACATATAAGTAAATATATATATAGGTGATATGCATAAAACAAACATATATGCAGCTTGATATTATATACTAGGCTCAGAAAATCTGCCTCATTGCATGTAAAACCTTTTAAATTTGAACAACAAATAAACATACCCCATGATATAATCATGATTAAAACAAGTAAACCACTTTAGTTTGCTTTGAAACAACACAACCTTTATTTTCAAAGGTAAAAGGGGTAAGACCATAGAGGCAGGTCAGCCTAGAGAGGCTGCATATAGAACAGTTAGGAAAAAACTGGCGCCGTGCCTTTAAGACCTCTTGGAACCCTCAGGCTCCCATCATGCAGTACAGGTGACAGTTAGATCAGTTCTTTTGGACGGCGTAAACAGTGTGAACACAGTATGGGTAACAGATACATCTCACATGAACATGGTATTCGTCCGGGGAGGAGGGAGGGTTGCTTATGACTTTGATGAGTATACCCCTGGAAGAGAACTAGGATTACAGGTAAGTAACTTATCCTTCTCTTCCAGGGGATACTCATCAATAGTCATAAGCACTGAATAGAGTAGCAAGCCATCCCCATACTCTGCGGGCGAATACCATTATATCATGCCAACCAATCCAACTTATATTACCCAAATAAGTTCCTCAAGGATGCCTGGCCAACCCTAGCATCAGCTTGAGTGTCAGAATCAAGACAATAATGGCGTGCAAAAGTGTGCACCGAACGCCATGTGGCTGCTTTACATATGTCTTGAATAGGAACTTTACTCAGCATAGCTATTGTAGCTGCTTTTCCTCTTGTAGAAGGGGCTCTCGGCCTGCCTGAGAGCTGTTTGTGTGCTAGCTGATAAGATAGCATAATACATGACACAATCCACCTAGAAATGGACCTTTTAGAGGCCGGAGAGCCAGTGTTCAATGGTCCGTAATTAACAAACAATCTGTCAGTGTTGCGTACAGTTTTAGACTTATCCAGATAAAACTTCAACACCCTTTTAAGATCCAGTGAATGTAATGCCCTCTCAGCAGGTGTGACAGGGTTCACAAAGAAAGTGGGAAGAGTGATCGACTGGTTGATGTGGAACTCCGAGACCACTTTCGGAAGGAACTTCGGGTGAGTTCTTAGTACCACTCTGTTTGCATGAAAAACGAGATAAGGCTCCGACGAGCACAAAGCCTGTATCTCGCTCACCCTGCGAGCAGACGTGATTGCCACAAGGAATGCAGTCTTCCAAGAAAGATGTTGCAGCGAGGCCTTATGTATAGGTTCAAAAGGAGGGCCCATTAACTTGGAGAGAACGATATTAAGTTCCCAAGAGGGAGAAGGAGCCCTCACTGGAGGATAGACTTTCTTTAGGCCCTCTAAAAAGTCCTTAACCACTGGCATTCTAAAAAGGAAACCTGATTGGGGGACTTCCTATAAGCTGTTATCGCGGCCAAGTGAACTTTAATAGATGAATATTGCAATCCTGCTTTTGCCAAAGACAGTAAATATGGTAACAGTACCTGTTCCTGACCATGAATAGGATCATGACCCTCTGCAGTACACCACATGTAGAATCGCCTCCATTTGAAAGCATATGTTCTCCTTGTGGAAGGACGTCGAGCCTCTTTCAAGATCTGCATGCAGTCCTGAGAGAGACCTAAGTGTCCATATTGGATGAATTCAGGAGCCATGCTGCTAGCTTCAGGGACGGCAGATTGGGATGGAACACTTTGCCGCCCGCCCTGGTCAGCAGATCTGGATGACAGGGTAGCCTCCTGTGCGGTACTGTCGAAAGACGAAGAAGGTCCGGGTACCACCACTGGCGAGGCCAGTCTGGTGCAACCAAGATCATCCTCGTTTTGGATCTGTACAGCTTCCTG
The DNA here is from genome assembly GCA_963921515.1 of Calotriton arnoldi. Taxonomy (NCBI): domain Eukaryota; kingdom Metazoa; phylum Chordata; class Amphibia; order Caudata; family Salamandridae; genus Calotriton; species Calotriton arnoldi. Next base: position 33,998 of record CAWUFW010019253.1, on the reverse strand, counting down.
ATCACTAGAGGAATGAGGGGGACTGGTGGAAATGCGTAGAGTAATGTCTCTGACCAGTCTATCCATAGAGCATTCCCCTTGGAGCCTTGTTGTGGGAACCTGGAGGCGAAGACGTGGCATTTTGCGTTGTCTGCATCTGCGAACAGGTCTATGTCTGGTTCCCCCCAGGCTTGAAAAATGTCCTGTGCTACTTCTTGCTTTAGCGCCCAGTCGTGCGCTTCTGCAAAATGCCTGCTTAGGCCATCTGCCTGAACATTTAGGATGCCCGGAAGATGGACCGCTGAGATCTTCATGTCCCGAGCCAGAAGCCACCTCCATATCGCCTGTGCTTCCAGCGACAGAGGCCTGGACCTGGTGCCCCCTTGCTTGTTCAGGTAAAACATTGTTGTTGTATTGTCTGTTTGAACAAGGAGGGCATTGGACTTGATGGACGGAAAGAACGCCTTGAGGGCCAGATGAACTGCCCTGAGCTCCAGCATGTTTATGTGATAGAGCTGTTCCCTTTCCGACCACAGGCCTTGTACCTGCAGGGGCCCCATGTGGGCGCCCCATCCTTGAAGAGACGCATCTGTTACAAGAGTCAGCTTTGGCGGTTCCTCGTGAAAAGGGCTGCCCACGAGAAGATGAGACCTCCGCATCCACCAGCCGATGGAGATTTTGACAGACAGAGGTATCGTTATCGTGTCCTCCCAGCGATTGGAGATCTGGGACCACTGATCTTCCAGAGCCTGTTGAAGAGGTCTCATGTGTAGCCTGGCATTCGGGACTAGAAAGATGCAAGATGCCATTGAACCCAGAAGAGACGAGACTTGTCTGGCTGTTGGGTAAGGTTTCCGCAAAATGGTCTGACACTTGAGGAGGATGGATGATAGTCTCTCCTCCGAAGGATACGCTCTTGTGTTTACCGTGTCCAAAGTTGCCCCCAAGTAATGAATTCTCTGCGTTGGGTTGAGGATGGATTTTTTGAAATTGACATGCAGACCCAATCGATGCAGATGTCGAACGCAGTAAGCGAGGTGTAGTTGCAGAAGTGCTGGGGAAGCACTTTTGAGAAGCCAATCGTCTAGATAGGGGTAGACGAATATTTGTTTCCTTCTCAAGAACGCCGCTACTACTGCCATGCACTTTGAGAAAGTGCGAGGGGCTGACTTGAGACCGAACGGTAGGACTGTGAATTGGTAATGGTCGGATTGAATGCGAAACCTTAGAAACTTCCGATGCTTCAGAGAGATGGGAATGTGGAAATAGGCATCCTGAAGATCTATGGAACACATCCAGTCTTGTGGGTGCAAGTGTGGAATTATCTGATGCAAGGCCAGCATTCTGAACCTTTCCTTCAGAATAAATTTGTTCAGTCGCCTGAGGTCTAGAATGGGCCTGAACTCTTTGCCGAGACCTTTCTTTGGGACTAGGAAATAACGAGAGTAAAGTCCTTGATGACGTTGCTGCCATGGAACCTTTTCGATGGCCTCCTTTAAAAGCAGGGCAGATACCTCTTCTTGTAGAAGACTTACGTGATGGGAGGTGGTCTTCCGGGGAGGAATAGAAGGTGGAGGTGACTTGAACCGGATGGAGTATCCGTTCCTTATGATGTTTAGAGCCCACTTGTCCAGTGTAATTTTGGTCCACTCTTCTAGAAACATACGAATGCTTCCCCCACCGGAGTGGTTAACGGGTTTAGGGGAAGCAAGCACTCACTGTTTCTGCTGTTGCTGCTGCTTGGCAGCTGGTGCAGACTGCCTGGAGGAACCTCCTCGTCCTCTGCCTGGACGTCGCTGATTGTACTGGGATCTACCTTGGTGCTGTTGTGTAGACCACTGAGGGGTTTGAACCCTCTGCTGGTAGTTGCGCCGATCGTAGGGGCGATAGCGCCGTTTAAAGTCTTTCCTCTTTTCGAGTCCCACTGCCTTGACCGTGTCCAGTTCTGTCTTCATGCGCGACATCTCATCATCGGCATGAGATCCGAAGAGCGAGGATCCGTTGAACGGCAGGTTCAGGATCCGATGTTGGGCCTCCGGCTTCCACCCCGTTAACCTTAGCCAGGAAGAACGACGGGCACAGATTCCATGAGAGTACCCATGTGATGCTAGATCTGAGGCATCCGCTGCCGCGCTGATGATCTGGTTGGACACCAGGCCCCCTTCCTGAAGGACCTCCAGGAAGTCTTGCTTGTCCTCCTTAGGGAGTTTGTCCGTGAAACGTGACAGGGAGTCCCAGAGAGAGCGGTCATACCGACCCAGCAAGGCCGAAGCGCTGGCTACCTTCATGTAGGATGCGGAGGTGTTGCACATCCTCTTGCCTATTGAATCCATGGCCTTACTGTCTTTGTCAGGTGGTACCGTGGAAGACGCTGCCCCTGTCTGGTTCTTCCGTGCGGCCGAGACAATGACTGAATCCGGAAGTGGATCGGATCTCAGAAACAGAGGGTCTGTGTCAGGAGCTTTATATTTCTTTAAGATCCTTGAGGGAGCAGCACCCACTGAAGCTGGAGTCAAGAACTTGTGCAACGCAGGCTCCAGTAGACCAGGCACCAAGGGAAGTAGAGGTCTGGATGACGCCCTCTGATGCAGCGTTTCAAAGATGATTGAGGTTGTTGGTACATGAACAGGCATCTCAATCTGAAGTTTAGCCGCTCCCCTACACAAAACCTCATTGAAGGTGTTGAGATCATCAATCGGGGATACCCTACTCGGAGGTGTTGAGGAAAGAGTGGGTGAGTAGTCCGCTTTAGATGGTCTAGATGATGAAGACCATGAAGTCGACCTATGGCTCTTACTCCTGTGAGAGCGATGACTAGGTCTAGAAGCTCTACTTCTGGGAGAGCGGGGTGTATGCCTTCTCACCGATGGAGATCTGCGTGACCGGTCTCGTCGATCATGCCGCCCTGAGGAGTGCACCGACTGTATCAATGGAGACCTGGATCTGCTACGTGAATGGACCACCCTGGAAACCTTCCGTATCTTCCACTCCCTTATATCTCCCAGCCATCTAGGAGAGATGTTTGTTACAGGGTGTGCAGGCGGAGCTGGAGAGCGCTCTGGCGAGATCTGTACGATCTGAAGCCCCGGAGAGGAAGAAGCACTCCTGGAGGCCATTTGGATGTTCTCCGTCGCTGACTCCAACCTCCTCGACGCCGACCTCCTCGACGTCGACCCCCTCGACGGCGATCTGGACCTCGATCTGCGGGACCTAGATCTCGACGTCGACCTCCTCGACGCCGATCTCGCTCTCGACGTCGACCTCCTCGACACCGAAGTCCTAGACGGCGATCTCGCTCTCGACGTCGACCTTCTCACCGTCGAAGGCGACTTCCTCGGAGTCTGTCTTCTCGACGCCGAACGCGCCCTTCTCAACGTCGAACCCCTGGGTGATGCCTGTTTCGACGTCGAATGTCTCGACGGCGACGGCTGTCTTGCCGGCGTCGACACTAAAACCGCTCTGCTTGACGACGAAGCTTGCAGTACCTTCGGCGTCGGTGGTGTCTTCGACGTCGTTGGAGGTGCTCTCGCCGGCGGGCTTCGACGTTGATGTGCCAACGTTGGTATCTCACCGCCTCTCGCTGTAGGTGAGCCAGATGTGGTCCGCCTACGCGATTCTTGATGACTTGGAGCCCTCGACGTCGACTTCGACGCTGACTCAGAGCACAACGGTACCTTGGACGTTGATCTGTCCCTCGACGGCGACCGATGTCTTCTCTCGTCTTCTTTGCGTCTTGAGTGAGAGGAGGGCTTTCTTGCAGACAGTTCTCCTTTAGCACTTGCCTTACTTCCTCTCTCCAGCATAGAGTGCAGCTTTATCTTCTCCCTATCCTTAAGGGTTCTTCTGGAAAACTTGCTGCAATGGTAACACTGGTCTGGCTTGTGTGATGAAGGGAGACAAGCAATACAGACCGAGTGTGGGTCCGATTTGGACATCTTCTTTCCACAGGCCGGGCACTTAATAAATAAGGCCGGCATTTTAACAGGGAAAAAAGTGAAAAATTTTGGGGGAAAAACAGCTGAATCTAACAGCTAGTCAGTAAAGACGTCGAGTGAAACAACAATATTCCACTCAAAACCAGAATTAGTGATAAAAAACCACTAACTGGGGAGCTCAAACTCCAGGGTCCTCATAGAAGGAGCCAGAAAAAGAACTGACCTAACTGTCACCTGTAGTGCATGATGGGAGCCTGAGGGTTCCAAGAGGTCTTAAAGGCACGGCGCCAGTTTTTTCCTAACTGTTCTATATGCAGCCTCTCTAGGCTGACCTGCCTCTATGGTCTTACCCCTTTTACCTTTGAAAATAAAGGTTGTGTTGTTTCAAAGCAAACTAAAGTGGTTTACTTGTTTTAATCATGATTATATCATGGGGTATGTTTATTTGTTGTTCAAATTTAAAAGGTTTTACATGCAATGAGGCAGATTTTCTGAGCCTAGTATATAATATCAGGCTGCATATATGTTTGTTTTATGCATATCACCTATATATATATTTACTTATATGTGTTTATGGATATATATGTAGGTATATGCATATTATTGGCTATTGCTCCGGGGTCCCCGCACGTGGGCGGGACTATTCAGTGCTTACAACGGCCCCAACAGCGCTGGGATGCCTGGCTTCACCCTGGGGGTGCCCAGGAGTGGACATTTCACAGGGAAAAAGCCAGGAAGGGTTCCACAGCGGTATGCGTACAGCGCCTGGACACCCCTTTGGGGGTATGGGTGCGCTTTACAAGTACAAATTTCATTTCATTCATTTCATGACTATTGATGAGTATCCCCTGGAAGAGAATCCTTGTTGCATTCTCTCAGAAGCCTCGGAAGCCTGGAGGGCCGGGTCGTGAGAGGAGAGAGGTGAGTAACAGCTTCACGCGGACGCTATCTTGCTGCTCCAAGGTATCAGGAATTGACAAGGACCTAAGCTCTCTGAGGTAGAAGAACATTTTGCAACTTGCATCAAAAGGTGGCAGGCAATTGTGTTTTTCAGTTTTGTAGGTGACTATACCCTATGTTTGTTCCCAGTGTTGCAATTGATGTGGCCTATTCACAAAGGTAAATCTGCATGTGTAGATTTACTACGAGTAGGTTTACTGTTGCACTTTTGTGTAAATGTACTACTTTGAGATATTCAGAAAATTCCTACTTAATTGTCTCATCCCTCTGAAACAGTTGTGTTTTGTGAATGCATTTTCAAATAAACAATGTTAATTTAATTAATTGTAATTAATTAAATATTTAATGGAAAACTAACTTAATAGTGCTGTTGCCTTTCTCTAGCACATCAGCTATGACTGCATATTTTACTCAGCATACCTTTACTCTGCTGTGTTTGCTCCATATGCCTTTTCTCCGCAGTTACATGACATTTCATGATTTTAGCCTTACACCGCAAGTCTATACTCAGCAGTATTAAATAACTACACTTTTTTACATTATATTTTTATACAATAGTGCTTGCTTAAAATGTTAACGAATTGAGCAATAATTTGTTAATAAATGCAATTACATGGTATGTCAAAGAAATGCCCACACCAAGATGGCAAACACATATGACAATTCAGCTAACCTTAATATAACATTTCTTTATGAAATATAAGTGCAGATTCAGTCATTAAATGGTTAAAAAAAATAGATACTAACTTGTAAAAAAGGCAACCTACCACTTTGTGCCCCGTTGTGTAACTGCCACTGAGGTGAAAACGTGATCTTCACTGTGCTCCTTCAAACAGTGCCTTCTGCTTGTCTTAAAAAAATAAGCACACTAACTTTAAAATACTGAGATTAAGATATACATAGCAGTAAATATTTGCATTGAACAATCTTTTTGTTACTGTTATGTTTCGAGAATTACAATTCCTGAGAGTCTACTTTTTAGGTCTTGCATAACCCAAGGCCTTTTAATTTTACTAAAATTATATGTATAATATACTTACTACTTACATAAAGGGACTTTTCGCCACCTCTCTTCATCCATTGGCCTGTTCTTGTGTCATTCACATTCTGCTTCTTCCCGCTACAGCATACAGCATGGAGCATCTGCTTAGTCTCCTTAAGCCACTGGTTAACTTCACTTTGAGGGACTGCATTTTGTTCTTTCACAAGAAGCACATCCACACACAACATAGTTCCCGTCAGTGCCAATGTTTTCTTCTATGTTATTATTAATTTAGTGTTGTTTTTGTTTGTGGAGCCAAATGTGATAGCAGGAGGCTATCTACCAGATGAGCGCACAAGGCACATCCCAGCTTTATCAGAGCCTGTCTCCTGCCAATGCTGTTGTAAATTTCTTTCAAAGGGCCTATGTTTATTTATCTGACTGCTAACTTTTCACTGAATATAAACTCACGAGAATGCTCTATTTTTGCAGCCCTGTCTCTCTGTCATTCCTTCTCTCTTTCTTTCCTTCTTTTTTCTTTTGTTTCTCGCTTCTTTCTTTCCTTCTTCTTTTTACCCTTTTTAGGTCGAGACTGGGCAGGGCATGCTGGACTCTCTGCCCATATTTGTTTTTGGCTTGTGTCATTGCCCTTCGTAAATGCTGGCTTCTGATTCGTTAATAGGCTTGTTAGTCTCTCCTTAGTACCACCTTGTCTTCATTTGTAACCTTCCATGAGGACTGGCCCTTTGTTGTTACACGGTACATCTTTTTTAGTCTGTAAGCACTATTTTCTTTAATGAGTTTCTCCTACTGTAGGCACGACATGCTTTCCTGCAACATTCAGTGCGCCATGTGCGCTTTCACTTTCCGAGCATCCAGGACGCTTCTTTGAATAGGTCACGCATTTACAAGAGTTTGAGCTATTGGCATTGTAATGACAATCCTTAAATATCAAGTAGAGGGAACGAGGAGCTAAGAGTCAAGAGGTCCCACTCGGCTCCCAAGTATGTGTCAGCAAAAATCAAATGTGAGTAGGAACTGTATCCAAGAGGATCAGTATAAGATGCAAACAGCTATACCAACTATGTAAGAACCTAAGGGAAAATATTCCAACCGTATTTAACTATTTAGGGGACAATATTCCATCTACCTCATGAAGATTAAGGGATCCCCCCAGAAAAGAAAGAGCTTTTTGTTTGAACGGTCCTGGCGAAAGCCGCCGACCCTTCATGGGCGCAGAGAGGCTGAAACATGTAGACCTAGACTACACTACAGGATGTGATGGATACTTTACATGTCCATTAGACACATCCAATTTCTTTTTTAACCTTACCCTTGTCTAATCTTTATTAAATTTTTTGAACAATAGACAAGAGGTAATTTTAGAGCACTTAGGGGCATATTAGCAAGGGCACTATCGCCGCTTTAGCGGCACTTTTTGCCGCTAAAGCGGCGATATTCATATCGCCCTATCAGCAAACTGTCTCTAACAGCAGTTAGCGACAGTTTGCGGGCATTAGCGCCCGTTTTTACCGCTTTGCATGTCAGCGATATTTATCGCTAATGACATGCAAAGTGGGCGTTCCCGACGAACAAACCTGGGAAACACCCGCTAACAGGCCTATCGCCTATTAGCAAGGTGGCCATGGCCCCAGTTAGCGACGTGAAAAGTCGCGCTAACCGGAGTCATCGCCATTTATTTAACACCTGCAATTAGCAGGTGTTAGCCATACCTAACATGGGGGGGTGGATTATGCTGATACGACCACAGGGTCGTATCAGCAAGGTGTTCTCCCTTCTCCATGCAACATCGCTGGTTTTTCAGCGATGTTGGCCCATTTCCCCCGCTATCGCTGGAATATTCATCGCCATAGCGCTAATCGTTGCTAATACAGCGTTAGCGTGGCGATATATTCCAGCGATAGCCGGCGATAAAAAAAATCACGCTAAGCAGGGTTAGCGATGATTATCGCCTCTTCTTGCTAATATGCCCCTTAGTTTGTTGTGGATCCCAACGAAAAATCTCTTTGAGTACAAGGGATTACCTCCTGGTTGGAGGAAAGAAGACCCTATGATGACACTATCAACTACGAGTAAGTCAGTGGCAAAGCATATACCACTGAACGAAAGTAGTTGTTGAGGATCCCACAGACTTTTTTTCAAAGGGATCCTCTCGAATATTGTAATGACAATGCCTTTTATTTATGTGTTAATTAGCAAAACAGATAAATAAAAGGTGTTGTCATTTACAATGCCAATAGATTAAACTCTTGCTATTGCAATGCAAATGATTGTTTTATTTGTCTTCTTCTTTTTTCTTCCCCTTTACTTTCTTGTCTTTCCCTTTCTTTCTGTCTTGTTTTCCACTTCCTTTCCTTCTTTCTTTCTTGCCTTCCACTTTCCTTTGTTTCTTGCCTTCCACTTTCCTTTCTTTCTTTCTTTCTTTCTTTCTTTCTTTCTTTCTTTCTTTCTTTCCCAAAGGCAAGAAGCTGGCAGCCAGTGCCAGAACAATTGGATTTTTGAAGTCAGTGTTAGTCAAAGACCTTTTGATTTGACTAAAATCATGTGTATAATATAGTTACCTATAGCGGTTTTCAACCAGACGTCATCTGTTAATCTGTGGTTCTGTAAATCCCATTTTTCTTCCACACATTACAGCATGGATCAAGGGCAATGTGTCAGCCTACTTCAGCTTTTGGCTGCCTTCACTTTGAGTTAAGTCTTGCTGCCTTTTCACAAGGAGCACGTCAACACACAAAGGTGTTCCCTTCAGTGACAGTGAGTACTATGTCAATGTATGCTTTTTTGAGACCAAAACAAAAAAAATTCTTTAGACAATGTTTTTATTAGATTTATGAGGGCCCAATAGCTTCCTGAATATTAACGTTTTGCAAAAACCATGACAAAACAGTCAAGAATTGGCAAAAAGCTGGCGGCCAACACCAGACCTATTGGCTTTATCTGAAAAGAAAATGATGTATTTTTAAAAAATCTTGCTAAATAGTAACTGACTGTTACATCCTTTTATTTCAAGATGTCTTTAGTAGTGATACCATTTTATATTTTTAGGGGATTTTCTTGTCAATTTATCAATTTCCTTCAATGATATAAATGCTTCTTTCAAAAAGTAAATATTTTTAACATTAAGAATATAAAAACATACTCTGTACTAAACTAAGAATGTTTTGTTTTTGTCTACAGGCATTGTCTTTAGTTTTACCTTAGAAATATATATAATTAATCTCTGCATTTTTCAAAAAAAATCACTGTACTTAAAAAAAAAAAATTCAATATTTTTTAAGACTTCGAAAATGTGGAAGCAAAACTATACCCCAATATTCAGGACACCACATTATTCAGATCATCCAAAATGTTACTTCAGATGGTTCTCTCAAGGGTTGATCTTGCATGAAGAGGCACCCTTCCCCACATCAATTTAGCAGAGTAACAGATATAAATAATTGGAACCAATCAATAATTGTGTTCTAGATTGGGGAAAAGTTAAATGGCTTTAATACAAAAATCTAAACATCAATCAGTACAGAATAAATGCCATGAATGCTTCAAATACAGAGTAGTCAAAATCAGAAATTATTCTAATCCTGAAGAAGCAGCAAAATCAAAAAAATATCGGGCAGCATCCATAGTAGCAAAGAAAAAGTCTTCTAAAAATCTGGTTCACCCACAGATTTAAGGTATTCTTATATACAAGTCTTGCGTAACAATTGAGGAACAGCAAACTCATCATGTTATGATCGAAAGTATTCACTCCTTTGGCAAATCGGAATTAAAAACGTCATTGCCTTAACACAAAAGCAGTATGCAATTTTAATAAAATGACTCAACGCCTACCATGCTATTTCCATCTGGAGATACTCGAACAAAATAAGAAACATTTTACAATAACGCTTTATACTAATGAACAGGCCTAGTCTACACAGCGGAAGTACAGCGGATGGACCTTGGAACATCAGCTGTTTAGAAACACAGAAAGTTCATCAAAAGCTTTGTATTCACCACAGTGACATTAAACCATGTATCAGCTTGTCTTCGCTCTCCAGAGCTTCTGAAGAGAGAAAATGCACACGGGAATGAGATGGGAGGGAGAAGAGCAGGAATGACAGAAACAGCATTCCTTTTGTCCAAAATGGTTATTGCACATAAATGTGGACTAACTAAAATATGCTAATAAACACATTTCAATACACCTCATGAAACTTATTTTAACTATAATTGTGTTAATTCAGCAGTTATGCATTGGATCCAACATAATAGTATTATTATTCATCAATATTGTATTGCACAGAATTATAAATCTAGAAAAAAGCTAAAAATAAATAAATAATTAAACACCACAATTATGAGGACGATTTTAATGTCGGTCAGAAAGCCTCTGACCGCAGGCAGGATTCCGACGGGCTCAAGGACCCTGTCGGCCAGTCGGAGGCCCCAACGTAATCCCTGAGGACGGCGTTTCCGCAGTCGCGATTAAGATGTCGGTTTCCAACAGGCTTTCCATGTTGGGCTTTCCAAGTAGTAGGGCCCCCATTCCTCCACTGCCTCCTAGGAGCTTGGGCTACAGCCAGTTTAGGGTCGCAGCACAAGCTCTCATAGAGAAATGGGAGTATGCGACCGCACCCTGTGCGGTTGCATTGTAATGGCGGTGTCGGGACTGCCGACCTGAGGTCGGTCGGTCCCGAGACCACAGTGATGTCGTGCGGACATCGTAATCAGGCCCTTAGTCTGACACTAATTTTATCTTCTTTCACAGATCACCTGAAATTGAACAATATAGCTTCAATAAACATTCAAAACTCCAGTTTTCAAAACCCAGTCAATATAAGGTAAAGCCAAATAAACATTTAAAAAAACAATTCCATGATGAACAACACAAATGACAATGAGAGCACTACACATTACTTTACCTTTTCAGCAAATAACAATTATTTTTTCTTTGCAATGCATGATTTCAAACATTTCTAAATAAAACATATCTTTATTTTCTTCTAAATTTGCCATTCTCAAAGGAAAAAATAATGCAAGCTTTTCAAATAGTCAACAAAGAATTCAAAAACCTTAATTAACTTCTCTAAATATTTTTTTTTATCTTTACAGATTAAACAACATAAAATCAATACAATAAGAAAACCACAAAATTGAAAACTAAAAAGCACCATGAAAAGGTAAACGTCATTTACCTTCTTGTGCCTGAATAGCAACTTGATTATATATATAAATCTAAAATACACAATTGTTTTGTGATTTCAGCTAAAAATATCATTTTTTTTAAAGACAAGACGTTTTCACAGGTTCCAAAAAATATAAATCAAATATAATTTTACAAATACAATGCACTAACGATTACATTTCTCTTTTTTTGCAGCCTTACGTCCAACTAGTTTGAATAAATGGAGAACATATTGTTGGCTACATATACCTTATACAAAAGGGGCAGCATGCTTTTAAAGGACGAGTATGTTTATTGTATGAAAAGGAATACTGAACCTAGGACTCACTAAAGGATAATAAATTACCACTTATCCTCTTGCAGAGTGGAGCGATAACTGTTGGTGATCGCATTGAAAAATTCCTTGAACATTATCACCCTGTCTCTGCAACAAATTTAGTGGTACGTGACAATCTGAGTACTTATGAGCCTGACTCCTGTGGAAGTGAGATGGCCCAAAGGAAAAAAAGATCCCTGGGCCAATCAGAGCACTCTATTTTTAAGTTGGCACTACTGTGAGACTCTTGTAGGTCTCTAACGGACCCAACCATACAGCTATACAAATATTTTTTAACCTTATTTCTCAAAAACTACTGAACAGATTTACACCAAATTCCAAAAAGCACAGTCAAGAGACCAAGGTCTGTCTTCCAGCCAAATTTGGTGTAATTCGGTTCCGCAGTTTTTGCGGTAATGCTTCTTAGAGAAATCTACGGAAAATGCACAGGGACTTTGCATTTTGGGACTCCCCCTTTTTCTCGGCCCCCACTTGACGGATCACCCCAAAACACTCCATGCACAAATTAGTCAAGAAATATCTCCTTTTTGAAACGTTTTGTGGAGATTCGTCAAACAGGGCCAAACTTATTAGCAACACAAAAACATATTTCCTATGGAAACACTGACCTATATATATTTATTTGATGCTCCAAACCTGATTATTTCTTGATGTCACATAAATAGTCCCTAAAACTCTAGCATTTAATATCCTGGAGAGTAGAATACCAAACAATGTCCTAGTTCTTCTAGTTTTTGTTATTGATTGTGTAGCAAATGTGTTCAGCGCATTTCCTTCTCCGGGACTTTTCGCTTTTGACTACCTGTTTTTTAAAATTTCATTATAAGACCGGAGGCTACCATTATGCATATACTTTTATTTGCTGCCCCAACATGCAGCCCTTTAAAGAACATTAATACATCATAAACATTGAGGGGCAGATTTACAAGCCTCATGCACCACCAGTACGTCACTTTTTGTGACGTACTGAGACGCATTCCACTTCTCCATATTTACAAGGAGAGAAAAAGCCACCCTGCGTGACTTTTCCTCTCCTTGTAAATATGGCCCCTTCACACGCAGCACTTTGCGTGGAAGGGGCGTGCCATGGGTGTTGCTGTGGGTGTTCCCACGCAACACCCATGGAACGAGACACATTATCAGATTTACGAGGAATCGTAAATCTGGAAATGCGTGTCAATGCTACGCCTCCCCAGGGGAGGCGTAGCGAGGCGCAATGAGGAGAAATGTTTTCATTTCTCCTCGTTTTTTCCTCTTTCAAAGCGTGCTGCATTCTACAGCACGCATTGAAAGAGGAAAATGCCTGAAGTTATTGTTTTTGTGCAGGAAGGTGCCCCTTCCTGCACAACAACAATCTCCCCATGACGCAGGCATCCTTGCACTATGGTGCAAGGGTGCCTGCGCATGGCTGCAGTTTGTGCGCCAGCGCATGGGAGAGCACAGGAATGCGACATATTATTGTAAATATGTCGCATTCCTGTGCTTCGGAAGAGCCGCAGCGTGGCGCAGCCAAAGGGCTTGCGTTGCCGCGCTGCGGCACTTCCTTGTAGATCTGCCCCATAGAATGTTCGTGAACAAGTATAACTATCCAGTGCACAGGGCTATCTTCCTCTTTTGTTAGCTGCTCACAACAAGATAAGTAGAGCATTCTGTTGTCTTCCTTATATTTATAACTGTTTACTTCTATTATGTTTTTTTATTACTTATAATGAGCGCAGGTATCGCGTACTAATTACTCATACTGTGTGATTATTCTTAATCTATATATTTCTACTATTGGAAATGTTTTTTGACCTTTTTTGTTTATATAGGTGTATCACAGTCTTATGCAGGCTTCTTCATGAATTACAGGTTTGTTCTTCTTTTATTCCCACACTTCCAATATATGGTTGGCTTAAACGCGTTTGGTAATTAGAAGTACCCTTCAGAGATTACTCTGTTAGCCAATATTGTAGTTCCCCTTATTTTGTCAATGCTCCTAACTGAGCAAATATTCCTCCTTCTGCTTGTGAGGTGAGGCGCAACTACGTAGACGCCTCACCTCGTCTTTTTCCACAAACTGAGTCATTTTCCATTCAAAACAACTCACCGGTCTGCAACGCGCACCCGCTCTCCTTGGCAACGCGTGTGGAATCTTCAGGCCGAGGCCTGACTCACAAGGAGTTGCAGTCAGACGTCAGCAGAGGGAGTCCTTCTTCTCTGCTGACGCCCCCCTCCTCCAGCGTAGCCTTGGAAACAGCTTTCAGCAAGCTATAACGGCCGCACTGGAGGAAACTGACACACGGAGCGATCAGCTCCCTCTCAGGCACTTATTTAAGCCCTTTTGGTCATATTGCACCGCCTTCTGGATATTTCCGGTACTGTTTTTACTGCTGATTATTACTAGATCCATTTCTGGATCCATTATAATTTTACAATAGTTTTTTACCTCCTTTTAAAAATAAGCTCATTAAGGCTTTATAGCAAAAACATTATTTAATAGCCCAAATAAATTAATGGAGATGAATAACTCCCAGAATCAGGGAGAGTCAGGGCTATTGGGGGACAACATTAAAAAATACTTAGAAGAGGAGCTTAAAGCCTCCCTTAAAGAGGCAGTAGATGCCGCCTTGTCCAAAAGGAAGAGGGGATCTCCCTTGGAGGATAATTACTTTTCCCTCTCCCACGAGGATCACCCCTCTACCTCCCTTTCTAAAAAAAGAGGAAAAGTTGCTCATAAAAGCAAACATCTAATTAAAGCTCATTAACCAGCTTATATTACTGGTAGCCCTCGCGCTACAATAGATTCAGGTGCTCGCTGCAGCACAAGAGAGGATGGTCACCTTAATGGGACACAAAGAAAGGTTGCCCATGGCGGCACACTAAGAACGAGGGACCTTATTGGCACAATAGATCAAGAAAATATAATGTCATCAGCAGATAACACCATTGATAACGACTTGGACGAATTTATATTTGACCCACAAGACAAATTTGATCTGCTAGATGATTTGGATGATGACATGGACCAACCCTCTACTTCCCAGGGAATTAAGGACCCCTGTGGGGAAGAGATGTTTAATTCCACCACTATTAAACACCCTTGCAGTGCAGATTGGTGGCCGTTAGAATACGTCTCTCATTTCTTAAGTCTTTGGGTCAAGAAACCCCTTGATAAGGACACACGCAATCTCCTTAGAAGCTAATGTCCAAGACCCTCCACGGAGGACAAGGTGTGCATCACACCCAACTTAGACCCCGAGATTATAAGCTTCCTATTCAGATTTGGCAAAGATCCTAGGAAAGGTATTGAGAGGTGCCTGAAACAACCTCAAGATAAACTCTTGGATATCCTAGGTCCCCTCACACGCATCTTGGATATGATAGAAGAGGCCAGGGGCAAAAATATACCCATTAACATTGAGCTTCTAAGAGGTTGGGCACAGAGGGCCCTAAGCATGCTAGGTAATGCAAATGCCAACTTCATTATGGAAAGACATAAAGCCGTCTTGATGAGAATAAATCCCAAACTGGCAGACCTAGCTTCAAAGGAAGATACTAATAACACTAATGGGCTCCTGTTTAGAGAAAATTTCATTAAAACATTGGGTAAATATGTTTCAACCTTCACTGCCTTCAGTAAAGCGCAGTATAATATGCGCAAGGTTTTTGGCTCACGCTCACTTTTTGGAAGGGCTGACAGAAGGGGACCACCTGCCAGCTGTGGATCCTTCAGGTCCCAGTTCTATCAACAAGAATACAGAAACCCCCAGTACTACGGGAGAGGCTACCGCCAGAGTTCAAACTTTTACCCTCAGAGGGGCAGAACCCCAAGTAACCACGGAGGAAGAGCAAGATCCTCCACTCAAGGATATCAAGGTGAGCATCTCTTCTTCTTCAACTTTAAAAGTAGGGGGCAGACTAAGGGCCATATTCACATGGATTTAACTCCAAATTATCCCCACTTGAACGCATCAAAAGTGGTGGTAGAATTAACACCCCATTCACAAGCTGGTGCAAACTGCAGACAACACCAGTATTCCCGTGATAACTGCCCCCAAATTTATCTCCACGGTGGAAACCACCAAATAACTCTAATGAGATGCAGAGTAGGCGTTCCCGTGCAAAAACACACGAAAAAACCACATCACAACATTCACAACGAACTGCCAGATCTGCGAAGAGAAACAAAAACAGGTGATAAGCCGCGCTAGCACAAGGGATTTTACACCTGCCTTTTGCTGGTGTTAAGCAGGACGACTACCTGCTGCAGGAAAGGGAACACAGCCAAGAGCCACACCGGAAGACCCACAGGTGCCTGGTTTGTGCCCCCGTTCTTCCCCGGCTGCTGGTGGAGACACAAGACCAATGTCTGGGTGGGGTGCCATGTGCAGTGGGGGCTGAGGGCTTGGCTGCAGTAGGCGAGCGGAGTGTGCCCTGCATGGTATGGCGGCCCCTGAAGAGGCCGCCTGAGGCTGGGTCCCAGGGGAGATGTTACCTGCAGTGCAGGCTAACATCGGCTGCAGGGCAGGGCAAGTAAACAGGGGCACAGAGACACCTGGAGGCCCAATCCTGGGAGATGCATGAGCTGCAGCATCAGAGTTGTGGTTGACACCGGCAGCCAGCCAGAGCAGGCCTTGCCCTAAGCTGCAGATCCCAGGAGTGGTGGTGAGGGGCCTGGCCCTAGGGGACACGAGAGCTGGGGACGCTGGCATCACTCCTGGCATTAGAGCAGTGGAGGTAGGGGGGCTGCTCCCATTTTACTGCCCAAACAACCCCCCATGACTTGGAGAGTCGTGCTTTGTTTGGCCTCAGCGGCCCCCTCCTCTTCCTTCTCTCCCCCCCCCCCAGGTGTGAGCATCTGAGCAGGACCCCGGAGGGTGCCTTGCCTGGGGACAGCTGCATGGAGGCGGGGGTGCCAGCCTACTGCACATCCCCACGCGCATGGCTGAAGTGCACGTCCTGTAGATGAACCTGGAGGTGCAATTGACTGCAGTGCAGAGACTTGGCCAATGATCTTTTTTCCCAGCCCTTCCAGCCCCCACGTGGGGGCCGTGTGGATTTCCGGTGGACAAGGGAGGACTGGCCATTATCACTCTGCAGTCACACCATACGGAGGATTCTTATCCTCCACTCACCTTCCCCCGCCTTCATTTCCCATTGCTGCAACGAATGCTCACCGCAAACACCTCAGCCCCCACACGTCGTGTGTGTCAGCCCGGGCTGAAACAGCTTCCCGGGCACACACACAGCCACACCCGAGTACTTCACAGGTCTTCAGAAGACCATTTACTTACGCGAATTAGCTCATCGCACGTTTTTCTGTGATGTGGTTCATTTTTTTTATCTCCGTCAAGATTGTTGTCTTGCGGAAATAGGCCGCGTTATAGGCGAACTATCGCATGGTACAGCCGTGTTGTGAATTCCACGTTGGCACGGCGTGATATTCCCGCGATGGGCTGCAATGTGAAAAGTTGCGTTAGCGAACTCTGGTGATGTTTAACACACGTTCTTGTGAATATGTCCCTAAGACTCTTTGCCCGGAATTGGGAAATGATAACTCACGACCCTTGGGTCTTAGAAACAGTTACCAGCTTCAAAATAGATTTTTGGCAAACAATGCATCAAGACAGGGAACCGAAGGAATTACTCTTAGAAAAAGAGAAAATGACCCTTATAGACATAGAGGTAACTCAGATGTTAAGCAAAGGAGCTCTAACAATAGTAGGCAACCAAGACACTACACAAGGTTTTGTAAGTACAATATTCCTGGTAAAGAAAAAGGACAAGGGGTGGCGGCCAGTCATAAATCTGAGATACCTAAACAGATTCTTAACTTACAGGCATTTCAAAATGGAAGGTATTCACCTTTTGAGAGATATCCTACAGTCAGGAGATTGGTTGGTAAAACTAGCCCTCAAGGACGCCTACTTTACGATTCCCATGGACAAGGACAGGCAGAAATATCTCCGTTTCAGATGGAGGAGCATACTTTACCAATTCCTTTGCCTTCCCTTCGGGCTTTCCTCGGCCCTATGGTGTTTCACGAAGGTACTTCGTCCAGTAGTCACTTACCTCAGAGAGCGAGGAGTAAGATTAATCATATATCTAGACGACATACTCATTATGTTGCAGGACAGAACAGAGGTACAAAATCATTTACTTATGACTATGAATCTTCTGGAGAGTCTGGGCTTCATTATAAATACGGAGAAGTTGATTCTGACTCCCACTCAAAAGATAGATTTCCTTGGCTTTCAGGTAGATTCGGTCCTATCCCACCTGATTTTGCCTCACAAAAAAGTTGTAAAAATAAAAAAAGACGTGAAGTCAGTTTTATCCAAGGACACAATACTTCTAAGAGGCCTAGCAAGAGTCTTGGGACTACTCTCGTCCTCCATCCAAGCCATTTGTCAATGGCCCCTTGCACTACAGAGGTTTACAGAGACTAAGGAGCATATTAACAAGGGCCTTATCTCCGCTTTTTTGGCTTAAAAAGCCAAAAAAGCGGAGATAAAACTATCGCCCTATTAACAAGAGGGTGCTAACATGCATAATCGCATGTTAGCACCCTTTCCGACGCCTCCCTTTGCATCTCTAATGAGATGCAAAGTGGGCGTCACTGAGCGTACCCGGATGGACTACCTTGTAAAATATCACTGATGTTCACATCGCGATATTTACAAGGCAGCCCACAGGATTTTAGCACACGTTAGATTTTGGCGAAAACTGCAGTTTTTGCCAAAAACTAACGTCTGCTAAAATCCTGACTTACCTATGCTTAACATAGGGGGTGGATTATGCTGATACGACCACAGGGTCGTATCAGCAAGATTATCGCCGTTTTTCAGGGAACATCGCTGGAAATCCAGCGGTGTTCCCTGCAAAACCGCGATTTCCCCGCTATCGCTGGTATTTTTATCGCTTTTGAGATAAGCGTCGCTGATAGCGCGCTATCTCAGCGATAACATCAAGCGATAGCCGGCGATAATTATCCTAGCGCTAAGTGCGCTTAGCGATAATTATCGCCGATTGTTGCTGATATGCCCCTAAAAACTTTGGGGCATATCAGCAACAACCGGCGATAATTATTGCTAAGCGTACTTAGCGCTAGGATAATTATCGCCGGCTATCGCTTGATGTTATCGCTGAGATAGCGTGCTATCAGCGACGCTTATCTCAAAAGCGATAAAAATACCAGCGATAGCGGAAATCGCCGTTTTGCAGGGAACATCGCTGGATTTCCAGCGATGTTCCCTGCAAACGGCGATACCTTGCTGATACGACCCTGTGGTCGTATCAGCATAATCCACCCCTATGTTAAGCATAGGTAAGTCAGGATTTTAGCAGACGTTAGTTTTTGGCGAAAACCGCTGTTTTCGCCAAAATCTAACGTGTGCTAAAATCCTGTGGGCTGCCTGTAAATATCGCGATGTGAACATCAGCGATATTTTACAAGGTAGTCCATCCGAGTACGCCCAGTGACGCTCACTTTGCATCTCATTAGAGATGCAAAGGAGAGCGTCGAAAAGGGTGCTAACATGCGATTATGCATGTTAGCACCTCTTGTTAACAGGGCGATAGTTTTATCTCCGCTTTTTTGGCTTTTTAAGCCAAAAAAGCGGAGATAAAGCCCTTGTTAATATGCTCCTTTAAGTCTAAGGAAAGGGCTATGGTATGGCGATTCGATTCCCCTTTCACCAGAAGCACGAGAGGATCTAACTTGGTGGCTAAACAACCTCGGTGCATGGAACGGCGGGCCATTTTCGGGAACGTACTGGACTTTATAGTAGAGTCAGATGCAAGCAACACGGGATGGAGAGCAGTACTCTGATCATTGGGACATTTGGAGCCAATCCTGGAGTGCCCATACTTGTAGCACTATGTACATTGGGGTGCAAACCTCACTGTCTTGTGATCAAAGAACCCCTTCTTCTTCAGATCAGACTGGGACTGGTTCCCATTACACCCTTGGGAATTATTTTGGAATTATTTTGAAGGCCTTTAGAGAACTCCTTACGTTTAAGTTTTTCTCCCCTCTCTTTCGTCTGGTTGAAACCCTGACTACCTTTGTGGGATTCCCCCTACATACCTTTTTGGACACTCTGGTGCTAGACTAGAGGTCCGTCTACTCAGCAAGCTTCCCTGGGTCAGTCAGCTTACTGTCAACTCCGTGCTGATGCGACTCTTTAAAACAGATACCAAGCATGTGCTCTATCATGATTAAATTGTACCATCCAACATAATCATTACCTTTGTTGCCCCGCACCGCACCCAATTTCTGAGATTGATGATCAGCGGTGAGGGTAGGACTTGCGTTTGTACAGTGCCATACAGTGATTTGATGTACACTACAATTCCACATCCAAGACTGTAGGACTTGGCCTTTTTGGCTCAAGTTCCCTAAACTTTTTGCTTTCCCCCAGACCGTTTTCCTGCCATAGAGTTGCCAATTTAGATGCTTTGGGTACTTTGCCACTGCTGATCAGTGTCAAAGTACAAGTGTTTCCTGTGTAAAGTGTAATGGTAATTGGTTGGCCATGATTAGTATGTTTGCCTTACTAGCAAAGTCCCTAGTGATGTGCACTGTGTGTGCCAGGGCTAGTAATGCAAAGGTGCGCGGAGAAGGGAACTCAGGCCTGCAGTGTAGGGCCTGCGCGCAGTTTGCTAAGTTAGCATGTTGTCCTGACAAGTGCAACCATTTGTCAGGCCTTACTTTCCCTTTTGCGTACACAGTGGGCACCCCTGTGGTAGGTCCCGGGTAACCCCTGGGCAGGGTGCAGTGTAAGTAAAAGGCAGGATATATACTGAGGTGTGTGTTATGTCCTGACCATGAAAAACACTCCATTTCGTTTTTCACTGGTGAAAGGCCATCCTGCCCATAGGACAGAATGGGGCAGGCTGGGTATTGTGTTTGTTTGCCTAGTTTCCCATAAGTTTAAAATGGAGAGGTGAAGTTTAGTATGTATGAACTCACAGTGTCATAACACATCTTTCTATGAAAGTGGTTTTGTCACTGTGTGTTCAGAAGCCACTCTTTTAGAAAGTGGCTGAGTTTTGTGCTTTAAGCATTTCTGTGTGTCTCTGCTGAATGTGGATTGACTGTCTGGATCTGAGAGGGGCAAGGAGCTGGGGGAGGTCTTGACCCAGGGAGGGGTTGAGATGGCACCAGGCTGACCTGCATCTGGAGAGTAGGCGGAGGAGAAGCCCCGGGAGGTGAAGAGGCCTGGGTTGCGGCTATAAAACAATTGACCCATCTCCGGCTGAGTGATTAATGATCCAGACCCCCAGTATCAAAGGGAGAAAGGTGACACTGGGAGGGAGACACCCACAACTGATTTAGGCAGGGGTCAGGGACCCCTGAGCACAACGAACTTCAAAGACATTTAGGGGTATAACTATGAGAGCTGAGACCCCTGAACGTTGGAATAGAAATGGATTGAGACTGAAAAGGCTTGGACCCATTTCGTGGTCAAGAGGAACCTCTGCTAAGGAAGGAACAACTGAAGAGACTGCTGGGAAGGACCGACCCTTGCTTTGTGATCTGGGGCTGGTCTGCAGTTTGCTGTTTTAACCAAAGAAGAGGCTGTTGGGACTGTGCTTTGTGCGCTGGGTCCCCCTGCTTGAAGAAGACTGTGCTTTGTGCTGTGTCTTGTTACCCCAAGGGCCCGAGGTGAGCTGGCTCCCTGTTTGGAAACACAGGAACATAAAAGTTTCTGGAGAAGTTTCAAGCGACGCGGTGGGCACGTGTTGTGGCAGCTTGAGACCCTCGGAAGGTGTGCCCTGTGATCTTGGACACATGGAGGAGAAGTGAGACTCGGACGCGCTGGGTGCGTGTCGTGGTGCACAGGAGGCGTTGGTGAAGAGCGCCTGGTCAACGTGTGCATCGAAGGTGAAGTGAGTCTCGGACGCGCTGGGTGCGTGTCGTGGTGCACCGCAGGCGTTGGTGAAGAGCGCCTGGTCAGCGTATGCATTGGAGGTGACGTGAGACTCGGACGCGCAGGGTGCGTGTCGTGGTGCACCGCAGGCGCTGGTGAAGAGCGCCTGGTGAGCGGGTGCATCGGAGGTGATGGGAGTCTCGGACGCGCAGGGTGCGTGTAGGGGTGCACCGGAGGCGCTGGTGAAGAGCGCCTGGTCATCGAGTGCACCGGAGGAGAAGTGAGGCTCTTACGCGCAGGGTGCGTGTCGGGGTGCGGCCGAAGGCGTTGGTGAAGAGCGCCTGGATATCGGGGCACCGGAGTTGGAGTAAGTCTCAGTGAAGCAGTGTGCGTGCTTTGGTGCAACCTGGGACTGTGGAGGTGATCGGCTGATCATCGTGTGCACCGGAAGAAAGTGAGTCTCTGCAGCGCGGTGTGCGTGTCTTGGTGCCAGCTGAGACCGCAGGAAGGAGTGCCTGGTGAACGTGCACTCGGAGTCGACGTGAAGTCCCATCAGCGTTGTGTGTGTGGCTTCGTGCCAGAGGAGCCCCGGAGGGTGCTGTTGTGAACGTGCATCCGCAGTAACGTAATCTCAGAGGCGTGGGGTACGTGTGCCCTGTGGCCGCCTGAGACCTTCCTAACAGTCGCGGCCCGGACCGGCAGCCCCGGAGGAGCTGAGCTGCCAGGCCGAGCTGCTGAGGCCCATTGAGAAAGTTCTGCACGGAAGGCCCAGTTCGCTGAAGGAGGAGAGGAGAGTGGGGTCGAGCCCCCAGGTAACGTGGATCACTGCCTGGGCGGGGTGTGGGCTCGGAGGGACACTCTCTCGGCCTCTCAGTCCTTCTGGCAATGTGAGACTTTGCTTCGGCTCAGATTGGGGCCAGTACTGACCAAAGGAGTGGCAGTACTGGGGCCAGAGTGAGAAGCTGTACTTATGTCATCGTTGATACGTGTAGGGGGCAACTGTTATCGAAGAGGCTGACTGTCGTAATACACATTGCCAATATTGCTGCTAACGAACTGCCGGACTGTCTTATGACGCCTGACATTATTTCTGCATAACGAAGTACACGATTGTAGCGCTACGCATTGCATTATTTCTCCATTGCAAAGTACAGGATTGTAGAGGCCCGCATTGCATTATTCCTTAATTGCAAAGTACATGATTGTAGCGGTGCGCATTGCATTATTTCTTCATTGCAAAGTACGTGATTGGGGTGTGACGCATTGCATTATTCCTTCATTGCGCAGTACATGATTGTAGTGGTACGCATTGCATTATTTCTCCCATTGCAAGGTACCGGGGTGTATCGTTACGCATTGTATTATTTCTCCTTTGCCCAGCACAGGATTGTATCGTTACGCAGCACACTATTGTTTGTCCATTGCAACGTGTGTGATTCTAGCATTGCGACCAGCATAGCACTTTGAAAGCGGTGGTTGGGATTTGAATCGTGTGGTCTGATCGTATATCTTTTTATGTAAAGTTTATACTCGTTTTATCAAACTCATGTGGAGTCCATTTGTGGTATCACCAGTGGGTTGCTGTGAGTGTGGTTGGTTGCACATACTGTACACTCGTGCCTTGGAGATAGGCCTGGCTGCTCGTGCCAAGCTACTAAGGGGGTGAGCAGGGCTATCTCAAACGGTGTCCTTACTTGGCCTAATGTTGAGTGAGGAGTCCCGGGTCTCGCATTTGGTGACAGTGGTGCGGGACTGGGACTCCAACTTCCAACAAAGACCAATTTGAATTTTAAATTCTCCCTTATTGCCATTTTTGATTTTTTCTCAAAATCTCCGGCTGCAGAGTCTACATGGACTTCTAGGCTGGAGCTAATATAGCTTAACCTACGTCACAGAAGAATAAGTACTACATAGAGCTTGAAGAGAGATATTCGGAACAGACGCTGTCCTCTCAGTAGATTAGAAATGGCAAGCGGTCCACGACCGAGGCTGGGAGATCAGACTTCACTCCGATGAACAAGGTGGACAGCACATGTCATACCCCTTCATCGTCCTGTTGATACAGCCCCTGAGTACAGTGCAGGTTAAAACAGGCACTAAACAGCACTTACGGCCTCGTGCAACAACGAAGCATCACTACTGCAGGAGAAAATGAAAAGCCGCAGCTGCCTGTGATTTTCAAATAGAAATCACTCCATGTCTGGCAGTAAATGTCTCACGTTGCGCACTACATATAGCACGGGTCCTCGACATTTCACCTTAAATTTGAAATGTTCTCTCATCTGGGCGCTTGGCGCAGTAATTTCAGGCACACACCTTGGTGAACCTGCTAACTCTTACTCTAAAAGGAAATGTACTTTCTTCCAACCAATCACCAAGAAAGAGCTGCTTGTTCATCAGTCAACTTGAACGCAAGAAGTGTCCTGGCTTTAGCAAAGTACCCTGCAAAGGTGAGTTTTGCGCCTCTCTCTTGCCAAGCGGCCGCAGACACAGCGAGTATTGTTCTATCACTATGCCACCAACAATATGCCAGTTCATGTCCTGCTAATGACCCTGCCTACTGATGCTTGGAAACAAAGAACAGGTACTTTGACCTTCTCAGACATACCAAGTCGGACAATAAATTAAAGCACGAAACGTTCACTACTCAAAGGGGCGTGGCTCGAATTCAAAGACACGTCCTGAGTGACAGGTCAACAGAGAAAGCAGTTATTACTGACTGAATAAAACGAAAAGTGTTCTGCCCACCAATCGTTCACCATGGGCCAGCCAAGCACGACGTGTCTTTTAGCGGCCCCACTGCCCGGCACTTAAACCGGTCCCCAAACTTTAACCTGCTGGCTGGGAACACGGAACCGTCTGTTTTCTCAGTAATACTCTTCGACTTTACTACTGTGACCAAAAGGGAATCTAATTAAAAATACAATTTATATAAAATCTAAGTTTGGAACGAGAAGGCATGGATGCTATTTCTGAGCTGCGCTGGTTGGACGAAGATCAAGACGACATTTTCCCACTACTTTCCTTTTTCCCATCACTTTCATGGAGTCCTTGGAGCGAAACGGCAGGTCAAACCCAGGGAAATATGCAGGGTTCAGCTGAAACCCAAGAATGGGACCCAGAAAAAGGAATGTGGCTTTATTACACTTTTAAAGCTGCATTAATATTGCGCTCTGCCTTGCAATCGCTCACCCTCGACCATGTAGCCCCGACCGTCTAGTCTGACTGTCTACTATCTGTACCAGCAAAAACAGAGCCAGGTTATATGTAGCAGAACACGGTAAACAAACTTATTGCAAATACTGCAAACAGACTGCGAGAAATAATGTATTCTGCATTCAATTTTTCTTTTTCCAGTTCGACAATATATCGTGATGAGGATTACAAATCATTAGCCCAGCAAATACTCTGAAATATCTGAGCATGAATGAAAATAGCCAGTCGGGAGATAGCCACCCCTGTTATCCCCCACACTCCCTCGTCACCATCACAAAGAACCAAAGTAAGAACCACTGACAAAGGAAATACGAAGGACGGCATCATCTTGTTTAGGACTATGGGCAGCCGCGGTCGGTGTAGGTGTGCCGGCCGGGCGGTGACGTGGGGCGGGGGAGGGGCAGGGTGGGGGGTAGCAAAGTATGGATTACGGACCTATACAGGTAAGTAAACATTTAAATCAATAAAACGAATTTCGTTTGGCGCACTGCATCGCCAAATGCGATGCAGTGCGCGCAACGAAATTCGTTTTATTGATTTAAATGTTTACTACTGTATAGTCCGTAATCCATACTGCTACCCCACCCTGCCCTCCCCGCCCCACGTCACCGCCCGGCCGGCACACCTACACCGACCGCGACTTGACTATGGGATATTCCGTACGATTTATCGCCAATATGTAGTTATAGATAGGATTGCTTTTCCATAGACAAGGCGTCTTTTGGTTTGCTGATAACTTTGGTGCCATTTGACAAATCTTCAAGCAATTTTCCCAGAAAAAAAGCAAATTCACCTCAGCTCCTCTCTGGAAAGTCTCAAGGTGATCCGTCAAATGGGGGCCAAGAAAAAAGTGGGAGTCCCAAAAGCAAATTTTCCCATGCATTTTCCATAGACTTTTGTCAAAAGCGTATTTGCAAAAACTGCTTAACGGAATTATACCAAATTTGGCAAGAAGCTAGATAGTTGTCTTTTTGTGATTAGGTGTAAATCCGTTCAATAGTTTTTGATAAATTAAAGTGGAAAAATATTTGTTTATCTAGATGGTTGGGTACGAAGGATTCTCGCAAGAGTCCCTCAAACCTAATTTTAAAACCTAGAGCCTTCTGATGGGACCATCAATCTTTTTTTTCCCTTGGGTCAGTTCACTCCCACAGGGTCAAGACTCTCAGGGGAGCAAGGCTCTGATTGGCTGCCAGCAACATGAAATCTTTTTTAGTGGCAGCCATTACAGAACTCAGGGAATTACTCCCCTGTCCTGAAGGGTAAAAATAATATAGGGGTAGCCCTCAGGCCCTGTAGGGGGGACCCAGATGGACTCCCACCGGAGCCAAAAAGACAAGATCAGATGTTTGTGCAGCAATCCCGCTGGACTCCCATGGGATTGTTAAAAAAAAATGAAATGGCGGAGTGCCTTTTTAAAAAATAAATATCAGCGGACGCTCTGATCCCATCTTGCAGGAGCAAAATGCAGTAAAAAGGGGAGGAAGCACCCCTCCCTGAGCCTTTGTAAGTCCCAAGAATCCCAGTCCCAGGGGGAAATTCCTTTTAAATTAAAGGAAGGGTGGCCGCATGGCCCCCCTCTCAAACCTTTAAAGGCTTTGGGGACCCTATCTCCCAGACCTGATTTTTTTGTTAAAAAAAGGAAGGTGGGCCGTGCTGCCCCCTCTCGAGCCTCTTACTTTCCAAGGGACCCCCATCCCCTGAGACCAAATTCTGTTTAAAGGGAGGGGGGCGACCCGGCCCCTGAGCCTTAAAAGGCCTGTGGATCCCATCCCCCGGGGCCAGCTCTAATACTCCATCCCAGGGAACCCACCCCCTAGACAGAGTAATTTCACTGGTCGCACTTGTGCGGGCAGGGAAACATGTTTGCACTCACCTCGTAGGAGCTTTTTTAAATTTCCCTCCAGGTGGGAGCAAGCATGCCTTCTCTGCCTTCAGCAGGATGGGCAGGGAAGGCATGTCTGCTCCCAGTCAGTGGGAGATGCCGGCTCTCATAACCATTTGGGGAGCCGGCTGGGGCCACGGGGGCCCTGTAGCACCTCAGCAGCCCCCAATGTGTTGATTGGTGGGTGTCCAGGGTAGGCACTTGGGCATCCACCCCTGGCCTCAAGAGATGGAAGTTCCTGGGACCAAATAAGGCTTGGGGAGGGGGACTGCATCCACCTCTGTCCCATATAATTGCATTTGGCCCCGGGGGTAGGGAATCCTGGGGCCTATTGAGGTTCAGGAAGGGGGGCGTGAGCTCCACGTTTAAATTGCATTTGATCCTGGGGGCTGAGGTCCCCGGGGCCTATGTGTCTTAGGGAGGGGGTACACATGTACCCTCCCCCTAATAATTGCATTTGGCCCTGGGGGATGGGGTCTTCGTGGTCTATTGAGGCTTGGGAAGGGGGCTGGGCGGCCCCCTCCCCTTTTTAATTGCATTTGGCCCCGGAGGATGAGGTCTAATGAGCCTCAAGAAGGTGAGGCCACCCCCCTTCCCTTTAATTAAAATATGGCCCTGGTGATGGGGTACCCGGGGTCGATTTGGGTTTGGCGAGGGGGGCCAAGTTGCTCCCTTCTTAAATAATAAGGTATTTTGCCCCAGGGATGGGCCCCTATAATTATATTATGGTCCCGGGGAATGGAGTCTCCGGGGCCTCTTAAGGCTCTAGGAAGGGAAGAAAACATCCTTCTTCACTATATTTCAAATATGGCCTCGGGTCGGGGGTCCTTGAGGCCCATTTGGGCTTGGGGAGGGGGGCATGCACCCCCCTCCTCTAATGAAAAAGGATTAGGTCCCAGGGATAGTGTTCTCGGAGACTCTTAAGGCTTGGGAAGGAGTACCATGCTCCCCCTCTCCTATAATTAGAGTATGGTCCCAGGGATGGGTTCCCCGAGGCCCTCCTTCCCTAATGTTAATGTATTTGACCCTGGAGTATGGTTTCCCCGGGACCTCCTAAGGCTTGGGGAGTGGGACCATGCATTCCCCTCCCCATATATTATACTTTTGGACCCCGGTTTAGAGGTCCCTAGGGCTACGAGTGGCTTGGGGATTGGGCTGTGATGGAGGGTTTGGTGCTTGCAGACCAAAGGCCATGTGAGATGTGGTGGTGTTTGAATGTGTATATCTGTATATGTATGTATGTATGTATGTATAGGTCGCCAGTAGGTAGTTATAGGTAGAATTTAGTTTCCATAGGAGCCACTTACACACCAATTTGCACCGCTACACAACCTCTCATATACCCACTCACACACAACTACTTACATACCCATTCAAGTACTCACACAACCACTCATCCATAAAGCCACTCACACACCCACTCACTCACTCATACAGCCACTTACACAAAAGCTCACTCACCAATACAGCTACTCATACAACCAGTCACTCACCCATACATCTACTCACACACCCACTTATTCACCTATACAGCCACTCACACAACCACTCACTCACCCATAGAGACACTCAACACAGCCACTCACTCACCCATACAAGCACTCACAGACTCACTCACACACCCACATAACCACACACATACACATTCACACATCCATACAAGCAATCACACATCTGCTCACTCACCCATACAGCCATTCACACACTCACCTTCCAATACAGACACTCACTCACCAACTCACTTAACCAAACACTCACTCAAACAGCCACTCACTCACCCATACAACCACTTACACAGCCAATCACTCACTCATACAGCCATTCAGACACCCGCTTACTCACCCATAAAGTCACTCACACAGCCACTCACTCACCCATACAGCCACTTACAGAGCCAATCACTCACTCATACAGCCATTCAGACACCCATTTACTCACCCATAAATTCACTCACACAGCCACTCACTCACCAATACAGCCACATGCACAGCCACTCACTCATCCACACAGGTACTCACCCACCCACCATCTTATACACCCATACAGCCACTCACACACCCATACAGCCTCTCAGACACCCACTAACACATGTATACGCACAGTCATTCACATAATATATGTTAGAAATAGTATTACTCATTAGTAGTACACACAGTATACTAATTTAACTTTGTGGTACCTTGGTATATTTGTGTTTAACACTCATAGACTTTAGGAAAACACTCACAATCACTAGATGATTTCATCAGTGGTGTCATCAGGGATGTCATTTGAGATGTCATCAGTGATGTCCCTGACCATGTCACGAGTGATGAGTGATGTAACATGTGAGGTCATAAGCAGTACATTGCAGAAGCCTAAATTATAGTTAGCTCAGGTAACTATAATTGCTGAATTTCACTGGTTTTGTACAAGTGAAATCCGAGCCTAACTATAATATATATATGGGGGTGATAGAAAGCCTGGCCGCAAAATGGACATCACTCTGTGAGGCTCTGCCGGCCGGAGGGACTATCCTTCATTTTACCCCCACTTTTTCGCTGAGGTCTGGAGCCTTACGGGAGTACTTGGCCCTAGTTCAATTTTATGGGGGGGACTTTAATGTGGTTTTAGACCTGCTGGTAGACAGAACTGGGGATTCCTGCCGACCCCATCCAAGGGTGGCTGTGCAGGTCTAGACTATCATGGTGGACAATGATCTTATCGATCTCTGGAGGGCCAGACACAGTGATAGTGAAGAGGGAACGTCCGTGACCTCCGCTCACGTGACATGGTCATGCATTTATTATTGGCTGGCAATGCGGGATGTGGATGCCTGGACCTGTGGAATCACTGACAAAATATCGACTACAACAATATCGAGGTACAAAAATATTGTGACAAAAATATCGAAGTCAAGAATATCGACATCCTATCTCCATCATGGTAAGTACAAAAATATCAAGAAAAAAATATCGATGTCAAAAATATCGTTGTAAAAAATATTGTTTTTTTAAATGTTAAAAAAAATGTAAAATAAAGTAAATAATACATATAATTAAAAGAAACATAGTTAAAAATATTTAAAAATGTTTAAAAATAATAACTAATATATATAATGTTAAAATAAATTAAACATATACATATAAAATATAATATATATACTTACTTAATAATATTCATAAATAATTATTTTAATAACATAAATTGTTGAAAACATTTTAGAAATTATAAATACATATATACACATACAAAAATAATATAAATACAATAAAAAAATATATATATAACAAATTAAAAAACTACAATATTTTTAATGTTTTAAAAATAAATTATACACAACATTAACTAAAACAATACAGAAAAATATTGGATAGCGGAGGGAAAAAAATTACTATTCCCACTCCAAAGAGTGCAACAGTAGGGAAAGTGTTGGATAGCGTAGGGGTAAAAATTACTATTCCCACTCCAAAGAGTGCAACAGTAGGGAAAGTGTTGGATAGCATAGGGTTAAAATTACTATTCCCACTCCAAAAGAGTGCAACAGTAGGGAAAGTGTTGGATAGCGTAGGGGTAAAATTACTATTCCCACTCCAGAGAGTGCAACAGTAGGGAAAGTGTTGGATAGCGTAGGAGTTAAAAATAATATACTTATCAATTAAATAATTATTTAAATTAAATAATGATTTATTAATAAATTAACAATAGATTAATTATAAATACCAATAAATTAAAATTAATAATTACTTTAATAACATTAAATTACTTCCCACACTATTCCCCAATAAACACACAACCAACTCCGCATAAAATTTAACACAATTAATATAATGATCAATTAATCAATTAATAAAAATTAATGACCAATTAATGATGAATAAACAATAAATTAATTATCAATACCCAAAAATAATCATTAATAAAAATTAATTAGCAATTAATAATTTATTAACAATAACTTAATTATCAATACCAATAAATATTAATAAATAATTACTTATTTATAATAAATTACTTCCCACCCTATTCCCCTATAAACACACAACCCGCTCCTAAACTAAATTATCACAATCAATATATTTACCAATTAATTAATTAATAAAAATTAATTACCAATTAATAATTAATAAACAATAAATTAATTATCAATACCAAAAAATAAAAATCAATTAATTTATTATAATTAATTTACTTCCC
The DNA here is from genome assembly GCA_963921515.1 of Calotriton arnoldi. NCBI lineage: Eukaryota > Metazoa > Chordata > Amphibia > Caudata > Salamandridae > Calotriton > Calotriton arnoldi. The sequence continues at coordinate 3,483 of CAWUFW010019253.1, read as the reverse complement.
ACCCTATTCCCCTATAAACCCACAACACACTCCAATAAAAAATTAACACAATTAATATATTTATCAATTAATACAAATTAAGTACCAATCAATAATTAATTAACAATAAATTAATTATCAATACCAATAAATTAAAATAAATAATTACTTAATTACAATTAAATTACTTCCCACCCTATTCCCCTACAAACCCACAACCCGCTACAGAACTAAAATGCTAAATTTATTTAAAAATAATTAATAATTTCTAAAAATTATGATTTAATTTACTATAATTAAATTACTTCCCACCCTATTCCCCTATAAACCCACAACCCGCTATGGTACTAAAACGCAAAATTTACTTTAAAAAAAATTACTAACTTCTAAACAATTAATACAAATATTTTTAAAAAAAATACAAAACATAACAAAACATGTGGAACACATACATATAAAATACATACTAAAATACATAACACTAACATAAACATCGATATTATTAACATCAATATTTTTGCTATCGATATTACTATCTTCAATATTAACAAAAACGATATTTCTTACCTTCAGGTCGATATTCTGGTTACCGATATTCTTGATGTCAATATTCTGTCCCTACAATATTTAAAACTCAATATTAATGTAGGTCGAAATAAAAAACTCTATATTATGTCTGTGCACCAACCTGTGAGGCATCTCACTTGCTGCGAACCCTATCCAATCATGCCCCTGTTTTTTCTAGGTTCACCCTGCCTGAGTTTCAACCCCATGCATTCACATGGCACTCAGGGAAAGCATCCTAGTAGCCATTGTGAAACATTTTGTGCCTAATGTAGGCACGGTTGATTCCAGTTTGACCATTTGGGAGGCGTTCAAAACTGTAATACGTGGGGAGTTTATAGCAAAGCAGGTGAGCGTTCTGCAAGTGTTGCATGCTGAGCTGACGTGCACCGAGGCTGAAATCCGAGTGCTAGAATTTTATACTGACCGCAGTGTGGTTACTCTGGTCAGCATACGTAGCAAGATAAATGGGTTTGAGGAAGCGGCCCAGCGGGAAACACATTTTTTGGGGGATGACGCTCGGGCCAGACGTTACTGTGAGGGTGACAGGGTGGGCAAGATGTTGACTGCCATGCTGCATTGGCCCTGGGCCAGTGACCACATTGATGAACTGTGGACAAATGAGGATGACCCTTTGTAGGGCTGACTGAGGTGCAAAGGAAGATGACCAGCTTCATTTCCTTGCTGTATAAGACTGCTCAGCCCAATACGCCACCAGATCTCGATTCCTTTCTCAACTCGTGGCAATTGCTATGTCTAGAAGATGGCCATTGCTAGTACCTAGATGAGTTGTTCACAGAAGAGGAGGTTGTGCAGGTCATTAGGGCCATGCCCGGAGACAAGGCCCCTGGCTTAGATGGCCTCACTGTCGCATTTTAAAATGTTTGCCCCTCTCCTGGCACCGCACCTCATTAGCATGTATGTGGAATCTCTTACACAGGGCAAGTTGCCCCTGTCCCTATGAGAGGCGTCAATAGCTACGGTTCTAAAGCCAGACAAGGATCCGCAGCGATGTGAGTCATATAGACTGCTATGTATGATTAATGTGGATAATAAAATCTTTGCCAAATTGATTGCCTCTAGACTGCTCCTTCTGTTTACCCTCATTGCACGTCATGACCAGTTGGGCTTTGTGCCCGTGCAGGCCACTTGTCACAATAGTTGCACCTTTTTTGCAATTTTACAGACCATAGAACCATCCCTCAACACCACAGTCATTTTCCTGAATGCCACTAAGGCATTTAACTCAGTCGAATGGCATACCTCTTCGCTTTGTTGGGCCAACATTGGGGCTGCCACCCAGCCGTGCGACTGGCCGATTGGCTCAAGGATGCTGCGTTCTGGAAAGACAACTTGATAGCTTATTGGGACTTGATGCCGGCCCATTCACACACCAAAGATATTTATTCCCCACTAGAATTGCACTTAAGGTTGCAGGATGGGGTGGTAGTGGAAGGTGTTGGCCCTGGTGCGCAAGCTACAGAATTGCGCAGAACACGACCCTCTACAATGAGTGCCCTCAGATGTGAAAGGTTTGCGCAGCGGTGTTCTGCAGCCTAGTGAAACCCCCTCACTAAGGCGAATGGAGACACCAGGATAAAAGCTCCTGCTTCCCCCTCCTTCTCTGGGGGCTGCCCTCTCCGCCACTGTCCCTCCCCCTTTCCTTCCCTGTGCCAACCCACCTTTGTTTTTTCTCGCAATAATTCTTTCCCTTGTTCCTCGCTGACTTTGTGTGTATTGCAATGTCTCTGTTGATCTCACAGAATTGACTACATCAGGTGATTGACGTATGGCCTACATCTGTACTCTCTGCTTTTTATTTGGTTTTTCTGTGTACCTGAATTTAAAACGTCAATAAACAGAAAAAAGCTATAATCTATCTATCTATCTATCTATCTATCTATCTATCTATCTATCTATCTATCTATCTATCTATATTTGTTGTGAGGTTTCACGGCTGAAACACGTGACCTTGTGAGCTGAACTTTACTTCAATAAAGACAGCGTGTTGTGAACCCGAGCGTGCTGGAGCCTGTTCAAATATGTGGGACGGGTATTTTAGGATATACATATATATATGTGATGACGGAAAGGCGGCTCCCCAATGCTTGCAGCCGCGAGCTTGGCATGGCACAAATGGGACCAGAGCTGCCGGTATATATTGGCAATTTTGCAGCAGTTTCTTCATCGCTTCCACCCACTGGGGACAGTTATTGAATTTTAATTTCCCACTGTGGCAAAATCGAACACGGAGCAAGCGACACCCACATGGGTTTGAATAGCAGGACTGCAAGTTCTTTGGCAGTAGATCAGTGGACTACCAAGACCAGAATGCCATTTTTGCCAACGCCCATTGGGGCGGTACTTGAATATTAAATAAATTAGTTGTCCTGAACACAGTTTGCTGTCTTTGTGTGTGAAGTTGAGAGCCAGTGATCAAGAGCAGTTCAATGCTCGAAACGCGTTTGGCAAATTTTATAGAAGTGAGCGAGGGGAAGCGCTGACTCTGCAGCCGCCGGCAGCATTTGTGTGTTTACCCATTCGTGAGTGGCGTCTCCAGGGGGGCAACCTTCTTTGTGACACACACATATTTATATATATATATATATATATATATATATATCCAATTACCACTCAAAGGTGCATTTCGGCACCGAAAGGAGAGACGGACAACTGCTTCTATGCTGATACTACCGGCCGCAGTAGCATATTTATTGTTCCAAACAAGTGCAAAAATCGAACATGACGCGTTTCGGCTAATATATATGAGAGAAAAAGGAGTGCCCCTAGGTGGGACGCACTCACAGAGGTTCTTTAATTTTGGGCCAACGCCCTTTCTCAAAGGTGAGCTCGAAATGAACACAAGGGGGCCTCCAGTATTCTTCCCGCTTTTATTTAAAAAGTTCAATTACTCTCCACTAAAGACCGCAGCGGACCCAC